>WOFM01000179.1:0-266400 GCA_011428145.1 Ericerus pela | reverse complement strand
ATGTGTATTTATAAATGTTAATTTGTCGACAAATCGACGGGAATTTGTCTTAATTCGTCGACGAATCAAGGCCATTAAATTCACCAAAATCCCCTTTAATTCATGTGTACTTATAAATGTTAATTCGTCGACAAATTGACGGGAATTTGTCTTAATTCGTCGACAAATTCCCTTTGATTTGTCGACGATTTAATGCCATTAATACGAGAAAGAACACATCATGAAGTCAGAAGCAAACAAAATGTTCCTTCCACGAGACACTCGCCTCAAACAAAATTTGATATCGTAAGTTGTACCGATTTTAGCCTCGATCGATTTTTTTATGTTTGTTTCTGCAACGTTTATTGTTTTCAGCTGGACAGGAGTGCTTTAATTTTTTTGTCGACCATTGCTGATAGAAAACCATATTAACCTTTGTTATCCGATCCAGCAGTACTGAATAGTATTTGTGAAAAAGTAATATTCCCAAATATACAGTTTCAAAGTAAATATATTTTTTCAATAGTTCGTTGGTTGACTTTAAGTTCAGAATGATTAATCGAAAGTTTTGTATAGCATTGAATAAAGAACTATTTGAAGACAACCCTGACAATATATTCGCCGAGACATTGAAGGATCAGATGTTGACATGCGAAGAAGAGCAGCTTGTGATCTTGTTAAAATGTTGCCTCGGTGTTTTGAGCAGGAAATGAAACAAATATTTGTTTCTTACTTGAAAGAATTCATCATTGTCACCAAGGCTTATTTTAGCATACACATTTTGTACAGCTTGAACCTTGAAGTATGTGCTGGCAATTTGAAAAGAGAGTATGTAGTTGTCATGTTTCTTCTACCTCAAATGAAACAAAATATAATAATTCCTTTGCTCACAATTTGTTTTACTTATTTTCTAAGTGCGCTATTACTGGTTGATATTTTAAAAATTCTCCTACTGAAAGAAAATCCCAAAAAAGGATAGGCTAATAATAAAATGGATTTTCTTTAATTTTCATATATTTCCTATCCAACCTATTAAAAGTAGGCATACGTATAATATTACTAGGATAATAGTAAGTAAAGTATTCAAGACTATAACAAAATACGTGAAGCATATTGGTGTAAAGGTCCTGATAACATGAAAAGAAATCAATGGAAAATAAAGAGAAATCTATGTATTTTTTACCTATCAGGTTTTCCTATTATTTAAAATAAATTTATTTCTTCAACTAGGACAAATAGTTTTTAGGTAATTAGTTTAAAGATGATTAAAAATAATGCTTTTTGTGGCATGGTGACGGATATTCTTGTCAACTGTTGACACTTTTTTGCACAAAGCCCTAATTCTGACTTTGAAATACAATTGTATTATTAATTCTGTTAAGTGAGAATCTGGTAACTTGACATTACCAGCCTCCTCCAATTCGCAAATTAATTTGTTAACAAGCAACGGAATTTTTGACGGACAAAGAAAATTTGATTCTCTTGCCTGCACTTTTTTCTCTGCTTCTTTACATATAACTGTGATCATTCTTGAAGGGATTTTCAATCCACCATGACTTTTTAGTTTGATCAAGTCCGAGCTGTTTGATGGATCTTTTAAATGTTGAACTGCCTCATTTGATGCCAGTTTTTTATTCTCTAACTTACAAATGATGAATCCAGCAATGAAGGCTACAATATCCTGGGAATAACTATCCAGTTCTTCTTTCTGGATCGAGTCTTCATCAATAATATCGTCAGCTGTACAACTGTTCAGAATGTCGTCAGTTAGCTGCTGTTGTGTTGCTCTGGAAAATAATGAATCAACAGATTTTGTAGATATTGATGGTATATCTAAAATTTTGATGTCAGATTCATAACAGTTTGCTCCTTCTGGAACTTGTAATTCATGATGAACCAACAGCCTCTTGAAAATGGCTTTGAATTGCTGGCTGTTGGGGTTATTGTTACAGCCTCCATTTGAAAGTTTTCCAAACATATTTGTATGCTTTTGGTGAGTAAAAGTTTAATGTTAATGCAAATTTTCGCACATCTTTGTTGAAAAGAGCTTTCCTTGATGATTTTTCTCTAAGAGCTATGCTCAACATGCTTGGGTGTAGTTCAGTCTGAAAAAAAGAATAAAACAAAGTCGAAACATATGATATATATAATTTTTAATTATGATAGGCTATGGTAGTTCAGTCTAAAAAAAAATAATAAAATGAAGTCGAAAAATATAATATATATAATTTTTAATTATGATAAGCTATGGTAGTTGTCTAAAAAAAAATAATAAAACAAAGTCGAAAAATATAATATATATAATTTTTAATTATGATAGGCTATGGTAGTTCAGTCTAAAAAAAATTATAAAACAAAGTACATAATTATAATAAATGTAATTGTAAATTATAGTTAGCTATGGTTGTTCAGTCTAAAAAAAAATAATAAAACAAAGTCGAAAAATATAATATATATAATTTTTAATTATGATAGGCTGTGGTAGTTCAGTCTAAAAAAAATTATAAAACAAAGTAGATAAATATAATAAATGTAATTGTAAATTATTATTGGCTAAAACAATTATCCATCACATAAAGGAATTATCTGCATTAATAAATTTATTTTTTTTATACTAACTAAAAATTTATCTGACAGAGTTGACGAAATTTTTTTTTTCTTCTCTAAATGATGGATAAGATCTTGCAATGTTACAACTTTTTCTTTCAGTCGACGAACTTGTTGTTGAAATGCTATAATTTTCTTTTTATACCCTTGAATTGTTGATTTGCCATACTGCAGGTAAGTCTAGATCTACGTGGTGTAGAAACATCCGGTGTTCTTAGCTGCATAAAATATTTTCGATTTCTGATATAACGTTGTAGTGAGGGGGTCATCTCCATATCATTACCTAAGATACACACAAAAACATGGTATAATAATAGTACAATAATAGTACATATGAATTAATTGGTTCAAAGAATGAAAATGGTGCCCTGTGAATGGACAATCAATCTTCAGGTGCTAATAGGTTGCTTGCCCACGAGTAATCAGGTACAAGTAGAAAAAATTGCAAATCATCCAAAATTTTTACATCCATTTGTATTATTCAAGAAAAAAAAGTTAAATTCTAATCTACAACAAAAATTTGTAAAATTTTCAATTTTTTCGTTGTGTAGAGCTGCAAATGGTCACACAACCAACCCATGAGTATAATAATTCTTCATTATCAAAATTCCCAAAATCCTTGCAGTTAGATATATCTATTCAAAAATACCAAAAATAAAAATAAAGCAATGAAAACTCACCACTATTTTGATTTTCTTGTCCTGATATAGTTTCATGCAAAACAACTGATGAATTGTTCAATTCATTGTCAGTCTGGGCCTCTAATAAAACGGTCATTGGGAAATCTTCTGGATTTTCATTTTCATGTGCTGTAACAAAAATGTTACTTTAAAAAAATATTCCACTAAAATGGAAACTTGTGTTAACTTATCAAATTCTCAAAAAACATGTAATTTAAAAAAAAAGTAAGTAAAAGAAACAATGAAAATTACCACTATTTTGATTTTCCTGATCTGATATGGTCTCTTGCAAAACAACTGATGAATTGTTGATTTCAGTTACAATTTGCCCATTTAATAGAAAATTTATTGGACAATCTTCAGGATTTCTATTTTCATGTGCTGCAACAAAAATGGTATTAGTTTAAAAAGAAATATTGTACTGAACTAAAAAGTTTTGTTAATTTATAAAAATTATCAAAGATTCTTCCTGAATTTCAATATTATCCCTTAAAGAGGTACAATTTTTTCACAAATTTCATCTTTTTGATGTGTATTACTTCCTTTATGTAGGCTTTTCTTATTCAATAAGCATCTTGCTTCATGCTTTGTACGATATGATTTTGTTTTAAAAGCCTTTTGACAGTATACACAGTTCTAAAGAGTAAGCAAAAACAGAAAGATGAAAAGTATAATCTATTTATATTTAAACTCATTGAAATGCTCACAAATATTCAAATTTATTATTATAATTTTATTATTTTGGAAGGTGTCACTTATGAAATATGGTTACTTCATTAATAAGTTCCATTTATCTGCAAATTCTCTTAGATTCGTCGCCATTAAATTTATCAGGATTCAGCGAAGAATCAAAGAGAATTCATCTACAAATTCTCTTCGATTTGTCACTGTTAAATTAGTCAGGATTCAGCGACGAATCGAAGAGAATTCATTTACAAATTTTCTTCGATTGGTCGCTGATAAATTAATGAGAATTCAGCCACAAATCGAAGAGAATTCACCTACAAATTTTCTTCGATTCGTCGCCAATAAATTAAGGAGGATTCAGCGACGAATCGAAGAGAATTCACCTACGAATTTTTTTCAATTCGTCGCCGATAAATTAAGGAGGATTCAGCGACAAATCGAAGAGTATTCACCTACAAATTTTCTTCAATTCGTCATCGATAAATGAATGAGTATTCAGCGACGAATTAAAGAGAATTCACCTATGAATTTTCTTCGATTCGTCGCCGATAAATTAATGCGGATTCAGCGACAAATCAAAGAGAATTTGCCTACAAATTTTCTTCGATTCGTCGTCGATAAATTAATGAGGATTCACCCACGAATCAAAGAGAATTCACCTATGAATTTTCTTCGATTCGTCGCCAATAAATTAATGCGGATTCAGCGACGAATCAAAGAGAATTTGCCTACAAATTTTCTTCGATTCGTCGCCGATAAATTAAGGAGAATTCAGCGACAAACCGAAGAGAATTCACCTACGAATTTTCTTCGATTCGTCGTCGATAAATTAATGAGGATTCAGCGACGAATCAAAGAGAATTCAACTACAAATTCTCTTCGATTCGTCACCGTTAATTTAATCAGGATTCAGTGACAAATCGAAAAGAATTTGTAATATAATAATTACATTAATTACTGAAGAAAATGAATCTTTAGAGATCGCAGCAATGCGCGATGGGTCAACTAGTATATTATATTAAGCTGCGTGTATTTTTGTTGGCAGCTGATGTTTTAAAAAATACAAGTTTCCAACTATGACTTACGTATAATTGACGTTGATGATCGCTTGAATTCTCTTGTTGATTTGAATGCACTTTTTTAAAATGATTTGCACGGCCTGATCTGGTGGAGAATACAGCTGGACAAAAGCGACATTGCACCGCTTTATGACCCTGAAAATAATTGAATATATTTCATGGAAATTAATGAGCTAAGTAGGAGTTCTCGATTCAATATTGAACTTACCTCTGAGATATTATGAAGTTGTTTAGTATGACGCTGGAATATTGAATATGACGAAAATTCTCTACCACAATCCTGGCATTTCTGTTTAGTAAACAAATCAAGTCACAAATTCAAACACCTTTAATCCTTGAATTGTAATGGCAAAAAAATTGATATGCTAGAAACTCACTATTAGAGAACCAGATGTTTGAAGAACATCAGCATGAATTTTATTCACGTGATAAAACAGCCCTGATGAACCAGAAAACTTATTATCGCAGTAACTGCACTGATATATCTATAAGTATTGAACCAAAAAAATTAAAATGCACAACTTACTAATATCAAAAATATTCTGTCAGCAGGTAGTGGATTCAATCAGGAATTGCAAAATTAATGTCAACTATTGGTAGTTAATAATACTTCCAAGACTAACTTTTTGTGAAGAATCATCTTCCCTACAGTTCTTTGAGATTGTAACATGTTTGATCATCCCTTGTCGAGTTTTCAGTGTTTTGGAACAATTTGCACATTTCTGAGAAAAGAATAAGAAGTGCATTTTGTAGTATTGAATAAGCTATTTAAGTTGAAAAATAATTTACAAAAATCATGAAATTAACTTACAAAGCTATTCATTATTTTACTCCACCAAAAACTAAAATGAAAATATTAAAAAGGAATAATAATGACGCTATTTAATTTTAAAAACACTTTCATTTTGTAAAATGAAGTGCAAAATTATTTAATCAATTGACCTATAATATTGGATAAATCCTGAAAAAACAATATTTTTGAATGAAATGTACGCCTTCATGGTGTCTCCATATAAGCCAATGTTAATTTTATCAGTATGCGCAGTCCATTATATATATATGGTCGAAGTTCTTCAAATCAGACGGCTTCGGAGCAGCCCATACCTAGTTTTGTTTTTGTTTACATTTTTTTGTACAGAAGAGTATTTTGGCGTCCTCGTCTTTTGACTCCTCCCAGTTTCTGTCTTGGCTCGCCAACAAGATGTTTGTATTATTGGATTAGTGTGTCTAGTGTGTAATTTCTTAAGTAGTGTTAGAAAAAACGGTACTTTTTCGACCAAATACAAGTGAATTTACGTACGTAAATAAAACACACTACCCGCGTTACCCGCCTTCTGCTCCCAAATCGTTGTCACTATAAATTCTCTACTTCTCTTCTCTGTACCTATGTTCGTCCAGCTGCAACGTGCAATCGCTAGGTTTCTCACGTATTCGTATTTTAGTGCGCAGTTAACAATTATTTCCAGCTTTTTTTCAAGGTACGGTACGAGAAGTCGAAAACGTGTCTTACATCTCTTTACGCTTACTATTTTTCTGGTACGTTTAAATGTTTAAAGTTTAATTTTCTATTTTAGCTCCTTGGAAGTCTACATTTACTGAAAACCGATTGTAATTGTTTTTGATGTATGTATGCTAATTTGTTAACTTTTTGTCGGCAGAAGTCGCTACTTATAAGTTATAGTTATGGATTCAGAAAATGAAAACATTTCTGACGCCTCAGTTTATGCCAACGGTGAAACTACTACTGATCATTTTCCAAAAATCGGTGTTATTGCTGTTGACCAAAGAGTTAAAAGAAAAGCTAAAAGACTGCTTAAACAACATTCTAAGGAAGTTCCTTCTGAAGGTGCACTCGTTCATACTAGACACTGGAAAAACTCTCGTAAACCACGTAATGGCTTCGGGAGAAGAGGTCTTCCTAAGAAAGGTAGGCTATATTTGTTGACGTTTCAAATGTACGTTAATGTTGAATTTTAAACAGTTTGTTGCCTTCTATTCAGGTGGTGCCGGTGGTAAAGGTGTGTGGGGAAAATTAGGTTCCGAATCCGATGATATCGATGATATTGACAGAAATGATCCTAACTATGATAGCGATAATGTGGATGATGGTGACATCGTACTCAAGTCCGTTTTACCAGAATTAAATGATGAAGATATGAAGGTATGTCTGTTGTGCAGAACAAAGATCTTAAGTGGTGTGAAAAATAGTCGTGATTTTTGAGAAACATCTTCCCAATCACGCACTTTTAAATAAACAAAGCGTATATCTTGTTTGTGAAGTATTTACGTTGATTTCAGCGAAATGTCGAATTGATTGTTCTCGAGTATTACGAGCACGGTGATACAGAAGAAGCTCTTTTATCGTTCGATGAATTGAACTGTAGTTCGAAGAAGCATTTGGTAATTTTACTTTATAGTATTTTCCATGACATTTTCGCTGAGACGAATTTCTTAAATTATACTATACATTTGAACATTTACTAGTCGAACGTGAGAAGTACAGAATTGTACATACGGAGAGTATCGTTTAAGTTCTTGGCGCCCGTCAATTTTTATTTTTGAGAATACATGTTTTATGTGGATATTATTATCGAAACTTTTCTTGCTGATGAGAGAATGATCTTTGAAGGTGGATTTCTACAGCTAAATTGAAAATTTCTTGTGATTTTAGTTCTCAATTGAAGCTTTTTTTTTTCCCTTCTCATTTCTCTGAACATTCGAACTCTGCTGGTGAGATTTTCTCTTGGTAGTGTTTGAAAGTGTAATCATCTGATCACATCTGATTTGTTACAACTGCGTATTTTTTGATCATTTACTTACATTTTTATCGAGTTCCTGCAGTTTTTAATTTTCATTGCATTGACTCATTAATTTCTCATCATTTATTCAGTTGAATCAATTTATGTATCGGTTCACTCCAACGTGATTGCGAACTGCCCTTACCGTATTAACGATTTTACTAATATTTTATTAAGTATGTAAAACGTCATTCGGTAGCGTTATTGGTATATTTTTGTCTTTGTATCATTTTAGATTCCGTACCATGCCATAGAGATAGCTTTAGACCACAAGCCGTCTCACCGAGAAATGACATCGGTTTTACTATCTGATCTCACGGTACGAATCATTCGTCCAAGAGAGATGATTCAAGGTAAATTCGTAAAGCGTAATGTGCTTCAAAAATTTGGCAAATCTTTTTTGAAAGGATTTGTTACTTTTGTTAATTGGATCTTTGTGAAAATCTCATTCATCCAGAATGTTGAAAGAAAAATTACCTGTGAAACTTTACCGTCAGATGAAATTGAACGAGGCAAAATGCGTCTGTTTTAGCTACGAATGAACTTGTATTCTGTAATGTTTCTTAAATCGTGATTTTTAATTGAAAATGTCGATGATTAATTTTCATTTCATTTGTGGTGGATTTTTTCAAATTTTAACGAAAACTAGTTAGAAAAGATAAATTATGAAAAATCACAGTTGTAAAATTTGGACTCTGAAATTGAAATCATTTTTTAGTTAATCGATTTAAATAAATAGGTAAAGATGAGAACTGGAAGTTGTGTATTTTTAGCTACAAAATTTGTTTCAAGAGAGATTTAAATAATCGTATTTACAAACATTGTAAGTGTGAGGGTTTTCAAAAAACAATGCGTAAAATTTCTTTTAAAAGCAGCCACGTCTACTCAAAATTTCAGACCAGTATCTTAGCAGTTTTATCTGTTTTTTTTTTGTTTTTTTTTTCTATGAATGATTTTATGACATGTAAAATTAAAATTTAATTTACGTTCTTGTAGTTCTCCGTAATGTTTTACTGAAGGTTCTTTGAAAACCTAGCATTTCTGTTGTTCTCTCTTCGTTACTTTATTGTATTGAAAATCTTGATTTTAATTGCTTAAATTTTATCCAATTATTTTCAGCCTTTGAAATTTTATTGACCAATTTGCCAGACTTGATACTGGATACGCCAGATGCTGCTACAGTTCTTGGTAATTTCTTAGCTCGTGCCGTGGCTGATGTTTGTATTCCTCCGAATAGTGTGAAAATTTTCAAAGACAAAGTCGATAGTCAATATGCACGGTAATGGTGTTTGTTTATTTCACTGTTTCCAATAATTTTTTTGAAAATTGATAGCAATTTTTACGTAATGTGTTTAGTTTATACGTTAAACAGGAAAGGAAGCATCGCATCAATTATTGTTCCACGTTGAAAAAATATGTTTACTCTTGTATCTGATACGTAATAGTCTTTCTGAATTACTTATTATTTTATTTTTCCTATTAGTGACGTAGGTTGATCAGCTTAAAATGATTTTAATTGGTCACATCATACTCGATCCAAAGGTTGACTTTTGAAAACAATGTGAAAAAAAATTGAAGACTTATTTATATTCAGCGAAGTAATCGTATCAATATTGTATACCATGAACGGTCGAACTGGTTGTTGGAAGAGAATCAATTTCCGTCCGTAAACCAGTTTTTTTTTTTTTTTAATTCGATGCTAATTCAAAAACTAACGCGTTATCTCTTCCAACGTTAGTTTCGTTGTTTGCGTATTTCTTTGTGTATATGTTTCTCTTTTCCTCCCTGTAAAACAAAATTAGTCGCGTATGCGAGACGTCCTTCAACTCCTTCCTTTCTCCGTACCAAAAGGGAATTCATTGTAAAAACTTCAGATTTCGTTGCAACGTTTGATGAATTATTTTAATTTTTTCGGTAGGAGGATGGCAGAGAAATTATGTTGATTAATTGATTTACGAATGTCCGCAAAACCTTACCAGATTCTGTTGGCCTGATAGAAGTTTGATATCTATGAACTTCCTTAAATTAAAATCTACTACAATTTTCATTGCAGTAGTTTAATTTTTCTTGGCGACGAGAATTCAATTTTTGAGTCTCATGTAGCCTACTCATCCGAGTTTTTTGGGTCACCCAACAAAGAATCAGAAAATCTCCTATTCTAGTGACTTGAGAGATCATAAATCTTGATAATATCATGCTTAATGATAACCAAGAGTCTTGGTTTTTGGTTGTCGAGCTTCACAACCTTGGATGTGTTCGGTTTAGCCCATTTAGTATTGTCAACTGTGATTTTATTCCATTGTTCATCGAATATCTTTAGCTCTCTTCCTGACCGCCCCCTCTCCCTCGGCTCTTGCCAGCTAATTGGTAACCTTCAAATGTTAGAGAAATGATCTCGATCTCAAAATTTAATGAAATAGAGAGAAAACCGGTTGTGTAATGCGATTTATTATTATTTGTTCCCAAGAAGAACTAGAATAATTTTGATTAGTAATAATTTCACTTTTTGATGGGGGAAAGAACCAAATACGTGAACAGTTGTGAAATTTTTTGACTTTTCGCCAATTTTTTTTTTTATTAGTTTATGTGTTTTCCGAGTTATCGAAATCGAGTGTTTCAGTTTTTTTGAGGAATTCTTTGGGCCGAATGGAAGAACTATACTTGAGTAATTCTCACATTTCTTCCATTATCAATTAAATCTATGCATAAATGTTCGTCGATATAATTTCGTTAAGATGAGTAATTCTTAAATCACTGTTGATATTTGAGTATCGTTCTTGTATTCAGGCCTTGTTCTAGCTTTATGAGTTCAAAGAAAAGACTTTTACATCGTCCAGCTGATTTCAATTGCTTTTTGTAGTTCTGAGGAGACTGTTTGAAGAGACTGAATTGGAGTTGAAAAATTATCCTCAACTAAATATTTTTTTGGGCCTCTAATGATCAATAAAGACGAAAAATTTATGTTATGATTTCTTTATTTTTCTTTCGAGTGTCAAAGGGCTGTTTTTTAAGAAGTTTTTCAGTCTGTTTTCTTTATCTTTGATTTTTTCATACTCATGAAAAGCTCTTGTATCGAACATAAGTTTGAAACCTTTCGTGTTTCGGAGCTAAAAAAATTATATAATCTATTGGAATAGGTTGATTTACAAAATTTTTGATCCTTGAAGTTCTTTTCTATTCTCAAATTGAAGGGACTCTCTCACTTCTAAAAAACCCGACTGTTGCAACGTTGTTAGCTACTGGCCTTTTGGAGGTTTTTCATATTTATGTTACTTAAGTTTTCTTTTATATTTTAATGTCTTGCAGTGTAGAATGGGGATTTGAAAAAATTTTTGTTTCGTTTTTTGTCTGGACGAATTGTAGCGCTATGTTGTTTCGATCGCGTTTGTTTATTATTATTATTATTATTATTATATTGTTATATTGTTATTAAACTGCTTGTATTCTACAGGGAAGCGGTTTCACGTGCTGAAACATTGCTATCATCGAAGATAGGTTTGTATCGTCTGGATAGTATTTGGGGCATCGGTGGTGGTCTACGTCCGGTGAAGACATTGAGTCGCCAAATGAATATGTTACTCGAGGAGTATTTGTCTTCCAATGATATTCAAGAAGCGACGCGTTGCTTAGTCGCATTAGAAGTGCCTCACTTCCATCACGAATTGGTTTACGAGGTTCGTTGCTGTCTGAAACTGCCTGATATCAATTCGATTAATTTTATTTTTTATATACGTCTACTTCTATATTTTTAACGCTCATCTAAGAAAGCGATACTTTATACCAGCATGTGGAAATCAAACATGTCCCTCTTTACCTTAAATGTATATTTTTCTTCTCGCAGGCTATAATTTTAACGCTGGAATCGTTAAATCCGGACGTAGAAAGCGCTATGTGTAATTTTCTAAAATCACTATCTGACGCTGTTATTATAACGCCCCAAATGATGGAGAGAGTGAGTATATTTTGTTCTCTGCTATTGAAGAGTCGTCGAACCTTTTTTGATGTATAATTACGGGGTTTCCGCCTCGTCTCTCCATTTCTATTTGTTTACTAGAGGCAAGAATTTGAAGATTAATTCCCTTGAAACAGGAAACAAAAATCTTTAAAATGGCTCGTATTATTTTCACTTTTTGTTTCTAGGGATTTTTGAGAGTATTCGAAGATATGCCGGATATAATTTTAGATATTCCCTTAGCGTACACCGTGCTGGAAAGGTTCGTCGAGAGATGCAACAAAGCAAGAATCGTTCCCGAAGATCTGGCGAAGAAAGTACCGATGAGGTAATAATGGCTTCTGAACTTTCATGAGGAAATGGATTGCATGATTGCTTGATTGATTCATGAAAAATCTATTTTACTCGAAGGTTTATTATTCTAAATGGTTCGAACTAGTAGAGAAGAATTGGCTCATTTCTCGACATATGTGTCAGTTAACTTGATGACTGTCAGGAGCGAGTCAGTATTTAACTGTATGGTGGCTTGGTTTTCAAGTCTTGTAGAGATCTTCCTCCCTAAAATCATCATGTTGTATATTAATTCGGTGAAATCACAGTACCTATTTGTCAGATTTTTATGAAAAAGGTATTGATAGAAATGCCTTCTTGTGTGTAATGTCGGATTGCTATTAATATTTTCTAAAATTGGCCTGAGGGACCGAAAATTAGAGATGAAAAACTGAATGTAGGATTGGACTGATGGTATCAGAACGGATGAACACCACACTGTGCCGGACGAATCAATTTCTATTAGTGTAATCCTTGCAAATTATTCACACAGGCATAGCAAATAATGAAAAAGAAATCAAGAAATGGAAGCATTAGGTTTTTAAAATTTTATTCCTTTTTTTGAGACACGGATAGATACCGACTTCATTATTCCCCCTACTCCTCCTAAATTTTGTTTGGTAGAGTAATTAATATTGATGGGAATATTGAGTCAGATTTTTGATTTTTTCATCATTCTTTATCAGTTAATTATAAAAAAAAATTTTGTTTCATTCCCTCTAAGGCCCTGATTATAATTTGAATTTGGTATATTTTTACACGTTTTGTAAATGAGAATTGAGACTGATGCAAATAAATAGCTAGTAACAGATTGATGGGTTGAAAAATTACCCATTCATCATTACAAATAACGTTCTTTGTGTAAATATATTTACTGAATAGTTTAAACTTGAAAATTTGAAATCATTTAAAAGTAATTATGATTTTGGTGGATATGTTAGTGTGTTGTTTTTGCCTCGTTGACAACTCTAAACACAAGGTATCAATAGTCAAGTGTAAGGTAGCTGTTCTCAATTAATATGGAGGATCGGTTCTTCTTGAAATAGCTCATACAATGAAACTATTGTCAATAATAATGTTACCAGTCTGTGGTAATGTTTATGTGAGGAAATTCTTACCTTCCGCTAATTTTTCTTCAATCAAATTTTCCCGAGCCGATTTTACTTATTTCCTGCCATCAAAATGTTTTTTTGTTTTCAACTCTTTTCTTCTCCCTAATCGAATCCTATGTCTAAATTTTTTAAATTCTGTGTAACACAACCAATAAAGTGACATCACTAGGTACGTAGCTGAAGAAAAAAAATTTAAACCCCACTCACTACGAAGACAATTTTTGAGATAAACTTTTTTTTTTAGTGAATACAGCTTACTTTTTATATATTTATTTCTTCCAAGTCTCGTTTGAATTAAATCACAACTAGGTAGTAGTCCGCATAAATCTAAAATATTGATGTGTTCATTTAAAAAGTGGAAAAATCGATGCCAGTCCGCTCGAATGAAAGCATGCTCTTGATATTTTTATATTTGAAATATCTTCCCCTGAATAAACCACGCTTGATTATTCAAAATTTTAATTTCTTTAATTTTTGTTAAATTTACCAATCTTTATTCCGTTTAGCTTCTCCTGTACTTCGAATGTTAATAATTAATGCAAGTGAAGTATTTCGACTACCGTCTCATTGCGACACCCACGCGAATTCGAACCTGAAACGTTGTTATGATAGTATTTTTTTATTGCCATATTTCATTCGGTGTTAGCGTAGAAAACTTCATGTCAACCCATTCGTGATGGTGCTTCGACTGAAAAATTGTCATTTCGGTCTTTAAACACCCTTTTTATTTTTATTTGCACAATTGTATTTTCGTTTTTTCATGAAGAGCTAATTTTCCATTGGCTTTTACCAGTCGACAACAGAATTCGTTGCAACTGCCAAAATGCAGCTGAACATACGTGGAAAAAATATTTTATCACTCGTGAACGTTATAATTTTGTATTTCTAATATTTTTATTTATTTTTTCTGTTTTAGAGGTCGCAAGCGTTTCGTATCCGAAGGCGATGGTGGACGTGTGAAAGAACATTATTGATAATGATATTTGTGTTTTTTTCCCTCTCTCGATGACCAAGCAATGGAACTTACCCTTTTGGTATCACATTTTGTATCGAGTTGTGTGTGAACTTATTTTTTCAGAAATTTTGGTCTTAGTTTTACATTACTTTTTTTTCCCCTTTTAATTTTTTGATGAAACAGATGAAAAGTTTAGGATTAGAAGGAATGTTTTTTCATTTTATTGTTCAATTTAAGCAGAATTTATTACTACATACTTGTCGAGTGGTTATCCCAGTGGGGTTGTAATTTTTTTCTTCGGTATTTTTTGTTTTTGAAATATTCAGCAATTGATGCCATTCAGCCTTATTTTATTTTTCGCTTTCTTCTTTTTTTCTAGTTTTTGCTGAATCATTTTTTTTCTTTTTTCAGTAGTCTACTAAGAATATTTTATCCTTTACCTTCTTCTTTTTTTCTTTTTTTTTTCATATTGTGACTTATTTTACTGACTAGATCCAGTGGAATATGTTCAGTTTCTGTTAACCCTGGCTAAAATTTTCAAATTGTATTACATTTTTCTATTGATAGTATTTTTTTTTCTTTTTTGTCAGAAGAAAATACAGTCTAAGCAAAACTGTTATTTGACTTTTTTTTTTGTATTTTTTCTGTTTAAATTTTACAGTTTAAACACGTTAACTGTATTAGGAATACTGTTAACCTTCAAATGAACTTCTAACGATATGTACGTTAAATCGAGGAGTGAATTTCAGTGGTGCGCTCTCGATCGTGAATGAAGGGAAAGTTCCTGTATTAATTTTCTGGCGTGAATTTCGATTTTTTACCTCTTCATCGACGTAGAACAAGAATTAGTCGGTTAATTCGAATTTTCTGTTCCTAGGGTCTTATGAGACGTACATATTGTAGCGTATCCATAAATAAAGATCTGAAGTGGGCATAGCGTTCTAAAAAGAATGTTTGATAGTCCTTAAAAATTCTACCTTGAAAAATGATCGATTAATAAACTTATATATGAGCGTAGAAATTATTTCCTTTCGAGAAAAAAAGCGATTACTGCTGTGTTTCTAGCGCAGCGCTGTTGATTGTTTTTATTTATTTATTTTTTTTTTTCGGATTTGATTTTCGTCGACTCTATTTCGACCGTCTGCCCCTCTTTTCCCGAAAAAGCGAGTTATATCTTGGCCTTGTTACTTTATATTGATAAACAAATTCGAGTAAGACCCAGAAAAAATTTTACTGTCGACTTTTTTTTTTGTCAATGAAATTTTACGAGTTACGAGTCCTTTGTAACTTTTATTCATGAAATTTTCTCGTCCATTGTACGTCTTCCTTCGAAAGGTTCATTCAGCAATTTCGTTGAAAAATTCTTTTTTTTTTTTCGAAGTTCAGTTTAAAATTACAAATATTCAAACTGGATTATCATAAGAGAAAAATTATCTTGCTGAATTTTTTACAGAAAAATAATTTTTTTAATAACATGATTCTCACCAATCCATTTTCTCATCAAATCTGTTGAAATGTTTGAAAGGTGGCGTGAAATTAATTTATCGATTATCAAAACATGCGAGACGTTCTTTTATGAAGAATTATATTACAAAATAAAAAAAGCAGCAAAAATTGAAAGTAATTACAAAATTTGCAGTTTATTGCTTTTTTTCTAGTTTGGAAGAATTGAGCCATAAATAAATTTGAAAATCATCTATTCTAATGAACATTTATGTAATTTTCAAAGAGAAAAGAGCTAAAAATTACTCACTTAATCACTTCTCATCAAACTGGTAACCTCTTCTATTTACTGACAATCAAGAATTCTTTAAATCTACGTGTGAAAATTACGTTCAAACTCTACTCAAGATTGCATTGTAAAAATAACTTTAAAAAGTAGTAGATAATTAATAAAAATGTTGGTAACTGCGTTTAGTTCCTTTAAAACATTGCGACTGGGAGAACGTTCAGATTTGGATTTGGAGGTTCTATTCTGTAAATATTTGTGTTGTTTGAGCGAGTTACAGGGAGTTACGTCCTTATGTTTACAGAGTAGCACCTCAAAATCTGAATTTGATTCAGAGAATCCTTACCCTAGAACACTACACATGGGTACAAATGTACCCACATTGAAATATGCAAGCCCGTAATCTT
This sequence comes from Ericerus pela, assembly GCA_011428145.1. NCBI lineage: Eukaryota > Metazoa > Arthropoda > Insecta > Hemiptera > Coccidae > Ericerus > Ericerus pela. Next base: position 250,085 of record WOFM01000179.1, on the reverse strand, counting down.
GCGGGTAACATGAACTAGCTCCTGTTTCTCACAGTATCTGTTATGCTATATTAGATCTTCGCATCGCCATGTCGAGTGTGTTGCCTACCTTTTTGTGAAAGATGAAATGAATTTTTTGTGTAATTTTATTATTATTAATAAAATGAAAAAAACTAATTATTAATTTTGTGATGAAAACCAGTTGCGAGAGTGGGAGTGGGTATGTTTTAGGCTTCATAAGAAAATATGAAGAATGACACCATCTTCACAAATTCAAATATACATAATTATATATATGTAAGTATATGAAGATTTCTTTTAGACACCATATAGGTCGCAATCTTTGACCAATAGTCAACAAATTTGGCACATAAACATGGATTTGGTTGAGGACAAGACCTATTGATTTCTACCTTCTAGCCTATGTAGCCTATCTGTACGTGTTTCATCTTGAAGTGTTCTACTGTGCAGCAGTTTTCTTTATGTAAGGAAATCCGCAGTTGGTTTTTGAGTGAGAAGGATGGAGATGAGGAAAAAATTCAACTTCTTTTTTCACAATTTTTATTGTAAGTAGCAATTGGGGCAGACAATTTGTTTGTGTTGGTGCTCAGCACAAATGAATTTACAGCATCTTTTACAGCGAGTTCGTGATTTTCTATCCTTCTTCCCAATTTGTTGACAGAAGCTGCACCTTCCAACATCAGACATGTTTGGACAGCTTTCTTGAGTGGTGGTTTCATCTATTTTCAGAACTTTTTTGATGAGATCGCGGACTTGGTGTTGCAGTGTGGGTACAGTTAGCCTTTCAAGGAGGTAGGGTACAATCAGGCTGTACCCCAAATGTTTCAAATAATCTTTCCGACGGTACTTCTTTTCAGGATATGGTACTTCTGCTCGAGAACTTGACCTGGCTCTTTTTGTCATATCCCTTTTCTTCTTCATCTCGTCGGCATCCATGTTATTTTTCCACAAAATGAACGAATTTATTCCAATTACATTTAGAATCCCGAAGAAGAATGCTAATGTCCATTGTCTAGTTTTTCTTGAAACGCTGTAATTCTTACACATCCTATCAAAAACATCCACCCCACCTTTTGTATTATTGTAGTATTCAATAATTTCAGGTAATCTTACATCTTTGTCCTTATCAGGCAGATCATGAGTAATCGAAAGAAGCGTCACGATTTTTTTCTTTTTTTTAGGAGGGCAATATGAAAGTAATGTGAGCTCCTTATGAAAACAGAACATGGACGTATTTTGCATTCTTCCTCAGGTTTCTAAAAAAGAAGGAGGGATTTCTGGCTTATTTTTTCGAATGGTGCCAACGAGAGTGATATCTTGGTCCAGTAACTTCTGAGCAGCAGGTATGGAAGTGAAAAAGTATCGCATATTAACGTTCTCTTCAGGTTGTAGATAGGCTCTGATAACTCCAGCAAGTACCGCTCTGATAATGGGACACTTTTGTCTGCTGATTGTCCAGTGTATACTTCTGCATTTAACATGTATGAAGTTCGTGCATCACACAACATGATGATCTTGATACCGTACCGGTCTGGTTTATTGGGTAAGTAGATGGTGAATGGACTTCGACCAAGAAATGCCAAAAGCTGTTCATCTACTGTCACCTGCTCCGTTGGAGTTTACAGACTCTTGGACATATTTATGACGTGATCAAAGATCTCACAAACCATTATTAGCCGATCTTCTCCTCATTTTGCCTCTCTCTGAGTTTTTTTGTCAAACCTGAGGCAAGAGGTCAGGTAAACAAAACGGTTTTCTGGCATTGTTGCTCGATAGCAAGGAAGGCCGTAGGTGGTATCATACAGGTCACGAGTGTCAACATGGTTCTGTTTGAGGGAACCAGCAATGTAGTAGAGTCCTGGAAGGGCACAAATTTCAGTCACATGTGTGGGGTTCTTATATGTGACTTCCTTTCGGCTCTTCTTTCGACTTTCCTCTACTTCTTCTGCAATTTTTTCATTTGTGTATTTGACTATGACATCAGCTATCGATGGTGTAAGAAACAGTTCCCAGACAATAATTGGATTGGTGATCTTCTGTGCTGCTGGTTTGTTGCCTGGCAAGTGCAGAAGAATATTGCGCTGTGGGATTTTACTGGTGCAAGTTGGTGGTTTACCGGACCATTTGAAGCCTTTTTTACCAATAACTTCTTGTGGTACAGGTAATACCTCCACAAGATTAGTATCTGGGTCATAGTCAAGGTCATCAAGGTTGTCACTGTCACAATCATCTTCGGTGTCATCTGCGTCTGGATCATCATCACGTAAATCTGGAATTACGATGTTTTCTTCATCATCACTCGCAGAGCCAATGGATATATCATCATGTTCTTCGATGATGGCTGAGTGAGTAGAGGTTGAAGGCTGTGAAGTGGACATCTTGTCTAACCCAGTTGAGTACAAATAATGTAACAGTAAACTGAACCACGCAAGGTATCAGTTTTTTTATAATTACCAAGGAAAAAAAATTTTCTTGGGAAGTTGGAAACATTCTATATTGTTTTTTTTTTTTGGATTTTTTGATAAAACAATGCTTTGCCATGCAATGAATTCAATTTTCAAAATTACTACAGCACCAAGTATTTTTTTCTAATATTCACAAGTAACAAATGATAGCTGGGTACAGTTGTACCCACATGTGGTGTCAACATACAAAATCTCAGATCTCAGCATAACAGAATTTTTTACAAAAAAAAACCTAACCTCTACTTCTCTGTTACTGTTTCCACTGAAGAAGGAGGTTGTCACTAGTAGTTTCAATCTAGAAAAGAAATCACAAAAACATTTCTGTAGTAAAATGGGAATAATGTTAATCCACACCAATTCAAACCATAAAATACGAATTAATACGGTTTTAAAATATTGGTAGGTAATAAAATTTTGATCTCAAATTCAGACTCAGGGCAAAAAATAGGTCTAGAAACCAAACTCTAAACAAATTTCCTACTATTAACTTACAATTTTTAAGACCTGGGTACAATTGTACCCATGTGTGGTGGTGCCATACATAAAATCATAGTATGAGTTCAAACCGTAAAATATGAGTTAATATGGTTTCAAAATACTGGTAATAAAATTTTGATCTCAAATTCAGACTCAGCGCAAAAAATACATCCAGAAACCATACTTGAAACAAGTTTTCTACCATTAACTTAACATTTTTAAGACCTGGGTACAATTGTACCCATGTGTGGTGGTGCCGTACATGAAATCATAGTATGGTATTCTTGGGTTAATAAATAATCATTTATCTATGATTCAACGTTGTGGTTCAGTGTTTGTGTTGTGAAAAAACGGTGCGTCGGTGGATTGATAGCTTGTTAAATACTGAAATTTAAGATAGTTATATGTTGAATATTGTGCCTTAGTTGTTAATTATTAAGACTGCAAGGCCATCAGTAACAATGGGTCAAATCCAGTGATTTAATTTTACGTTTCTTTTATCTAACGGTACTAAAATTCATATATTATATCTAGCTAAAACAAGAACTTCATGAAAAAGTATATTAATTGATCTGGTATCATGTCCAACATTCAGAAAGTGATAAAACAGGCTATCACTACTTTCTCAAAACCACAATCACCCTCCAAATATCAAGAAAATCTCAACGCACTGGCGTCGAGCGTCAATAAACTTACTGCCGACGATGTAGGCATTGATAAGGAGCTTGTGAATTTACAAAACCGCGGAATCGATTCCAATAACCCAATTGGGTACATTCCTGTGTTCGAAAATAGCGACATTTTAGTGAGCATATTTATATTAAAATCTAATTCCGTCGTCCCTCTACACGATCACCCTGTGATGCATGGCTTCCTGAAAGTTCTCCATGGATCTGTACGTGTTCAAAGTTATTCGCTGCATAACGAGAGAATTAAACACCGAAGTGATGATAAATCATGTTCGATGAATGATTATTATTATCTATCAGGTGAATTATACCGTGCTCCTGTTGTAGTCCGGCGAAATTCTCCAGTCGTTTTATCAGCGGAAGACAATTGTGCAATACTAACGCCGTTTGACAATAACATTCATGAAGTTAGTTCAGTCAGTGGACCGTCTGCATTTTTGGATATATTTGCCCCTCCGTACGAAACATATCTCTCTCATATTGGTCCTAGACAATGTTCCTATTTTGAAATTAAAAATCACGTCGGTAACGAATGTACTTTGTCGCCAACCGTTTGCCATCCTGACTATTGGACAGTTTCACTTCCCTATAGAGGTCCCAAAATTAAAGTCTAGTTCTGTGATTCCGTTGTACAGCTCTTGATCATATCGTAAGGTTTTACTCTCTTATATTTATGTTTATTTGCTCCGTTATACTACTTCAGAGTAAAGATATTCGGAAGATTATTGTTTTATTATTTTTCGCTTAGATGAACTGAGTAAAAACAGCTTTTAAATATAACTTTTGTTTCTACATAGGCAATTTTTTTTTCAGTCTAGGAATCATAAATCGCATTGTTCAACAATATTTTCAAGTCATTTTTAGCTAAATTCAATTTCGGCGTTTTTGACAGTTTTTCTTGGGTGGGCCTGTGATTTTTTTAGGGGGGTTTGGCTGAGCTGTTGAACTGCCACTGTACATCATTGTTAAGAATCTAGCAGTATGTGGTTTTTCGGACTTTATTATAATTTTGTAGGCGAATGTACTGGAAAAATTTTGGGAGCAAAAATTTTTTGAAGGTATTTTTAACTATTGAAATTCAGTGCAATGGCTGGATCACACAGTATTAAATATAATAGAGGACGCATGCGAGATGAAAAATAGCGCTACTTTTGAGAGGAAATATCACCACTCCTAAGGAATGGTACAATTTTTGTCTCACTTTAATCTACAAAATTCGGTTTGATGTGATTTCTGAATTATCAGTTATATTATTCGTTCATTTAATTCAATTATTTGGAGGAAAAAATTATTTCATCATTGGCAATAGGCCTGAATAAGGGACATATAGCTAAAGAGATCTCCAACAGGTGATAAAAAATGTGATAAACTTCTCAACCATAATCATCATCATAAACGATTTCTCAACTTCGTTTACTGCTTATGTGTCCTAGCTTGATAATGTGGGTGTGTATTGGTGTAGAGATATCTGTTTCCACAAAGCTGCACAAAATGTTGAACAAAGTTGACTTTTTGTTGATGATGATGATGATGATAATGATCGAAGATCTTTGTCACATTTATGTACCACAGAGTGCACATAGAGAGTTGGACATTTCTTTAGCTATATGTCTCTGAAGCAAAAAAATTTGAATTTGGCACTGTGAAGAAAAGGACACTACTTCAAAAGTGGTACCATTTTTTGTACTAGAGTTTAGATGGGCATGCGTCCTCTATTATATTTAATACTCTGGGGGTGAGACCTGTAGAAAAGCTTCGATCCTGAGTCGTAGATCACAAATATATAGGTCACTCAAATTCTTCTCTACACAATATATAATTATCAATACTTTTTGCTCATTTTGTCATTTTTTGGGAGTCTTTGGAGCTTCTGCTGTTTCATCTATGGCAATGAAACTTAGGATGGGGTTAGAGGATTTTATGATCTACATATTCGTATTAAAATTTTTGAAATTCATTCAGTGGTTTCAAAATTTTTCAAACTCACCATGTTGTCCTCATGATAACTCCCTTAAATTGAAAGATTTTGGCTTGAAATTTTTATGATAGTTAGAAACTATTAAAGACTGAGTTGGTATTGAATTTGAGCAAAGTTGGTCTATTGGTTTTCAAATGGGAGCCATTACAAAATTTGACATTTTTAGAAAATACATATTTACCACTGTTAATGCGTGGTAAAGATATTCATATTTTAGAACATTCATATAAGTATAGCTTTTTTGTATATTTTAATTTTTTGATAGTATGCTGTGTTGTTAGTATACCTATGTTACAGGTTTGAAACGCCACTGCCAATTTCTACTTTCTTTTTTATGATACTTTTTATTTATCTGCTTGAAATTGTGAAAATATGACTTTTTTTCCATTTTCTAATTGAATGCGGAATGCTGGCTTTCCATGATTTTCATTTTGAAGTACCAACAAAGACTGTCTAATACTGGCTAGTTGGGCCATTGGGATCTGGATTGCCAGTTGTCATCCAAAATAAATTTTCTTAACCCATGATGGAACATCAAATGAAGTCAATGGCAGGGTAATATTGACTACTCACTAGGTACACTTAATCAGTTTATTAGGCCCGTATGCCAGAACAATACTTCAAGTATTGAGTATCAACGGACTTGAGAATTACTTAATAAATTATCCATCTTAACGAATTTATATCTATATATGTTTTTGTGTACATGTAATTAATAATGGAAAAAATGTAAGAATTACTCAAGTATCTTTGTTAATGTGGGTGAAATGACATCACATGTAGAAGGAAAATGGCTGACAGAGGAATAAAGAAGTTAATGGCCCCTAGTTTTTTCTCTTTCATCTGGCCACTTTTCACTTGTAACTTCGCTCACATATGCACAAAATACACCGATTGAGGCTATCTAATAAGAATCTAAATACCTTGGCAAACTGGAAACACTGTGATTTTTGTTCTAGAATACAATGCAGGCTATTTTAAACCATACAACACAAGTCTGAAGGAGTAATTGGCTCAATTTGAGTCAATCAGACCATGAGCACAACATGAGTGTTGGGCATTGCTGTGTAAAAACACCTCTAACATATAGCATCAAATATTTTTGATTATAATGGTAGTGTAAGCATTAATGCTCAAAATTGTGTGGGTAGCCTTAGACTTTGAGCATGACTTGAGCTTTGAGCATTGTCATGTAAAAATGCTTACCTCTCACTCCTCATCAAACATTTTTGATAATGAGTGTGAGCATGAGCGTTGACGCTCAGTCTTGTCCACATCCTTATTCCATTACAACTAAAAATGAATGAATCCACTACACCATTGAAGGGATCAAATGTTACATCCAACATTATCATTTTTAGCAGATTTTCTAAATAAAAAAACAAAACAAAATGGTTTTAAAACTGTTTCCAACTAAAATCTCTGATTAGGAAGTTGACAAAGTGATAAATCACAGAATCATGGATGGATTTAAGGGGGCAAGCTGCCCCCTGGGGTTCTTGGGAATGTTGGTAAGGTGAATATTTCCAATCATCATTTGGACTGTTGCTAGTGTTATGTTACTAATTGTAATGAATTGGTGATATAAACTATAATAATTAAGCAAGTATTACATTAGAAAAGTTTATTGGCTGAAAATCACTTTCTCATACTTGTGGAAAGTGGAAATTAAAGTTGAGATTAATTCAACTTTATTGTTTATTTTCTACAACTTTCCATCAAAAAGTACTTTTTAATCAGTTTGCTTGCAAACAGGGTATTAAAATTGACTTAAAAAAAATGTTAGAGGTGGGGATGATGAAAATTATCCATTTCATGAGAAAAGAAAATGATTGGTGCCATTTTTTCATTTTAATCTAATTTATTTATATACGTATCACCCAAAATTTTGGGTTCACAGTTTTGTGAAAACTAACTGTTGGATAGGCTTGAAATTTTTATGAGAGATAATTCTCATATTTTGGAGCTGGTCTGAAAGAACTTTTTTGCTTATTGGTTAATTAATTTCTGAGAAAACTGTAAAACAAAGAATTCCTGGAAAAGTCGTTTTACTAGAATTCTGAGAAAATGACAAAACAGATCGGGGTGAAATTTTCACGATAGATTTTCATTATGTTGGTGCAAGTTTCTTAGATATGTAGTGCCTATTAATTCAGTAGTTTCAAAAAAAACTGGAGAAGAAAGATTGCTGGAAAAAATTTTACGTACACAGTTTTGAGAAAACTATCAAACAGATAGGCCTGAAATTTTTATAAAATATAGCTATGGGAGCTGGTGATGTCAGCTATTTAAAAAAAAATTTATTTTTTTTTGTAATGTAGAAAAAAAATCAAATTTTGGAGAATTTTTACCTCTAACATGTAGAAATTTATTGAAAGTCATTGAACTCAATAGAGCGAGAATTGAGAACCAGCAAACACAAATTTTAGACATTCAGGTATATTAGCTGAATATTGTGACAATTTGGCCGAAACTAAAATGTAGGATGTCGAGATATTGCTGAAATTATGTTTTGGATTCAGGGTTGAAATAATGAGAACTCAATCTAGTTGAAGTAATTGCTGAAAGTATGTTCAGATTATTCAAATGATAAGAACAAAAACATAGTTGAAGACATTGAAGTATGGCAGTGATATGTTGAGATCCTACATTCAAATTTCAGCCACAGTTTCACAAAATACTGAGCTAACTTTCCTGTATGTTAGCAAGAGTTTCAGACTATACATACCAAGAAGTTAGGAGATATAAATAAAACCCGATTCATTTTGTCGTTAATCATCATTGCACTGTTTCAGATTAACTGAATGACTTGAAAAAAAAAATATATATATATATATATCAAGCTCAGCTTGCCCCTTCACAATTATATGAAATGAAATAGTTGTAACTTGCAAGTATATTTGGACAGTGGAGAAACTTTATTCTCCCGTATCTAACTACCTATATGAATTATGAATATGAAATTATAAATGACTTGACTGTTTGACACTTTCACATTAGACAACAACCAAACAGAACTGATAAAAAATCAATTATTTCTATTCGATGTTTAGGTCAAATTTTCGATTCTCGATTATAATCAAAACAAAAATTCTGATTCAATTTTTTCAACATCACTAATGGGAACAGATTTAAAAGAAGTTTGGTGCTCATCTGTGTTTAGCATTGTGCATGACCATTTGGGTAAGTACTATACATTTCGCATTTGCATTACTTTTACCTTTCAGAAAAATTACTGCGCTACTTCATTGCACAGAGTAATAAATTCAAAGTTTTTAAGAGACAATAGATAAAAACAACCCAATTCAAGTACTTCTCAAGTATAATAGTTTACGATAAGAGTCATAAATGAATAACAATTTACTTGCAAATGACATTCTGGTACCAATGGAAAGAAAAATCAAAATGATCTAAGAAACAATAAAAAGAAAGAGTAAATATGAAAAAGATAGAAGCACTTTATAACTGTTGGTGGGTTCGAATTAAAAATAATCTAACAACATCCCGGCAAAAATTCTGATTCCTTTTTACACAACGCTTACATTTTTGACGTGGTAACCCATTATACATTTATGCTATGTTCTTCTGTCTCAAGGCTTTTAATATTTCACTGCCCATTTGTGCAGGGCTACGAGTAACAATAGCTCCGGCCTGAAATCATAATTATTGCAGACCATATATTAGCAAATTTGTTCATCAAATGAATTAGGAAAACCAATATTGAATATGGACAAACTTTTTCAAGAGAGTCAATTTTATCTTGAGCGCCTCCTTTACCACCTGAAATTATGGCTCCAGCATGACCCATCCGACGGCCCGGTGGCGCTGTCAGTCCAGCGATGAATGAAACAACAGGTTTTGCATTTGGACCCTATGAATGGGGCCACACATGAGAATAATCATCCGCGATAAAAACAAAAAAAATTCTTGCATGGATACAAAGTATTAGTTACAGAGTTGTATTTGCTCAGGTAATCAGCAGCGTTCTCTTCAGCCACACCACCAATTTCTCCGATCAAAATAATGCCTTTGGTTTCAGTGTCATTTAGGAATACTTCTAAGCAGTCGATAAAGTCTGTACCATTGAATGGATCTCCTCCAATTCCAATACATAATGTTTGTCCTAGACCAACCTATAATATAAAGCTCAGTAACAATGTTGGTAAAAATTCAACAAAAGAAACACGGAGGTCTAACGATAGGGAAGAGGCTGGAACACCCCTCAATGAGAAATATGTTAAAATGAAATTAGAAGAAAACTCGAACACATTCGCACTAAGGGGGAAATACAGATTATCTTAATATTTCGCATTGTCATCTGTTAATGGATGATTACCCTTGATTCCAACAAAAATATTCTCTTATTTTGTGTTGTACAAAATTTATTATACTAAAATTGGGTACGACATACGCGTAACAAGTGAATACATGCCAATAACGAGCATTTAATGATTTTATTTTCATTTGTAAAATACCGTATATGTGGACTAATGTTCGAATATTTTCAAACAATTTCGTAATGCATATTTGAACACATTTTCTCAAGTTTATGTAATGTTTGATACAGCCTCTACACCTACTTACAATTTTTTATTTCATGTTTTTCTCGTATCAAGCCTTACCTACATATCAAGATCCAAAAATACGACGCAGATATCATTTTAAATGGTTGAGTATCTTTTTCTTTTTGTATATTGTAAATTCAATCTAATTGTAGGCTACTTTGGTACACAAGGGCTTCTAAACTCTCGATTTAATAATGTAGAATATGGAAAATATGGACATAGAAGATCAATGCAGGCATATAGTTTTTAATGATTTTGAATATTACTGCCCTAAATTATGTGAGTGTAGTTGGCGACTGCTACGTAATTGCATTTAGTAATATTCAAAATGTGTGAAAACATAATACACAAATGGTTTGAATATAGAAGTTTGTGAAATTTTTGCTGGAATAGAAATGTAATTGATAATCTTGAGAATTTTGCTAACTATAAGGTCCTCTCAAAACCCAGGTACACTTATGCCATTAGCAACATCTACATACCTGTGTTGTTTGATGCACTGCTTCGTAAGTTAATGTTCCAGATCGAGAAACAACGCCAATCATACCTTTTTTGTGTATATGACCCGGCATAATACCTATTTTACACTGTTCACATCACAAAGATAGCAATTAATATAAACATATATTCTAACATGCGAGGATGCAGAATGATTGAAAATGTGATAACTACTTGTTCAGGAGCAATTATTCCGGGACAGTTGGGTCCGATAAGTCTTGATTTGTTCTGACGAACTAAAACGTGTTTCACTTTAACCATATCTTGTTGTGGAATACCTTCAGTAATGCAAACAATCAATGGTATTTCAGCCTCGACTGCTTCAAGAATGGCTTTGGCAGCCCCAGGAGGAGGAACATATATTACTGTTGCTTCAGCACCAGTGGCATCTTTTGCCTGGAATTAATATTAAGACCTTTACTCAAGTACGAATTAGGGCTTGTAACCAAAATGTTTTTGGGGTTAATGGTAACTGGGAACCAGTAAAAATCTATATTGGTTACTGGTTAAAAATATACTTATTTGTTTACTGTTTAATGTTCTGTTAACCAAAACAACTTTTCTTGTTACTGGTTGTGGCTATTGGTTATTGGCGGAGACAAAATTTGAGGTAAAACAAACAAAAAAAATTTTCTCCAGGTCAAATTATCAATCTATATAATAAAATTCAATCCCACTTTTTGTATATTTATCCGCGTTTTTTGCAACATTCACATTTTAATTTTGAAAAAAACTGCTCTTCTCTCAATTAATGATTTCTCAGCTACTATTTAAGCTAAAAAGCTACGGTTCGTAGTATTTTAAAGAGGAGAAAATTTTCTTGAGTTCTCTAACAATTTTTTTTTATCGCCATTAGTTTTTTACAAATCAGCCATAAAAAAACTGCAAATTAATGAGAAATTTGCCGTTTTTTAATTTGTCATTCATTACAAAAACTAATGATGGCTGAAAAAAATTTTCAGCGATGACCGCCTACTTTTTAACGATAAATTAATTTTTACCATCAGATTTCACCTAAAGCGAATTAATCACGAGACAGTGAGGAGAGAAAATACAAGAACAAAACTTGGTACTCTGCGTATTACTATATGTATATATAGGTACGTATCATTATATGTAATATATATACATACATACAAAGTACTTTCTGCATAGTATTTCACCACCTATCAGACACTGAATGTAACGCACATATGTATATGATTTTGGTCATCTAGGATTTGTAACTGGAGGAGGTAGAGAGGGATCATAGACCCTTCCTCCCGCGCTAGTAATTGATAATTTTCCGGGAAATAATTAGCAATTTTTGAAAAAAATAATTAATAATATTGATATTTTATGAAAACCGATTCTTTCTGGTTATCGTTCCAGTTAATGATTTTAGCATTTTGTGAAAATAAGTTCTTGATTATGTAAAATTTTTTTGTTTAGGTTATCGGTTCCTAAACCATCGTTGTCAATTTGTTTATGTTTTTAGTAGTTATTGTTCTAGTTATGATTGTAGCTACAAGCCTTACGAATTGAAATAACAATATAAATGTTAACTAAGTTTGAAAAAGCTGAGTAATTGTGATTTTATCATGAAAATAAATGATAAACAGAGTTTAATGACCTCACATAATCGGAAAAATAATTGGATAACTTACCTCTTTTACTGTATTGAACACAGGTAAATCTAAATGTGTTTTTCCACCCTTACCAGGAGAAACACCACCGACCAATTTAGTTCCATATTCCAATGCCTGCTTACTATGAAATGTACCCTGTTTACCAGTAAAGCCTTGACAAATGACTCTAGTGTTAGAAGTAAGTTTCATGTTGGATCTCGTAGATGAGTATATATTACTACTATACCGAACATGTTGCATAAATTTACCTACGAATGAAAATAAATTACATACTGAAAGTGGAATTTTTCAGTTAGATCATTGATTGTACATACTATCGTAACCAGCCTGACAAAACAATGTTAAATTTTTTCCACCAAATTTGAATCTGAGAAATGGGTCCCAGGTACAGGTTTCGCTGCTGTTATGGGATTCGAATTTGTAAAAGAACAAAAGGGTACATAACCATTCACGTTTTCAAACAACCCTTTTTTAAAGGGTTTTGATTTCTATTGTCTGCAGCAGCCAACTTTTTAGTGTATAAGTTTTTTAAGATACCTAATAAAAAAAGGTCTAACTGAAGAACAATTTGGAGAAATATTTATGAAAAAGAGAATATCTGTACCACCAACGCACCATTGTGTCTTAAAAAATAAACTAGATTTTTGGTGGAAAACTTCTTCATTAAGTTCGTCAGTCTTATACAATTTATTATATTCAGTTAACTAATTAGATGGAAAACAAAATACAAACCAGCAAAGTGGTAGAATAAATGAGATGACACAACCATTGTTGTAGAATTATATCGGATCGTGCTGCATCAAAGAATGTTATATTAGAAAATCTTACAAGAGGCAACTTATGAGTTAACAGGCCGCAAACAATTTAAATATAATATCATTAGTAACTAATGAATGAAATTGGACTGACAGGCCTATCATTGACCTTTATTCTCTTAAAGTGATAAATCTTATAAATAGAATAATTAACCTGCTTGAACCTTCTCGCTTACCTTGATTAATAGAATATTTATTTCTTTGAATTATAATACAATTACGAAATATGTCATGCTTTTTAAACAAGAAAATACTGAACTACAAAATAAAAGACTTGAATAATAGAAAGAGTTTAATAATGCACTTTTGAAAGTTAGTTTTTTTTATTTCATTTATTCAGGAAGAGAACGTTATCAACTTTACTTGGATTGTTTTTAAACTTTTTTGACTTTGTATTTATCATTTTAGTACCTACTGAAATCTGGGTAACTATTCCACTAGGGTGCGTTCACTCAGAAAAACGCCCGAATATCAAGTCAAATGATGATGTGAGGCGTACAGAACGAGGATCGAAAGAACTTGAGACTTCTAATATTCTTGAGGTTTATTGCACGAATGAAAAATACAATATTAACAAAATGTGAAATGGCGAAGCAACAGCAATGTACGATCGAAAGTAGTAGGGGGAAAAGCACTTCGTGGTGAGAGTGTACGTATGACATATATATATAGTGATCGTGATGATGATGATGAAGAATGAGTGAAGGTGGGATTTCCGTTACAACACCCCCCTGAAATTTTATCGAATGAGTTCTTCATCATGTCTGACGCTGAAAGTAAACGAAATTGTTTATACAAAAAAAATATTAATTACAAAATGACATATGCGTAATAAAAATTTCAAAAAAAAAATAATGACATCGTATTATTTCAATATTATGGTAACTAAGTTTCAAAATAAATTTTTGTTGTGCTGTGCTTCGAGGATAAATAAAATAATAAAATAAACAAATAAATAAATATGGTAACATGCATAAAATATTCAATGATAATATATATATAGAAAAAAATATTGTAAAAAAAATATTATAATAATATAAAATTGGTAACATGCAAATTATTATTTTATTATAGGTAACGTGTGATTTAATTATTATGCCTTTCGATTAGGGAAAAAAAAATTAGAAAAAGAATTCGAGAAGAAAAAGTATTCACGTATACATAAAGAAAAAGAAATAGGAAAAAAATATATATAAAATGGTATTTCCGATTACAAGTTGCTCGAATTCGATGGAACGTTACGTTTGGTATTTTATCTTAAACGTGTGACATGAAAAAGATTGTAGTATAATATTCATCGCATCGCTTATTATCTTTCGTGTATTGCTATTGTATTTGAACTGGCGCTTAAACTGTAATGTGATAAAGGAACATTTTCGACTTATCTTGTTTTGCGGTCATGTAATGGATTTAATCTTTATTGTGTTCATTGTCGGAGATTTTCTTTTCACTATTTCGTGTGGGAATATTACGCGTATTTCTCTCACGGTTGTTTAAGAATGTATAGGGTTTTTATTATGTGAATTGTAGGGTTTATTCCTGTTCGATTTTTCTGCTTTTTCTTTTGTATTTATTTTTGAGAGGTCGGGTATTTATCTGTTACAAGTATTTTCTGGTAAATGGCTTTGTTGCGTACTGATTTTGCAGTAATTGAAGGTTGATTTTAAGCATCTTTTTTCATGTTACAACCTATATTTTGGACTTGGGACGACTTGTATTTTGAAATGGTAAATTTCGAAATATACTATGACTTTGAAATAAATGAATTATTATTATATTATATTATGTATAAATATTCGTTTCGTTTAATATTTTGACAACTATATTTTCGAATTTTGATCGATCCAGTGATTTTGTCAAAATATCTGCTAACTGATTTTCGGAGCTTACAGTCCTAAAAAATATTATTTTTTCTTCAAATGCCTCTAAAATTGAGTAGCATTTGATCATTAGGGCTCTCGACTTTTTCTGACTACCCCCTGAACATATTTTTTGCGTTGAGATATTATCCTCCATTATATCCACACTTAATTTTTCACCTAAAATTTCGTAATTTATATTCTGTGTGACTTTTATGGTATCGAGTGCATCATAAACTGCAATTATTTCAGCTGCCGTGCTAGATGATGCATGAATGGTTTGTTTACCGCAATTCCATTCTACTAAATCCCCATAAGAAAATATCATAAATCCAGTTATGGATTTTCCCTTTCCTAAATTATTTATATCTATATTATTTTCATCTACTTGGGGTGCATATGAGGCATCAATATAGGCCTGTATACCATCCCCTTCTGATTTATATATTATATTGTAATTTTTCGTAGTATTAATATATTTGAAAATTCTTTTTGCATAATTTTTTAATGTATGGTTAGAATTGTTTTGGAAGCGAGATAAAAAATTTACCGGGAATAATATGTCCGGTCTTGTAAGTCTCGCTAAGTATAGCAATCCACCTATCATTGACCTATATTCGGTGTCATCTATGCCACCTTCAATTTTGTCCAATTTTAATCCCGTTTCCATCGGAGTGTTCGTATTTTTGAACTCCGAAATTCCAAATTTTTTTAGCATTTTTTCTATATGTTTGTATTGGGAAAGTATGATTGTATTATGTTCTATATCCCTAGTTATTTCTAATCCCACAAAAAATTTTGGGTTATTTATTATGGTAATCGTAAAGTCTTTTTGTAGCTCCTCATTTATTTTTGTAATTGATGACTGTAAGTTTGATGCGATCAATATGTCATCTACATAGGTTAAAAAATATATTTTTTCGTTATTATTAATTATTGTGTATAAGCATCTATCGCTCTTAGTTTTAGTAAAGCCCATCTCCCTTACTTTTGCGTCCAACAGGTCATACCATGACTTACTAGACGTTTTTAGTCCATATATAGACTTTTTTAATTCCAAAACCTGATTTGTGTTGATATTCACACCTTCAGGTCTTCTCACAAAAATAGGTTTAATAATTGGTGAATTTAGGTACGCAGTTTTTACATCATACTGCACCATAATTAATTTTTCTTTATTTATTATTGATAGTAATGATCTTATTGTCCCTACCGAAGCTACGGGGCCATGGGTTTGAGCAATACCATATTCGGTTCTATCCTTAAAACCTCTTGCTACAAGCCTTGCCTTGGGTTTTGGATTTCCAAATTCATCAAATTTAATTGTGAAAATCCATCTTGTATCTATGAGTTTTTGGCGATCATAGTCAATTATTTCCCACACATTCATATCATCGAGAGAATTAAATTCATCATTTATGGCTCTGATCCAATCATCTCTAAAAGGGTTTATTTCTATATCAGAATAATTTCTTGGTATGTTATCTTCTATATATATTTTATTATATCTTATATTTATATTCATGACTACAGGATTAATTATCCCCAAATCATACTCGTAATCTGATGACTTTATTACTAATGGTTTATTATTTATCAGTAACGATTTTATATTCTGGGTTTCATCCACTTTGACATCACATGATATATATGATTTTGTATTATAGGGATCTTTAAGACAATATCCCGTATTTGTATAACCCATCATTATATTCTTTTCGGCTCTATGTGCTAGCTTTGGGTCAATTTTGTTTTTTGATTTTGCTTTGGCTTTAGTGGCATTTTGCTTTCTGACTTCTACAGGAATATGTCTGTAGGTCAATGATCCAAAGACTTTTAAATTTTTAAGGTTTGGTTTTATTCCATAGAACAGTTCGTAGGGTGTTTTATATCCCTCGTTTGCTTTCGTGGGGGATCTATTAATTAAATAGGCCGCTGTTACCACAGCATAAGACCAATACTTTATATCAAGGTTGGCATCAATTAGCATGGCCCGTACTCTCCTCATTAAAGTTTGATTTTGCCTTTCGGCAACACCATTTAATTCTGGAGAATATGGCACCACATAATCCATTGTTATGCCAACCTCTTTGCAATAATTTAGTATTTTTATATCAGTATATTCCTTGGCATTATCACATCTAATAGTCCCTATGGGGTACTCTGGAAATTTATTTTTCATGGATAATATAATATTTTTAAATTCATTTGTTACTTGATTTTTGCTAACAATGGGTATTACGAACGTATATTTTGAGAAGTGATCTATAAATGTTAGGATATATTTCTGATTTGCCACTGAGGGCGTAAATGGACCCATAATATCTGAGGACGTTATTTCTAATTTTCGAGTAGGTTTATTTCTAACACTATTATGACCCAATCTCGAATTATTAGCAATGCAACATATTTGGCAATTTAAAAAATCCTCATCCCTAAAATTTATATTATCGGGAATGCCTACTGCCAAATTTTTAAGTTTTTGTAAATATCTGGCATTCAAATGCCCCAATCTCCTATGTATTATTAATTTTTTATTAATGTTATTATTAATTTGTGGATTTTGAGGTATTTCCTCAATTTCATTATTGTCTTCTTTTATTTCCTCCTTCTCACCCCCCTCAGATGATTCCTCATTATCGTCATTTTCCTGAATTTCTAATTCCACAGTGAAATCATCCCATTCATCATCTATATTTTGAGTGACGGGTGCACATATTATATTATTATCATTATTATTTATATTATTATTATAGTTTTTATTTTTATTTTCGATATTATAATATATATAAAAAATTCCCTCTTCTTTTTTTGCTGTTATTATTATTTCAGCATTTTCAATAAAATATATATTAGCTATATCCTTTTGTTGATCGATATTGATCATACCAGTGTTCGTAATTTTTATGGCTGAGATGATATCTAAATTTAGATCCGGCACATAATGAACATCATTTAACTCTATCAATGATTGAATCTTACTGGAATTCTCGACTTTGATCACCATTCTCCCCGTATGGGTAGCATATAAAAAAGTATTTTTACCTGCACATTGCAATTTTATTGGAGTCACAAATTTTTTAACATCGACTAATTTATCCAAGTCAGATGTTAAATGCACTTCTGCAGCTCCATCCAAAATTGCTTTATGATTTAATATATCATAATTTTCATATTTATCATTTTTATTATTATTTATTAGTTCGTTCATTAACCATTCATTATTATTTTTATTAAACTTTTTCACCATGCAAGACATCTTTACCTGTTGTTCCGAATTCTCTTTTTTATTAGAGTTCGGTTGGGTTGTATTAGTTTTTGGGGGATATGTTCCCTGACTATTATTAAAATTATTACTGTTATTATTTTCTTGTGAACCATTACCACTGCAATTTTGCGCTATATGGCCAAATTGCCCACACTTGTAACATTTTGGATTATTATTCTGATAATTATTCCTATTATTGCCTATATAATTGTTACCTCTATAATTATTTCCTCTATAATTTGAGTTACCTCTGTAACTATTTCCTCTGTAATTTCCATTACCACCATTGCCATTACTATTCGAACTATTATTTTGATTTTGATTTGGTTCATTATTGATACCATTACCATTATTACTAAAATTATTATTATTATTAAAATTGTTTCGATTACCATTAGTGTAATGATTCCGACCATTTCCGTTTCCTCTATAATTATTTCTATTTCTATAATTATTATATCTTCCCCTGTAATTATTCCTATTATAGTTGTTATTATTATTTTTATAATTATTATTAACTTGGCTATTATTACCATTTTGTTTTTTCAAAGTTTGGTCCCTGAATTTCTGATCAGAGTCTTCCCTTAATATTCTTTTAAAATTGTCTAAATTTTTTTCGTTTGAAGGTAAATTTTCATATTGAATTTTCGCAATTGCTTGTTCATAGCATAAGGCTAATTGCAAATTTTCTAATTCCTCCGATTCAGTGACTTCTTTACCGCTATCTCTTACGTCAGTTACTAATTCATCCCATTTTTTTAAGAAACCTTTCATATTTCCTCCTGGTTGAAATCTAAATTCAGTCCATTTTGCTTTCGCCATATTTGCTGTGACGGAAGTTTTCGTACCATAAATATTATCTAGTTTTTTTAACATTAATATCGCTGTATTACAGTCTCTTATTTGCTTTGTTATTTCATTCGACACTCTTTCCAGTACAAATGCTTTTGCATTGTCCTGCATTTTACAATAACTTATCATATCTTTTTCAGGACGAAAATTTAGGTCATCTATATGATCAATATATAATTGTAGGAATTCATGTTCTCCGAAAATATCATAATACCCGGCTCCCCTAATAGCCGAAATAATCATTCTTCGCCAATCTAAGTAATACTTTCCATTAAACACTTTTCCCAATGGCGCTTGTATAGGTTTAATTTCGTTTTGGGATGCCATATTTTCTTTAATTTTTCGAAATCCTAACACACTTTTTTCGATATTAATGACAGCTATGTATTTTTTATTCTCTATTGATTCCTTTTCAATTTTTTTAATTATTTTTTCTTTTTCTATATTTTCAATTTTCTTTCTTTCGATATCCTCCAGTTTTTGTTGTTGTTTATTAATTAAAAAATCTATTCATAAATTTTTCTTTTGATTTTTCTGAACTGTAAATTCTATTTGAAAAGTAATTTACTGAGGATTCCAAAATTTTAATATATTTTAAGGTACTAATGTTTTCTATTCTTCCTGATATATCCACTACAAAGGACTCTAATACTATTTCTCCTGTAAAATATGTGACGTAGGGTAAATCGTAAGTTTCAATTTTTATATCTATAACTCTTTCACCTTCAAATTTATTAATTAATTCTTTCAATTCTTCTTCTTTAATATTATATTCACCCAATTTTCCTTCGCACAGACTTATTATCGGGGGCATAAAAAATTTAATTATTATTCAACTTAGTTCAAGAATACAATTATGCAAACACGAAAAATAACCAGCTTCAATAAATATTACCTTTACAAAAAATGAAAAAAATATTTTACTTTACTTTCTCTGTTGCGCTGACGAATAATCCCAGTTTTCTGTTCTCTGCTGTTTACCGCTGTACTAACTGCTTAAATTTGGTTTGGAGTTGTCCGAAAAATTGGGTCCTCGATTTTGTGGATCTGCGATGAGTCCTCGACGACGGGAGCAGGTTTCCTTGGGCTGTTCACTCGATCTTTTTGGCGGTCCTTCTTGGTTTTAGCGTTCAATGACTTCCAGGTTCGGCCGTTATTAAGTCGGGAACTTCAGCTTCAAATTTATGATTTTATTTTTTGAATTTTTCAAAAAAAATTAAAAATAATTAAACTTCGAGTTTAAATTTCTCGAGAAGAAAAAAAAACAATTAATTCTTCATGTATTACACAACAGAAAACATAGAAAGATTTTCGCGCAACAGTAAAATAAATTTAAAAGATTATTTCATTCGTTTAAATTTCTAAGTCTCTCCTCATAGTTCTACCGCAGCGATGGCTACCATGATGTGAGGCGTACAGAACAAGGATCGAAAGAACTTGAGACTTCTAATATTCTTGAGGTTTATTGCACGAATGAAAAATACAATATTAACAAAATGTGAAATGGCGAAGCAACAGCAATGTACGATCGAAAGTAGTAGGGGGAAAAGCACTTCGTGGTGAGAGTGTACGTATGACATATATATATAGTGATCGTGATGATGATGATGAAGAATGAGTGAAGGTGGGATTTCCGTTACAACAAATGACAAGTTGATGTGAGGTATGCAGAACGAGGATCGAAAGAACTTGAGACTTTCTTCTTTTAAGAGATTTATTTCGCGACTAAAATATATTTCACAAGCGAAAAAGTAAATGGGGAAGCAACAGCGATATGCCGAAAGTAGTAGGGGAAACACTTCGTGATGCGAGTGTACATATGACATATATATATATAGTATGACAGTGATGATGATGGAGGAAGAGAGGAGGTGGGATTTCGGTTACAACACCCCCCTGAAATTTTACCGTTTGTGTTCTCCATCATCTTTGACGCTGAAAGTTAACAAATTATTGTTATTAAAAAAAATATTAAGTACAAAAAAAAAGAATATATGCATAATAAAAAATTTAAAAAAAAAATATTGACATCGTATTATTTAGTTAATTTTGGTAATTTGGGTTCCTAAAAAATTTTATTGCGCTGTGCCTCGAAAAACTAAAAAAGAATAAAAATTGAATAAAATAAATAAATTAATAAATATATAAAAATGGTAACATGCATGCAATAATGGACATTAATATGTCTTGAGATAGTATATAGTGTATATATATAAAAAAAAATGAATAAAATAAAAATATAAAAATTGGTAACATGCAAAAATATTAAAGTATTATGAATAATATATGATTCATCGCTCGTGTATTTCGAGTCGAGAAAAAAAAAAAATATTCGATAGAGAAAAAAATATTCACGAACATATATATTACACGAAAAAAAAATAAAAGAAGAAAAATTCACAAAGGTATTTTTGATTGTAGGTTCGATGAATTCTAAAGAGCGTTACGTTTCGTATTTTTTCTTAAAAATAAACATGAAAAAGATTGTAGAATAATATACGTTGCATAGTTTATTATCTTTCGTACTTTGCATTGTATTTGAAGTGGCGTTTAATATGTTCTATGATAAGGCAACGTTTTCGGTTTATCTTAAAATGCGGTCATGTAATGGGTTTTAATCTCTATTGTGTTTATTGTTAAAGGATTTCCTTTCATAAATTTGTGTGGGAATATTTCGTATATTTCTCTCACGCTAGTAGGAAAGTGTATAGGGTTTTTATTATACAAATTGTAGGGTTTTTTCTTGCTCGATTTTCATGATTTTTTCTTTGTGACAATTTTCGAGAAACCTTGGATTTATCTGTTGCATGTATTTTCTAGTAAATTGTATTATGAAGTACTCTTTTTGACAATAATTGAAGGCCAATTTTTCAGCAAATATTTTCGTGTTATGACTTACATTTTGAACATTTGACGACTTGCATTTGAAATGGGAAAATTTTGTACATATATTAACTTCGAAATAAATTATTATATTATGTGTATATGTTGGTTTCTTTTAATATTTTCACAATTATATTTTCGAATTTTGAGCGATCTAATGATTTTGTTAGTATATCTGCTAATTGATTTTCGGAGCTTACTGTTCTAAAAAATATTATTTTCTCCTCAAAAGCCTCCAAAATCGAGTAGCATTTGATCATTAGGGCTCTTGACTTCTTTTGACTACCCCCAGAACATATTTTTTGTGTGGAAATATTGTCTTCCATAATATCCACCATTAGTTTTTCACCAAAAATCTCATAATTCATGTACTGCATTACTTTTATCGTATCGAGGGTATCAAAAACTGCAATTATTTCAGCCGCAGTGCTTGATGAAGCGTGAATTGTTTGCTTGCAGCAATTCCACTCCACCAAGTCTCCATAGGCGAATAGCATAAATCCAGTTATTGACTTCCCTTTACTAAGATTTTGTAATTCTATATTCGTATCATCAACCTGGGGTGCATAAGAGGCATCAATGTATGCTTGTATTCCGTCCCCCTTTGATGTATATGTTAGATTATAATTTTTGGTTGTATTGACGTATCTGAATATCCTTTTTACATAATTTTTTATTGTATCGTTCGAATTATTCTGAAAATGGGAGAAAAAATTCACAGGGAATAATATGTCCGGCCTCGTAAGTCTTGCTAAATAAAGTAGTCCCCCTATCATCGATCTATACTCTGTATCATCCCTGCCATTTTGTATTTTGTCTATTTTTAATCCCGTTTCCATGGGTGTATTGGTGTTTTTAAGTTCAGAGATTCCAAATTTTTTGATCATTTTTTCTATATGTTTATACTGCAAAATTATTATAGTGTTCTTTTCTATATCTCTGATTATCTCCAAGCCCACAAAAAATCTTGGATTATTCGTAATCGTAATTGTAAAATCTTTTTGCAGCTCTTCATTTATTCTAGCAATGGCAGATTGTGAATTTGATGCTGCTAATATGTCGTCTACATAACTCAAAAAATATGTTTTATCGTTATTATTTTTCATAATATACAGGCATCTATCGCTTTTAGTTTTTTCAAATCCCATTTCTTTTACTTTTGTGTCCAATAAGTCGTACCACGATTTGCTTGATGTTTTCAAACCATAAATTGACTTTTTTAGTTCACGTACTTGGTTTCTATTAATATTTATGCCTTCAGGTCTTTTAACAAAAATTGGTTTTATAATGGGTGAATTTAAGTAGGCAGTCTTTACATCGTATTGTATCATTATTAATTTTTCTTTATTTACTATGGATAATAATAATCTTATTGTTCCTATGGATGCTACGGGTCCGTGGGTTTCAGTAATTCCATACTCTGTCCTATCTTTAAAGCCACGTGCCACAAGTCTAGCCTTGGGTTTTGGATTTCCAAATTCATCAAACTTTATAGTAAAAATCCATCTTGTATCTATTAATTTTTGGTGATCATAGTCTACTATTTCCCATACTTTCAAATCATCGAGGGAATTAAATTCGTCATTGATGGCCTTTATCCATTCTTCCCTAAAGGGGTTTGTATCTATTTCAGAAAAAGTTTTTGGGATATTATCTTCTATGTATGCTTTATTGTATTTTATATTAATATTCATTATCACAGAGTTCACTATCCCCAAATCATAATCGTAATCTGCCGACTTAATTGTTAAGGGTTTTTTATTTATTAATAGTGACTTTATATTTTGACTATCATCTACTTTAACATCACCAGAGATGTACAATTTTGTATTATAAGGATCTCCAAGACAATACCCTGTATTCGTATAACCCATCATTATGTTCTTTTCTGCCCTATGTGCTAGTTTGGGATCAATTTTTTCTTTTGATTTAGATTTGGCTTTTGTCGCATTTTGTTTTCTGACTTCTATGGGTATGTGCCTATAAGTCAGTGCACCAAATACTTTTAAATTTTTCAAATTCGGTTTCCTTCCATAAAATAATTCGTAAGGTGTCTTAAATCCTTCATTTGCCTTAGTGGGGGATCTGTTGATTAGATAAGCTGCTGTAACAACAGCATAAGACCAATATTTTATATCGAGATTGGCATCAATCAACATGGCCCTTACTCTCCTCATTAAAGTTTGATTTTGCCTTTCGGCAATACCATTTAATTCAGGAGAATATGGCACCACGTAATCCATTGTTATGCCTATTTCTCTACAATAATTTATTATTTTTGTGTCCGTGTACTCTTTTGCATTGTCGCACCTTATTGTCCCTATGGGGTATTCCGGAAATTTATTTTTCATAGACATTATGATGTTTTTGAATTCGTTTGTCACTTGATTTTTATTCGCTATTGGCATGACAAATGTGTATTTTGAAAAATGGTCTATGAATGTTAAAATATATTTTTGATTGGCCACAGAGGGCGTAAATGGACCCATGATATCCGACGACGCTATTTCTAATTTTCAGGTTGGTTTAGTTCTTATCCCTATATGACCCAGCTTTGAATTATTGGCAATACAACATATTTGACAGTTTACGAAATCTTCATCTCTAAAGTTAATATTTTCGGGTATGCCCATTGCTAAATTTTTTAGTTTTTGCAAATATCTGGCATTTAGATGTCCAAGTCTCCTGTGTATTATTAATTTTTTATTTGTATTATTATTAATTTGGAGTTTATTCATATTATCATTATTATTATTGGTTTCTGTCACTATTTCTTCATCTTCACCCCCCTGAGATGATTCAGTATTATTATCTTCTTCAAGAATTTCCAATTCCACTGTAAAGTCATCCCACTCATCATTCATATCTTGGGTAACTGGGGCACATATTATATTTTTTTCGGTATTATTATCATCTTTTTTTTTTTTTATTCTCTACATTATAGTATATGTAGAATATTCCCTCTTCTTTTTTCGCTTTTATGATGATTTCTGCAGTTTCAATAAAATAGATGTTCGCAATTTCTTTTTGTTGATCGATATTAATTATTCCAGTATTTGTTATTTTAATAGCTGAAATAATATCTAAATTCAGATCTGGTACATAATGAACGTCATTTAATTCTATCAATGATTGAATTTTATTGGAATTTTTGACTTTGATCACCATTCTCCCAGTATGTGTGGCATATAAAAATGTATTTCTTCCCGCGCATTGCAATTTAATTGGTGTTACGTATTTTTTGACATCTGTTAATTTATTAAGATCAGAAGTTAAGTGTACTTCCGCAGCTCCATCCAGAATTGCTCTATATTTTAATATTTCATAATTTTCAACAGTATTATGTTTATTATTATTAGCCAATTCGTTTAATAACCCCTCACTATTATTATTAAATTTTTTAACCATGCAGGACATTTTTACCTGCTGCTCTGAACTGTCCTTCTTATTATTATTCGATGGATTTGCATTTGCCTTTGGTGGGTAATTTCCCTGACTATTATTTGTACTTTCATTGTTATTATTTCCTTGGGAATTATTATTCATACAATTTTGCACTATGTGGCCAAATAGTCCACACTTATAACATTTAGGATTACTTTGATTATTATTTCTCCCATTGCCTCTATAATTATTTCCTCTGTAATTGGGGTTTCCTCTATAATTGTTTCCCCTATAGTTATTACTACCATTATTATTATTATTCGTATTACTATTAATTTTGTTCTGGTCTGTCGCATTATTATTATTATTTCCATTTTGACCGTTATTGTTAAAACCATTTCTATTTCCATTTCTAAAGTTATTATAATTATTATTATTATTCCTATAATTATTTCTACCTCTTTAATTATTATACCTGCCTCTGTAGTTATGTCTATCATTATTACCATTACCATTATTATTCCTATAACTATTATTAGATTGATTATTGCCATTCTGTTTTTTCAAGGTCTGATACCTAAATTTTTGATCAGAATCTTCTCTCAGTATTCTCTTAAAATTATCTAAATACTTTTCATTGGGAGGTAAATTTTCGTATTGTATTTTAGCAATCGCCTGCTCATAACATAATGCTAATTGCAAATTTTCCAACTCTTCATTTTTGGTAACTTCTTTCCCACTGTCTCTCACGTCTGTTACCAGTTCATCCCACTTTTTTAAGAAACCTTTCATGTTTCCTCCTGGTTGAAATCTGAATTCTAACCATTTTGATTTCGCCATATTAGCTGTGACCGAAGTTTTTGTGCCATAAATATTATCCAATTTTTTTAACATCAATACTGCTGTATTACAATCTCTTATTTGTTTTGTTATTTCATTTGACACTCTTTCTAGTACGAATGCTTTCGTATTATCTTGCATTTTGCAATAGTTCAACATGTCCCTGTCTGGTCTGAAATTAAGATCATCTATATTATCTATGTATGGCTGTAAAAACTCGTGTTCCCCAAAAATATCATAATATCCAGCTCCCCGGATAGCCGAAATAATCATCCTCCGCCAATCTAAATAATATTTTCCATTAAATACTTTTCCCAGGGGTGCCTGTATAGGTTTAATTTCAGTAGGGGATGCCATTTTTTCTTCTGTTTTACGAAAACCTAATAAATTATTTTCCTTATTAACGACAGGTGTATACTTTTTATTTTCGATTGACCCTTTTTCAAGTTTTTCTATTAAATTTTCTTCTTCACAATTTCCTTTTTTATCCAGTTTTTATAATTTATTTAATTAAAGAATCTGTTCATAA
This sequence comes from Ericerus pela, assembly GCA_011428145.1. NCBI lineage: Eukaryota > Metazoa > Arthropoda > Insecta > Hemiptera > Coccidae > Ericerus > Ericerus pela. The sequence continues at coordinate 223,355 of WOFM01000179.1, read as the reverse complement.
ATTTTTCTTTCGATTTTGCAGAACTATAAATTCTGTTCGAAAAATAATTTACTGAAGATTCTGAAATTACAATATATTTCAAACTACTGATTTCCTCAATTCTTCCAGATATATCTATCACAAAGGACTCGAATACTATTTCACCTGTAAAGTATTTAACGTAGGGTAAATTATAAATTTCTATTTTTAGATCAACCACCTTTTCTCCTTCAAACTTTTTTATTAATTTCTCTAAATCTTTCTTTTTTATATTATATTCACCGATCTTCCTTTCAGATAGATTTATTATTTGGGACATAGAACTCTTAATTAAATTTTATTATTTTAGCCTCACTTCAAATACAATTACAAAATACGAAAAATAATTAATTTCAACAGATATTACCTTTACAATGACTTTACTTTATAATTCCTGCTGCGCTGGCGAACGATTTATGTTTTTTATGCTGTTGACCGCTGTACTTCCTGCCTAAATTTTGCTCTGGGTTGGCCGAAAAAATTGGGTCTTCGATGTTGGATCTACGATGAGTCCTCGACAACGGGAGCAGGTTTCCTTCGGCTGTCCTCACAATCTCTTTGGCAGTCCCTCTGGATTTGGCGTTCGATGACTTCCAGTATTGGCCGTTATTGAGTCTGGAACTTCAGCTATTCTTCTTCAATTTAATTTTTGATTTTTCAAAATAAATTAAAATTCGAGTTAATTCTCGAAAAACACGATACTTTTTCATGCATTACTCAATAAAAAACATAAAAAATTTTACACACAGCAGTAAATTGAATTTCAAAAAAATAATTATTTCATCGATTTAAATTTTCTAAGTCTTTCCTCAAAGTTCTACCTCAGCGATGGCTACCATGATGTGAGGTATGCAGAACGAGGATTGAAAGAACTTGAGACTTTCTTCTTTTAAGAGATTTATTTCGCGACTAAAATATATTTCACAAGCGAAAAAGTAAATGGCGAAGCAACAGCGATATGCGATTGAAAGTAGTAGGGGAAACACTTCGTGATGCGAGTGTACATATGACATATATATATATATATATAGTATGACAGTGATGATGATGGAGGAAGAGAGGAGGTGGGATTTTGGTTACAACACAAGTCAACATTTTTTAATTTACTTGCGTGAAATCAACAATATTAGTAAAAATCAGAGAATATGCATGACCAATGATAGGTACTGCGTTAACTTTAGGGAAAAATAATAATTAATTACTTTTTTATTTTTCCTTAAATATAAGAATGATGATCAGATCCTAATTTTATTATGCAGTATTAATGTAATACAAAAGAATACAAGGACAAAAATATGTACAACTTTACAACTAAAATGACTAGATCCACAATTGGGACATAAACTGGATTTGAGTTAAAATAGGAACACTGAACAATGTTAGTTTGGTTTGGTAGTTGGTGTAATTTACCATAATTATAAAAAAAATATAATGAAACTTCATCAATATTTATCAACGTTTTCACATGAATGATATTGATAATAATAATAAGCTTACAGTTAAAATAATTAAATTTCTTCATTGAATTTTTCCAGACCAAGACTTTTTTCTAAGAATTTTCGCTTTTCGAAGAAGTCCAGCATTTTCATCTATATCATCATAAATTTTTCGATGGTCCGACATTAACGTAAAGAGTAGACCGATGACTGTGATTCCTACAGAAAAATCTCAAATGAATAGCGTTTTCGAATCATCTATTTCTTTTAAATTAAAATATAATATTACGGTACTTACCATCTAGAATGCATGGAAACGTAACATGAAAATTAAACCTAGCAGTATGATAAACTAAGGATTCTGTCAAATACATGATTGAGGACATTGTTAACGACATGATACTCAAACTGAGCAAACTAATCAAAACATATTATGTAATAAAATAATAAATTCGAATACTTCCATCGTTTTATAAGCTGCATACGTACGGTTTATAATGGATGAATAACGTGCAATGAATCAAAATTACAGCTTTCAAAACAGCAAGTACTCCATAAATGCGAGACAAAGGGGAGCTATCTGTAACAAAATAAATACTTCAGTAAAATAGATCACATCTGTTACATTAACTTATTTATTCAATTTAAAATTAATCTTTTTTCTACAGCTGATGTTTTCGTACCATCATTGGCGAATTCATTAAAAATACATTTGTTTTCCACGAAAGCTTTAACTGCTACACCGAATTCCGAAAAAGCAACAAATGCAATAAGTCCTCTGAAGGCGTACGTGAATTTCACGTCCATATTCGAGTTGGAGAAACCAGGAACAGCCTAGGCCTCGAAGCAATCATAAAAATAATACAAAATCACACATGTTATCAGCGAAGGATACAATAATTAAGTTCTTTTGTTTAAGTAGGTTAAAGGTTTCAGTAGTATTACTATAAAGTTAGTAATTTTAGCGATAGATAGTAGCACCATCTATTTATTAAAGCATCCCAATTGTTATATATATGTTGTAACGGAAATCCCACCTTCTCTCTTTCTTCATCATCATCACGAACACAATATATATATATATGTCATATGTACACTCTCATCACGAAGTGCTTCCCCTACTACTTTCAATTTGATAATGCTGTTGCTTCGCCATTTCATATTTCGTTTGTGAAACATATTTTAGTCGCTAATAAAATGTCATTAAAGTAGAAAGTCTCAAGTTCTTTCGATCCACATTCTGTACGCCTCACATCATGGTAGCCATCACTGTGGTAGAACTTTGAGGAGAGACTTAAAAATCCTGAATTGATGGAAAAATAATTTTTTGAATTGATTTACTGTTGTGCGAAAATTTTTTCATGTTTTCTGTTAAATAATACACGAAGTATTTACCGTGTTTTTCGAGAAGTTTAAACTCGAATTTTAATTTATTTTCAATTTTGAAAAATTAAAAATTAAATCGAAAATTAGAAGCTGAAGTTCCAGACTTAATAACGGGCAATCCTGGAAGTCATCGAACGCTAAATCCAGAAAGGACTGCCAAAGAGATCGTGTGAACAGCCAAAGGAAACCTGCTCCTGTCATTGAGGACTCATCGTAGATCCACAAATCGAAGACCCAAATTTTTCGGCCAACTCAAAACAAAATTCAAGCAGGAAGTACGACGGTAGCCAGCGGAGCATTGAAAACAGAAATCATTCGTCGACACAACAGAAATAATAAGGTAAAATTTTTTTGTAAAGGTAATATTTATTGAAGTTAATTATTTTTCGTGTTTATGCAATTATTGTGTTTGAACTGAGGATAAAGGAGTAAAATTTTTGAATAATTATTTATGTCCCCTACAATAAATTTGTTTGAGGGAAAAATTGGTGAGTATAACATTGAAAAGGAGGATTTAGAGGAATTAATAAAAAAGTTTGAAGGTGAAAAAGTGATTGGTGTAAAATTTGAAACTTATAATTTACCCTATGTTAAATACTTCACAGGTGAGATAATATTAGAATCGTTTGTAATAGATATATCTGGAAGAATTGAAGATATTAGCAGTTTGAAATATATTAAAATTTTAGAATCTTCAGTAAATTATTTTTCAAGCAGAATTTATAGTTCTGAAAAATTGAAAGAGAAATTTATGAACAGATTCTTTAATTAATTAAATAATAAAAACTGGATAATAACGAAACAAATATAAAAAGGAATAGCAAAAAAGAACTAGAAAAAATGAAAAAAATAGAGGGAAATTTAATAAAGGAAATTGAAAAAGGTTCAATAGAGAATAAGAAATATATAGCTGTCATTAATAGAGAAAATAGTGTGTTAGGTTTTCGTAAAATTGAAGAAAATATGGCATCCCCAAACAAAATTAAACCTGTACAAGCGCCATTGGGAAAGGTATTTAATGGAAAATATTATTTAGACTGGCGCAGGATGATTATTTCAGCTATTAGAGGAGCTGGATACTATGATATTTTTGGAGAACACGAATTTTTACAATCATATATTAATCACATAGACGATTTAAATTTCAGACCTGATAGGGATATGATGAATTATTGCAAAATGCAAGACAATGCTAAAGCATTTGTATTAGAAAGAGTATCAAATGAAATTACTAAACAGATAAGGGACTGTAATACAGCAATTTTAATGTTAAAAAAATTAGATAATATTTATGGCACTAAAACTTCAGTCACAGCCAATATGGCAAAGGCAAAGTGGATGGAGTTTAGATTTCAACCCGGAGGAAACATGAAAGGTTTTTTGAAAAAATGGGATGAATTAGTAACTGATGTAAGAGATAGCGGGAAAGAAGTTACTGAAACAGAAGAGTTGGAAAATTTGCAATTAGCTTTATGCTACGAACAGGCAATTGCAAAAATGCAGTTTGAAAATTTACCTCCAAACGAAAAAAATATAGATAATTTTAAGAGAATATTGAGAGAGGACTCTGACCAAAAATTTAGGGATCAGACCTTAAAAAAGCAGAATAATAATAATAATCAATCAAACAATAATTATAGAAATAATGGAAATAATAATAGATACAATTATAGGGGAAGATATATTAATTATAGAGGAAGGAATAACTATAGAAGTAATGGCAATGGTCAAAATGGATATAGAAATAATAATAGAAATAATTTTAATAATAATGGTAATAATGGTAATGGTAATGAAATAAACCAAAATAATAATACGAATAATAATGGGAATAATAATAATGGAAACTATAGAGGAAACAATTATAGGGGTAACTCGAACTAAAGAGTGTGACGTCCCAAAACGACAGTTACATGTTTGTAAAGAATTGGTCTAAAATTAGAAATGATAAAAAAGGTTAAGATTTTGAAGAGACAGCCCAAGATCGCAGATCGCAAGAAATATTAATATCCTAGATCAGAAAGGGAAAATGACATGAAACGAGCTAGCCTACATACTACATAAAACCATGAGGTCTGCCTCATGGTACCTCACACAACTCCCCATAATTTATCATCAAAAGTTCCTAATTCAGAAGAAACAATCTTTTCTTACATTCCAAGTATTAATTATTGAACACCATAGTTACCGGTTATTATAACTAAGTATCTGAAGGTTTTTATCTTTGATGTTGAATATCCGTCGACCGTGTGATTCTGGGTTCTATAGTGAATCGAAGTTATTAATGAAAGATGTCTCACCGTTTTATCATTTAGGTTTTATAGCGCGATCATTATGAGCGATATTAATAAAAACAAGAAGTAAAACGAATTTCCGAATTAAGAAGAACTTTTAATTGTTTTGTATTATTTCATTATTGTCGGTAACCTGATCGAAAAACGTACCTATTACTTAGTGGTGTAAAAACGGAGTACCGATATGTAGTGTGTCGATTCTCGTCACACCACTGGTCTCTTATCTTGTAGATCTAATTTACCTCCACGTCATTATTCTCTTTTAATATTCATTGTTGAGTTCCGTCTATTATATTTTACTTTCTGTAATTTTATTTAGTGAACATTGTTAAACATAGGAGAACATGGGGAAATTTTTTAAGGAGTTGAGTTTTAACTGTTGATGACGGAACTCAACGTATTATAATCATAATATAACAAATTTTTATTTATTACTATGTGAGTACGAAATATAGACTCCGCAAGAGGTAATAATTATAAACGAAATGGTAGGAATAATAATCAAAATAATACGAAATGTTATAAATGTGAGCAATTTGGGCACATAGCACAGAATTGTGGTAATAACAATACACAATCCAATACAAATAATGATAATACAAACAATAGTCAGGGAAATTATCCCCCAAAAACAAATATAAGTCAACCGAATGTTAATAAAAAAGATAGTACAGAACAGCAAGTAAAAATGTCTTGCATGGTCAAGAAATTCAATCAAAATAATAATGAATGGTTATTAAATGAATTAATAAATAATAATAAATATTATGATAATGAAAACTATACAATGTTGAACCACAAAGATATTTTGGATGGGGCTGCGGAAGTACATCTAACGTCTGATTTTAATAAATTAGTAGATGTTAAAAAATTTGTGACCCCAATCAAATTGCAATGTGCGGGAAAAAATACATTTTTATATGCCACTCATACAGGTAGGATGGTGATCAAAGTTGAAAATCTCAATAAAATTCAGTCATTGATAGAGTTGAATGATGTCCATTATGTGCCAAATCTGAACCTAGATATTATTTCAGCAATAAAAATAACAAACACTGGAATAATCAATATCGATCAGCAAAAAGATATTGCAAATATTTACTTCATTGAAAATGCAGAAATAATAATGACTGCAAAAAAGGAGGAAGGAATTTTTTATATATATTATAATGTCGAAAATAATAATAAAAAGCTAAATAATGATATTAATAATGGTGAACAAAATATAATATGTGCCCCCATCACTCAAAATTTAGATGATGAATGGGATGATTTTGCTGTAGAACTGGAAATCCAGGACAACGATACCAATACTGAATCACCTCAGGGGGTGAAAATGAGGAAATAATAACAGAAAATAATGAAAATAATAATAATACTAATAAACCAAAAATAAACAATAATATTAATAAAAAATTAATAATACATAGGAGGCTTGGGCATTTAAATGCCAGATACCTGCAAAAATTAAAAACTTTGGCAGTTGGCATTCCTGAAAACCTGAACTTTAGGGATGAGGATTTTGTAAATTTTCAGATATGTTGTATTGCCAATAATTCAAGATTAGGTCATACTGGAATTAGAACTAAACCAACTCGGAAATTAGAGATAGCGTCCTCAGATATTATGGGTCCGTTTACGCCCTCTGTGGCAAACCAAAAATATATTTTAACATTCATAGACCATTTTTTGAAATATACTTTTGTCATGCCTATTGCTAATAAAAGCCAGGTAACAAATGAATTTAAAAATATTATAGTATCCTTGAAAAACAAATTACCTGAATATCCCATAGGTACTATAAGATGCGATAATGCGAAAGAATATACCGATGCCAAAATAATAAATTATTGTAATGAACTTGGCATAACAGTGGATTATGTGGTGCCGTATTCCCAGGAATTAAATGGTATTGCCGAAAGGCAAAATCAAACTTTAATGAGGAGAGTACGAGCCATGTTGATTGATGCCATTCTAGACATAAAATATTGGTCCTATGCTGTAGTTACCTCAGCTTATTTAATTAATAGATCACCCACAAAAGCAAATACAGGATTTAAAACACCTTATGAATTATTTTATGGATTAAAACCAAATTTGAAAAATCTTAAAGTCTTCGGGGCATTAACATATAGACATATACCTATGGAAGTCAGAAGACAGAATGCTACAAAGGCAAAATCAAAATCAAAAAATAAAATTGACCCAAAACTAGCACATGGGGCAGAAAAAAATATAATGATGGGCTATACAAATACGGGATACTGTCTTAGAGACCCTTATAACACAAAATCATATATTTCATGTGATGTAAAAATGGATGAAACACAAAATATAAAATCAATACCAATAAATAATAAACCCCTTACAATAAAATCAGCGGACTATGAATATAATTTAGGGATAATTAACCTAATTATTATGAATGTCAATGTCAGATATAATAAAATATACATAGAGGATAATATTCCGAAAACATTCTCTGAAATAAATACAAACCCATTTAGGGAGGATTGGATTAAGGCCATAAACGACGAATTCAATTCTCTCGATGATATGAAGGTATGGGAAATAGTAGACTACGATCGTCAAAAAATTATAGATACAAGATGGATTTTTACAATAAAATTTGATGAGTTTGGAAATCTAAAACCAAAAGCGAGACTTGTGGCGAGAGGTTTTAAAGATCGAACTGAATATGGTATTGCCAAAACCCATGGCCCTGTAGCATCAATAGGAACAATAAGATTATTATTATCTATAGTTAATAAGGAAAAACTAATAATGGTACAATATGACGTAAAAACCGCATATTTAAATTCACCAATTATAAAACTCATTTTTGTAAGGAGACCTGAAGGGATAAATATAAATACGAACCAGGTACTCGAATTAAAAAAATCAATTTATGGATTGAAAACATCCAGCAAATCATGGTATGACTTATTGGACATGAAAGTGAAGGATATGGGCTTTACTAGAACCAAAAGTGATAGATGTTTTTATACAATAATAAATAATGAAGAAAAAATATATTTTTTAAAGTATGTGGACGACATATTAATTGCATCAAACTCGCAATTATCCATCACTAAAATAAATGAGGAGTTGCAAAAGGACTTTACAATTACTATAATAAATAATCCAAGATTCTTTGTAGGCCTAGAAATAATAAGAAATATCGAAAATAATACCATAATACTATCACAATATAAACATATAGAAAAAACGTTAAAGAAATTTGGAATTTCGGAGTTGAAAAATACGAATACCCCAATGGAAACAGGACTGAAAATAGACAAAATAGAAAATGGAAGGGACGATACTGAATATAGATCAATGATAGGAGGGCTATTATATTTAGCAAGACTCACAAGGCCAGACATATTGTTCCCAGTCAATTTCTTCTCCCATTTTCAAAATAATTCCAATGACACACTCAAAAATTACGTAAAAAGAATTTTTAGGTATGTTAATACAACAAAAAATTACAATAAAATATATAAATCTGAAGGGGATGGCATACAGGCTTATATTGATACCTCTTATGCACCCCAAGTCGATGAAACAAATATAGAATTAAATAATCTCAAAAAGGGAAAGTCAATAACTGCATTTATGTTATTTGCTAATGGAGACTTGGTGGAGTGGAATTGCTCTAAACAAACTATTCACGCTTCATCGAGTACTGCAGCAGAAATAATTGCAGTTTTTGACACCCTAGATACTATAAAGGTTATACAATATATGAATTATGAAATTTTTGGAGAAAAATTGATAGTAGACATAATGGAAGATAACATTTCGACACAAAAAATATGTTCAGGGGGTAGCCAGAAAAAATCAAGGGCCCTAATGATTAAATGCTACTCGATATTAGAGGCATTAGAAGAAAAAATAACATTTTTTAGAACTGTGAGCTCTGAGAATCAATTGGCCAACATTTTGACCAAATCTTTGGATCGTTCAAAATTCGAGAATATAATTGTCAAAATATTAAATGACACTAACATATACACATAATAATATAATAATTTGTTTATTTCAAAGTAATAATATATTAGAAATTTTCCCTTCAAAGTACAAGTCGTCCCAAGTCCAAAATAGAAGTCGTAACAAGAAAATATTTGCTGAAAGATTAACCTTCAATTATTGCAAAAATAGCACTTAACAATACCTTTTACTAGAAAATTCTTGCAAGAAATAGATACTCGATTTCTTGAAAATTGCAACAAAGAAAACAGCATTAAAATCGAGCAAGAATAAACCCTACAATTCGCACAATAAAAACCCTATACATTTTCAAACAAGCGTGAGAGAAATACACCAAATATTCCCACACGAATGATGAAAGAAAATCCACCAACAATAAACACAATAAAGATTAAAACCCATTACATGACCGCAATTATGATAAATCAAAAAAAGGTTGCCTTATCAAAAAAACATGTTAGACGTCAGTTCAAATACAATAGCAATGCACGAAAGATAATAAGCGATGCAACGTATATCATCCTACAATCTTTTACATGTCATACAATTTAGATAAGATACGAAACGTAACGTTTTTTTTTTTTTTCAAATTCAACGAACTCGTAATCGCAAATACCTTTGTCAATTTTTTCTTTTTTTTCTTCAATGTAATATATGTTCGTGAATATTTTTTTTCTTTATAATTTTATTTTTTTTCTCTACTAGAAATATACAATGAATGAATCATTCGTTACTCATAATACTTTGATATTTTTGCATGTTACCAATTTTTACACGTTAATAATATTTTTTTGTTGTTGTTTTATATACTACCATATTTTATTTCATATATTAATATTGAATATTCCATGCATGTTACCATATTATTTAATTTATTTATTCATTTATTTTAATCATTTTTTTTCTTGAAGCACAGCATAACAAAATTATTTTAGGAACCAAAGTTACCACAATAATGTTTGAATAATACGATGTCAATATTTTTATTTTTTATTTTTTTATGCATATATCATTTTTTGTACTTAAAATATTTTTTTTAGAAATAATAATTCGTTTTATTTTCAGCATTGAACATGATGAAGAACTCAAATGGTAAAATTTCAGGGGGTCGTTGTAACGGAAATCCCACCTGCTCTCTTTCTTCATCATCATCACGAACACAATATATATATATGTCATATGTACACTCTCATCACGAAGTGCTTCCCCTACTACTTTCGATTCGATAACGCCATTTCATATTTCGTTTGTGAAACATATCTTAGTCGCTAATAAAATGTCATTAAAGTAGAAAGTCTCAAGTTCTTTCGATCCTCGTTCTGTACGCCTCACATCAATATATAAATTTAGTCAAAGGCTTCCTTATCTATCCCGGCCCCGGGTACGATAGTATTATAATATTTATTTACGAATTCATTTTATCTATATCAAGGGGGTTATAGTCAAAGTAGTACCAGTAGGTTCATGAATCTATCAACTAGACTTTAAGAAAGTTATTTCTTATTTCAGGAAATTATGGAAGTTCATTCTTTGAATTCCCCCGTAAGTATGTAGCTTGTAAATATTTTGAATACAAACTTGCTATCAACCTTGAATTTACCTCGGTCTCTTTTTATTTTTATAATTTTTACAGTTTAATATTCGTTATCTAAAACCTGGAAAATGGACGGTGAAAGAGAAGAGAATCATACTAACAGTATTACAAAAACATGGCCATCGAAACGTACAAAATTTCTCAAGTCTTCTTCCTCATAGGACAGACTTGGAAATAAAGAAATTTCTTCAAAAATTTAAGACGTCTGCAGAAAAAAAACTAAGTCTGAAATATAATGAAGACGTTAGAAGGGTATTGAGTAAGATTCATCCATGGATGCCATTTTTGAATAATTACTATAATTTCCATCCTCAAGTTCATGAATATTTAGTTGCTTTTACGCTACCTTTTATTGAACGCTATGTTAAACACCCTTCACCGACGAACAACAAGAATGTCTGTTTCAAGTAAATGTCGATAAAATTACTTTTTCGCTTGATACCCAGTTTGTTTTTGATTTTATGCGGAGAAAAATTTTTACGACTTTTTCAGGAGGGCGTACAGAGCGCTCTTTAATTCGCTACTCGGACAACAGTTTCCAGAAAATGTGAACCATGAAACTTTTTCAATGATGTTTGCTAGTTTAACTCAACTGCTCGACGATATACGCACTGAGCAAGTTAATTATGACGATGTTTTGTCAAAATGTGTCAATCGTGGCCTTAAAAAGAAAAGTTCCAAACATACTGAAGTACACTGATTCATTCGATTGAGGTATTTTTTGTTTGTCTTCAGTTTTTACGTAATCAATTTCTATTTTTCAGATGTACTTTTCTCGTCAAGAAAAGGTTATCGAATTGCCGGAAGTCAACATTTTTCAGTTTACCTCGCGTGAAATCACCAAAATTTGTAAAAATAAGTGACTGATGATACTGCGTTAACTTTAGAAAAAAAAAAGAAATTAATTACTTTTTTATTTTTCGTTAAAAATAAGAATGATGATCAGATCTTATGCTGTATTAATGTAATATGAAGGACGGAGGTATGTACAACTTCAGAATTAAAATGACTAGATCCATAACTGACACATGAATTGGATTTAGGAGTAGAAATGGAAACACTGAACAACGTTGGTTTGGTTTGACCGTCAATATAATTTACCGTATAAAATAATGAAACTTCATCAATGTTTATCATAGTCTGTACTAAGCATAACTATTAACTTGCAAAAAAATTTTATTTGTTCCATTTTCATTGAAGTTTAAAAAAAATAGCCTACAACTTTCAACAAAAAGGAATAAGTTTCATACAGGCTTTCATAATTTAAAGGAAAAAAACATTTCCATTTTTCATAGGGCGCATGTGAAACAAAAAACGGCACCACTTTTACGATCAAAATATATACCATTGCTAAGGTACCTTTAATTTTCAGTCTCATTTTTATCCATGAAATTCATGTTGATTGTGATTTCTAAATTAATAGTTATATTTATAATTCATTTAATTAAATTATTTGAAAAATAAATTCTGATTATTGCTATATCGATAGCCTATGATACTCTGAATAGTACGATTAACTTTCTACCTCATTGTTCTTTAAAAATTTGCAATTTATTTTTATGTTTTGTAAACATATGGGAATTTACATAGGTCTGTTATAACAATATAAGTTTGTTTGGACCCAAAATCATCTGCCTACAACTATTGATACATTTCAGACAGTTCATGACATCACTCGTGACTGATCTTCTCTTTTTCGTTCCTACATTGAATCATATAATTTATGTTAAATGTAAATTTTCTCTGTAAAATTACTTGCTTTCCCACTTTAATGGGAAATTTGCAGTTGCCGCTATGGCTCAGTAGTAGAGTTATGGCTTCTGAACTCGTCTAATGTGGGTTCAAATCAACTAAAAGTAAAAATTAAAAAAAAAAGAAATAAAAACAAAAGAAAAAAACTTAAGTTGAAAATGAAGAATAATTAACGATGACCCACTTTTTTTATATTGTTACTAAAAAATAATTTTGAATTATAAAAAGAAAAAAAGTAAAAACGCATACCTATTTTCTTAATCAAAAAATATTTTTTGTAACAATATAGAAAAAGCGGGTGATCGTTACTTCTTCTTAATTCGTATTATTATATTTATTTTTCAAAGTCCGAAATTAGGAAAGTATACCCTTTTCTTAAATAGAAAAAGTCAGGCTAGATATTAAGAAACTATACCCTGTATTTTTTGTTTTTTTTTAATGTGGTACACATTTTTTGTTTGAAATTAAGTTTATTAAATAATTATTTTATTTATGTATTTTATATAGATAAGCTTAGTTTACTTTATGTATTATTTATTTTTTTAGCATCATTATTTATATTCTTTTCTTAAGTTGAAAAATAGTAAGAACGTATACCTACTTTCTTAATTCAAAAATATTTTTTAGCAACAATATAGAAAAACTTTTTCTTAATTCGTATTACTATATTTATTATTTAAAGTCCGAAATTAAGAAAGTATACTTCTTTCTTATATAGATATTAAGGATGTAGACCCGTTTCTTCTTATCAATATTAGTATTACAATAATATCGCTGACAATAATTCGATTCTATACACTTTATTTATAGAAATATATAATTTATAGTTTTACAATGAAATTCCAGTTTATTCCACGTTTTATTAGCAATAAATCCTCTAAAAATAAAAAATATAATGTATTAAAAAATTAAAAAAACTAAAAAATTGAAACAAACTGTATTGCGTATGTATGTATTGTGTATGATACATCGAAATACAAAAAAATATAAATTTATATTTTATTTATAATATTCAAAAATATAAACGATAAAAAAATAATTTATTATTCTCTAAAAATAATGACAAATTATTCTTCTGCTGAAGTCCCAGATACAGACGACGGAGTACAGACCTTTCTTCATATTTTCATTTTTTTCTCCTCAAATTTTTTACATTTACTTTTTGTCCAAAATAATTTATTACTAAATACGAATTTATTATTGGACTCCTTGACGATTTTGGTTTGAATAAATTCTGTATCGAACTCGTATTTTTCGGTATTGTTTTCTTTAATTTCATTAAGAATTTGTTTCATTGCTTTTACCATGTACTCCTATCAAATATATCATATATTAAAATTATTATATAATAATATTTTTATTATATCAATGTGAATTTAATTACATATAATGTTTTATTTAGTATCATGCAATCCGCGTAATGACTTGCAAGTAAATATTTTTCGGAAAATAATTTGCTGTGGTGATCGCACTTATGCATCCATAAGTTCAAATGCTTTTTTTGTAATGTGACGTCGATAATTATTCGATACTCCTACAAATTTGTCACAATATTTACATTTTTGTTGACTGGGAACAACATTTTCTGGAAACAATAGTTTTTTTTAATAAACAATATATCGGAATTTAAATTAACGTTAAAATATTATAATTACCATCTCTATGGTTTAATACTTATTGATTTTGAAGTTCACGATCACGAGGAAATATTATATTGCAAATAAAACAAATTTTACTGGTGCTAGTTTTATGGAACAATTTTATATGAACTTCTCTATATTTTCTTTGGTCGAACAATGAGTCACAATCGTTACAAAGATAATACGTAACACTGAAATTGTTAATATCATTAAAATTTATTTTTATTAATATAAAAAGTATCTTAAATATCTTACTCCTTAATTTTAAATTCTTTCGCTTCCTAAAATTTAAAGTATTTGCTGTCTTCTACAATATCACAAAGATTTTCTTCTTCGACCGTTTCCACGGATGTATCACTGTCGCAATAAAAATAAAACTATGATTACAATATTGGATTTTTTTTTTTGAGGGGGGGGAGGGTGTTTGAAATTTAAGGTATTAATAAAATTAATTACGTTTTAGGAATCTCTTTGACGTTCATCGCCGAACGATTTAAATTAGTAGCATATATTTCAGTTAAACTAAATAAATCTCAATTTGTATTATTGTTCGGATTTCCATAAAAGAATTCGTTCGAATGAAATAATATCGGTATTTTCGTCGTTATTTTCGTTAGTATCACATATTCGATTTGCTGTGTCAACAAAAAACTTCAAGTCCCTGTGATGATTTACTCAAGTTTCTTATTTCTAATATCGGTCATACTGGGTTCGGAGGTACAGTTCGCCTATAGAAAATATAAATTAATGTGTACTTACCAGCATAATTATTCTACAACGAAATTTTTTTCATAAAATCCCTTAATTTATAGAAATTAATTATTATATTAATCGACATACTCAATCTCGAAGAAATAATCAAGAAATATTAAATTAGGTTTTTCCTCCAGATCTTCGCGTGTTTCAACCGACCATAATTTCCCAATAAAAAAATATTCGTTAAGATAGTAGCTGTCGAAAAATAAATTGTCATTGTATTATTAACAATATTTATAATTTAAGTTTTTTAAAACAAAAAATTACCAATAATGATGATTTTGTTTAATTGTATGTCGCATTCCTTAAATTGTGCTCGCACAGATCGCTTATACAACATTCAGAAAAAAATATTTCCTTTGTTTCGCTATCCGAATGCGTCGAGTTTGGTATTTCTTTTAATTTATACTATTGTCTTCTGCTGGATCTAAATTCTATTAGTGGAATTGTGTCTAGAAATCCCTTCATAAACCAACAAAAAGTATATTAAAAAGTCGAAGTTTATATGGCAACTATTGATAAATTCTTACCGATTTAGACAAATTTAATATTTTATTATATATTCTAACAGCAGTATCTATATTCACGTCAATCTTCATCTTATCTATAGTAGATAAACTATTAATAAAATTGTTTAATTTTTCTACACGAGTTACAAGTACGTTTTCCAAATTCCAGGAATACAGTTCATTCATTTCCCAAAACGATATTGTTTTTGTCCTTTTCGATAGTATGCCACTAATTCAAATCTCTTGAACGACATATTAGATCTGCAATAGTATTATAAAATATTAATAATATATTAATATATATTTCTTCGACTATATTTTCTATTAACCAACTTTAATTAAACTCCAGATCTAATAAATAAGATGGTTGTTTCATTTGGCAAATTGTATCGTGACATTTTTCAGCGTAGATATTGTTCCTTTTATCCAATTCAAAATAAATACTATTTCTATGTTCTAGATTGGCAATTTTGCAATCGTGACATTTCGTATAAAATAATTTTTTTTTTAAATCGGAATAAGTTCGATATACACGTAAATTCCAATATAAATTCTGTATTGCTGTGGGTAATACTATAACTTCTTTACATTCCATGCAATTATTTATCAATTTAGGTATTATTAAGGTATTACTCGCCGTATGTGGAAATTCAATTAGGTTTGGTACACTGATATCCAATCAGACTCTTTCTTAGGTTCTTACAATTGTTTGACCCCTATCCTGACCATTATTACTCTTTCTCTTCATCAAAAATTGTCTCAATTTCACTGTTTTTGGGCCTTTTCATTGGTTCATTGTTTGTCCACATAGTTAAACTCTTTTTCCGAGGCATCACCGATACTGTGACGTCAAAAATAAAATCCCTTTTTGGCAACATGGGGTAAATGGCTTATTTATTTTGCATAAAAAAAAAAAAAAAAAAAAAAAAAGTGTTGAAAAGTGCGTTGATAAGACACAACTGATAAAAACAAAACATGATTTCAGCGCCCTTATATGTTACTACAAGAACTACATCACATTTTGTTTCATTAGTAACTGCAATAAAAGTGTATAATGAAATAAAAACAGAATAAAATTGCCCTATTAAAATTTAAAGAGCTGATACCAAGAGTATTAAATATAATAGAGAACATATGTGAAATGAAAAATGGCACTACTTTTATGATCAAAATATGCTGCCCTTGTAAGGTGCTGACAATTTTTAACCACATTTTTATCTATAAAATTTACGTTATTAAGATTTTTAAATTAATTTTATTTACTCGTTCATTTAATTAAACTACAAGAAAATTTTAATTTGGTACCAAAGAAGTACGACAGTATTTCAAAAGTAGTGTGCATCCTCTATCATATTTGTTGATACGAAATCCCACCTCATCTCATTCTTCATCATCATCATCACAACATTATATATATATATGTCATATGTACAGTATAGTCACGAAGTGTTTCCCCTTCTACTTTCGATCGCATATCGCTGTTGCTTCACCATTTACTTTTTCGTTTGTGAAATATATTTTAGTTGCGAAATAAACCTCTTAAAAGTCAAAAGTCTCAAGTTCTTCCGATCCTCGTTCTGCATACCTCACATCAATATTTAATACTCTGTGAGCTAATATCAACTATTTTTACCCTTTTTGAATTTCTAACTCGAAGTTAAACTTGATTTCTGACAACTACAACAAACAAACAAAACGTAAGATTCAAACTTTAAACAAAAAATACCTTAAGCTATTAAGTACGATTCAAACAAAACTAAATCATTTTTTTTTTTAAATTTTTATTTGAATTAGCAATGTAATGAAAATATGAAGTAAGGCTAAGTACTTACAAAATGTTAGCGTTTAACCCCGGTGAGACAAAAGATGCTTTGATTAATTTGAGACATAATTTGTTAAATAATAATTTTCAAACCAACAATTTCAACGAAATTAATTTGTTCAAAATTTTGAAAATTCAAAATTCGGATTTAATGATTGAATTTATTATTATTCGTGCACTGAAAATAGTAGACCAAAATAACTCACAATACTCAGAAAATTTCATTAGTGTTGTAAAAATACTCAATATCCACTTCAAATTTTGATTATTTCTGGGACTGGTTTATGTTATTACTTGAAAATTTTCGAAAATTGCATGCAGGAATGCAGGAGTATAGGTACGTTTTTCCTCACTTAGTACTGCGTATAGCTCCATAACAGTGGCAGTGTTAGTACCTCAATTTGTTCAAACCACGACCTTCATTTAAAAATATTATTATATTTATCAGGCTATAGGCTATTACCCACTTAAGATATAAAATGAACATTATAATTGTTCACTCTTTTTATTCGATGAATTCTCGATTTTGTTAAACGAATTCTATAAATAAAATTTATTTTTAGTGTATTTTCCAACTACTGTATTCAGTGCAATGGGGGATTCGGGGGCGGGATCTGTGAAAAAGCGCCGATTCTGAGTCGTAGATCACATATAGGCATATATATATATATATATTCAGTTTTGGCTCATTTAGGCACTTTTTTGGAGTCTGTGGAGCCTCCACTGTTTGACCTATGGCAATGAAACTTGGAGTAGTGTTAAAAGTTTTCATGGGCTACACATTTGCGTTAAAATTTTTGAAGTTTATCGGCTAGTTTCAGAGAAATGGGGTTCTCAAAGTGTTGCAAATCCACTATGTTGTTATCATGATAACTCCTGTAAATTTGAAGAATTTGGCTTGAAATTTTTATGGCATTTGGAGGCTATTAGGGACTGGTTTAATACTGAATTTGAGCGAAATCGGTACTCATGATTTTCGAATAGCAGCCATTAAAAAATTTGACACTTGGAAAATACATACTTACTGCGGTTGATAAGCGGCAAAGATATTTGATCATAATTATTAATAATTTCGCTTCATGTAAGTTAGGGAAATCAATCTGAGTAAATTAATCGATAAGTTTTTCCTAAGTTTGGGATAATTCTATGCATCCACACTTCCTTGGTTCGGCATACATGAATAGGTTGCCCTTCAATTTTTTTCTCAACTTAACGTTCCTAAAATCTCTTCATTCCAACTCCAACTAAAAGAAAACAATTTCTGCGTTTTCACGTTCCTTCTAAAAATAAATAAATAAATAAAAAAAAAACCTTATAACTGCTTCCTCTGAAATTTTTTTCTGCATATTCACGCCTGCATCACCTGGTTTATTTAAGGAGGGAGATGAGTGACTAACAAATAGTATATTATATGAAAGACAACAGTGGAAAAAACGAACCAATGTTTGTAAATAAACTGAAAAACAAACACAAGCAACTAATAATACCTAACAAAAAACAAAAAGAAATGATGTTGAGACCAAAGTGCTATTTTTGGGACTGGAATTAAACAGTTTTTTAAACCCTGAATCTGGCAATGCTAGTTCAGCTAACAGGATGGCATATTTCCGCAATCAAGAAAAAGGCAAGGCTTTAATCTACCAGGGATTAAACAACGAATTAATTGAAAGGGTAAAAGATTTAAAAACAATAAACCAAATTTTAAAAGTCCTAGATGAGAGGTATAAAAGCTGCACGCAGGTTACATATATTAACGCGAAGCAGGCCTTTCAGAGGTTGAAATTTAATAGTGATGGGAATATGAGAAGCTACTTAGACATGTTCTCTAGATCAGCCCAAAAAATAAGGGACTGTGGTAAAAATTTAGATAAACAGGAGGAGATAGAACAACTCCTAATATCACTGAACATGGATTATGACATGACAAGGCTGGAGTTCAATACCTTAAGCCAGGATCAAAAAACTATCGAAACACTTCATGCCATGTTGATCGAAAGATCAGATAGGTTATATGACGAGAAGAAGTCAAGACACTATAATAATAAATTTTGTAATTTCAATAATAACAATAAAAATCAGAGATTCCAATATGGAGGAAATTATAATAGATATAACAACACAAATAGGAATCAGAATTATAATCAAAATGTAGATCAGGGGAAAATGACATATAATAATAATCAAAAGTCAGAAATGCCTCAAAATAATAATAATAATTATGAAAATAGAAAATATAATAATAACCAAAATCAAAATAATTTGCCAAATTTGAACAATTTAGTATGTTTTAAGTGCTATGGCAAAGGGCACATAGCTAAAGTATGTCCGTCAAATAAAGAGGGTGCAAAACCCCAAGATAAATTAGATGGTCCTGCACAAAATACGAGATACGGACGAAATAATCAAAATAATAATAATAAAAATAAAAAAGAAAATGATGTTCAGTGGTCAATGATGATAAGGTATAAGGGCCATGAGCCAAACGAAAACACAAGTAATAATAAATTAATAAATTTAATAACACCTAGAGACAAGAAGCACGAATCAGATCCAGATTATAAGAGAATAATGTTAGATGGTGGTGCAGTTGCCCACGTTATATCCAATTTGTCAAAATTGTCTAACCCCATAATGCTGGAAAAGCCTATTGAGTTAGAATGTGCCATTCAAGATACATTACTAATTGCCACACACATAGGAACTATGTTTATCAGGGTGGATAATTCAGAGAGGAATCAAACAGTTATAAGATTAAAGAACGTACATTACGTACCATCCCTGAACGTAGGCCTTATGTCAGGGATTAAGATAACAGAAAATAGGGCGCTGGGCATAGATCAGAATTTCTCTGCGGCGCACATATACGTCTGGGGAATGGACGAGGTAATTTTTTTGGCCCCAAAAATAAGGGGGTATACATGGTGAAGTACGAAATTGTACCGGAATCCACGGTCAATATTATAGAAAATGAAGATGATTTAAATAAAATATGTCCCTATAATAATGAATCGAATAAATTGGCATGTATGCCCAACATAAATTCCAAGGATGAATGGATGGAATACGAAGTAGAAGAAGAAATTATTGAGGAAAGTCAGGAGGAAAATGAAGAGAATGGAGAGAATAATAATAATAATACACAAGAAAACACAAATAATAACAACGGAAATAATAATGATTTAATAAACTCTAACGATGAATATGATAGTGATAACACACAAAATAATGAAATGAATGAAGGTAGTAGTGAAATGAATGAGGATGTAGGTATAAATAATAATATAACAAATAATAATGAAATAATAAACGATGATCAAAAAATCAACGAGAATATAGAAAAATTAAAAATAGATAAAAATATGATATGGCATAGGAGATTGGAACACTTATCAGGAAAAAATTTAAAATTCTAGACAAAGGTCTTAAGAGGTATTCCGAACGGAATTACATTTTGTGATGACGAATTCAGTCTGTGTGAGATATGTGTGAAAGCGAACTCTAGGAGATTGGGACACAGTGGAACTCGCACTAGACCGGAATGAAAACTAGAACTCGTTTCATCAGATACAATGGGCCCCTTCTCACCAGGAATATATGGTGAAAAGTATGTTTTGATATTCGTGGATCATGCCACAAAATATACTTTTATCTCCACTATTGAGAAAAAATCAATGGTTTTCGAGGAGTTTAAGAAATTATACATGAAATTAAAATCGAAATTCCCGGATCACCCAATAGCTACTTTAAGATGTGATAATGCTAGAGAGTATCTTGACTCGAACATGAAGACTTTTTGTGAGGACAATGGCGTGAACCTTGAGCCTGTCGTTCCGTATTCACCAGAGTTGAATGCGATGGCCAAAAGGCAGAATCAAACGATCATGGTGAGGACAAGGGCCATGTTGTTTGTCTCCAATCTGGATTTCAGTTTCTGGTCGTTGGCTGTTCTGATGGCTGTTTATGTTATAAACAGAAGCCCAACTAGGGCCAATAAAGATCATAAGACCCCTTTTGAAATGTTTTACGGCATAAAGCCGGACTTATCTAACATGAGAGTTTTTGGGTCTCTCGCTCATAGGCATATTCCCATAGAGGTCTGTCAGCGACAGGCCACAAGAAATAAAAGAAAAAAAGTAAATAGTGAACACCCGAAATTAACCCAGAGATCCGATAAAGGAATATTCGTAGGGTATACAAATAGTCCGTACTGTATAAGGGACCCATTAATAGACAAATCACACGTTACATGTGACGTAAGATTTGATGAAACGAGAAATATAAAACAAATAGATAATAAAAATAATAATAATGAAATAATACAGGATAATAATAATATAATAGAAACCCCTGTAATCTTAAATTTATTTAAATCAAGATACAAAAATTACATTGAGGACCATATCCCTCAAAAATGGGAGGATGTCGAAAACAACCCTTTTAAGGAAGAATGGCAACAAGCCATTACTGACGAGCTGAAGTCATTATCTGATATGGGCATGTGGGAAGTCGTCCCATGGGAGAGAAATGTGAGGTTAGTGGATACAAAGTGGTGTTTCACCACGAAACCCGACAACCAAGGCGTTCACATACCGAAGGCCAGGTTGGTTGCAAGGGGTTTTAAAGATCTTACTCACTATTCTCTAACTGAAACATATGCCCCGGTAATCCAATATTGGCTGATAAGATGGATATTATCTATCACAAACAAATATAATCTAAATATAACACAGTTCGATATAAAAACAGCTTTCCTCAATTCACAAATAAAATACCCTATATTTATATCAAACCCTAAAGGATGCCAACTAGGTGAAAACAATTGCCTAAGATTAATAAAGTCTATATATGGACTGAAAACGTCTTCCAAGAGTTGGTACGACTTGTTGAATTCAACAATAATTCAAGCTGGATTCATTCAATCAAAAATAGATAGATGTTTGTATATAAAACAAAATAATAGTGGTGCAATGGCACTTTTAATAGTCTATGTGGATGACATGTTGTTGGCTAGTAACCACGACGAGTGGACACAAGACTTAATAAATATTTTCAACAAAAATTTCACACTAAAAATAGAATATAATCCAACTTTCTTTGTGGGATTTGAAATAAGTCGAGATATACCTAGGAAACAAATCATATTAACACAAAATAGATACATTGATAAGATTCTCTGGAAATTTGGAATGACGGAATGTAATCCATCTTCCACATCCATGGAGATGGGACTAAAAATAAATAAGCCAAAAAATGGATTGGATGATACCAAATATAGAGCTATGATTGGGAATTTGCTATATGTGGCAAGACTGACCCGCCCGGATATTGATTTCGCCGTCAATTATTTGTCACGTTTTCAGGCATCCTCCAATAGTGAAGTCAAAAATTATGTTTGCCGTATTATTAGATACCTTAAAACCACAAGGGACTTCTCTCTGGTCTTCCACTCTGACCAAACACAAATTAAAGCTTTTGTCGATGCGTCATATGCACCCAACGTAGACGATTCACCCATAGATATAAATAACTTGGAGAAAGGGTGCTCCACAACCGGCTACATGATATTTGTTAACGGAGACTTGTTAAATTGGGCCATTCACTGGCAAAACTCGGTTGCAACCTCGTTGACTGCAGCCGAACTAATTGCATTGAATGATGCATTAGACGATATATACATGATCTGGAGACTTACTGAGAGTGTTTTCTCTGTAACCAACCCAGTGCAAGTCTACGAGGACAATATATCTGCGTCCCGTATTGCATCTGGGGGAGGCCAGAAACGCTCCAGGTCTCTAGCGATCAAATGTTACGCAGTATTGGAAGCTTTCCAAAAGAAACTTATAAGTTTTAATGATATTAGGTCACCTGATCAAGTTGCTGATGTACTTACTAAGGCACTTGATCGGAAAACCTTCCAAAATATCGTTATGAGAATCCTCCGAACAAGTCAACTTTTCGGCCAATAGTCTTAATTGACATAACCCTCAAAATTTTTTGATATTTGGTTTTGGACTGCGGATAGGCGTCGGTCTTTTAGTACCTATTGTAAACCAAGCAGTCCATATGTTGTTTCACACTTCACATCACAATATTCAATAGGTTCCCCGTTGCTGCTCTGCCTCTCTTACTGGCATCAGCATTCCCCAATATATACAATTGATTCCCATAATAGCATATTTATATAAAACCCCACACGATTAATTATAAGGACATATATATAATGATATTATCTCTCTACAGCTGACGATGAGATATTGATCTCTCCGAGCTGCCATTTTTTATATATATATATTTTTTAAATTAAAATCACACAATACTTATAAGACGTGACACTATAACAGAAGGTTAAATTTATACCTCATGTTAATAATTACACGATATATTTAAGATAAAACATTTGATATATAAATCCACACACATTTTAATTGTACATCATAATACTAGTCAACGACATACCTAATATTTTTTTTACCATTTTTATATATATAGCAATTTTTATATGACATTTATATGTAACAATTTTGACTGCTATTGCTTATTTTTATTTTTTATATGTTTTTTAAATACATACAATGTGTGACACATTTTTTACTTATATGTTCGTTCGTCCGTTTTGAATCGCAGGGGGGTGTTGGGATACGATTCCCTCACTACCTCACAAACACATAATACCACATTGTAACACTGTATGTAACATACTATTACACTTATTCGTTTTGCATGTGGCGACACTGATCGCCAACATAATATTCTTTCCGCCACTGCTCGATGGAGAATGTTCTCCGCTTGTCAGTCATTGTACTAACGTCGTCAATAAACATTTTCAAGATGGATGTCCGTACTTATCTTTTCTGTGTAAAGTGATCAGACCTCACCTCAATAATATTTGCTGTTATATTGAGTGTAAGAAGCGTTCATCTTCTACATCATTAGAATATTGTTTATAATATAATATATTACTGATAATAAGAGGAACCTAAGGGAAATAATACGTAGGTACTTTTTGAAATTATAATAAAAATTAATTTCAGTCAATTATTTTTTTTGTCTGTTAATATAATTTTCACAAGTGTCTAAATCTCACTAGGGAGTTTGGGACTCTCGCTTTTGTGTATGTGCGTGGTGCTGGCAATTTTTATTTTGTCTTTGCCTTATCAATATCACAAGAGGCTCAAAATTATTATTATTATTAATCAGGATTCAGCGACGAATATGAATTCTCTTTCACTTGTCGCTAAATCCTAATTAATTTAATGATGACAAATACTGATTAATTTAACGATGACGAATTGAAGAGAATTTGTAGATGAATTCTCTTCTATTTATTACTGAATCCTAATTAACTTAACAGCGACGAATCTTGATTAACTTAATGGCGACAAATCTTAATTAATTTAACCGCGACGAATCAAAGAATTTGTAGATGAAATCTCGTTGATTCGTTGCCAAATCCTAATTAATTTAACAGCGACGAATCATAGATAATTTGCAAATGAATTCTCTTCGATTTGTCGCTAAATCCTGATAATTTAACAGTGACAAATAGAATAGAATTCGTAGATGAGTTGGAGAAATTTCAGCTGTCCACAACAAACAGTGATTTTGTAATTACTTACAATAACTTAATTTTTATAAAATTTTAGAAGAGAATCGAAGGAAAGTAAAATACAGATCTGTGAATATAATCATTAATCAATCCATTCTACTTCAAATCTAGTGAAGTTAGTGTAGTTGAGTGAAGTGATAACAGAAGTTAAGATTTTACAGAATACCCTTTCTTTGACTCAGATGTAAGCCAAGTGCGCCTAAATTGTGCTATGCCACATTAGCCAAGTAAGAAGTTCAGAAATAAGCCCCTAGACATTTTATATAAGGGCTTATTCATACACACATATACACATAGACGTAGTAGACATACTTCTGTGTATAAGGGTGGTTTGTAATTTTTTGTTGAAATAAGAAAAGGTGGACCAGTTTGTGTACTAAATTGTGACATCACAGTAATTTTTTGATTAGTCACAGTTCTATTCTCAAACATTACTTGCTAGTACTTACAAGTAATTATGTCCAAATGTAATCTGTGCAGTTTGATTAATGTCATAAAGACGAATATTAGCCTGCCCTTTGGCAGCAACTGTTGTCAAGGGGTGCAAGCCCCAATTACCTCATACAAGTACTTAGTTTCCACAAAGGGTTAGGGTAGGGATGATGAAAATTTTTCATTTCACTACAAAATAAAACTAATGGCACAATTTTTTCATTTTGACCTAATTTTTTGTAATGTAAACATACATATAGGGTAGGGTAGGTAGGTATGTATGTCTTAATGTATTGCCTAAAATTTGTGTTCATAGTTTTAAGAAAACTAAAAAAGTGATTGTGCTGAAATTTTCATGATAGATTTTCTTTAAACAGGTGTAAGTCTGATATAACTTGGCTATATCTACTAGTTCAGTAGTTTCTGAGAAAACTATAAAAAAACATTGCTGGAGAAAATTTTGTGTTCACAGTCTTGAAAAAACTACGAAAGGAATAGAACTGAAATTTTCATGAATGGTAGTCCTTGTACACACATCGGACCAGGTCTGATGGGAGTTAGTTGCCTATGGATTCAGATTTTTCAGAGAAAACTGGAGAACAAAAAATTCCTAGAAAAGTGATTTTTCTAGAATTTTGAGAAAACTACAGAAGGGATGAGCCTGCAGTTTTCACAATACATCGTTTTCAAGTATATGCAGGTTTGATAGAAGTTTGGTGGCTATTAGTTAAGTAGGTAGTTTCCAAGAAAATTGGAAAAGAAAAAGTTGTTGAAAAAATGGTTTTCCCAAGATTTTGAGGAAATTATAAAAGTGATAAAGTTGAAAATGCGCCAGTAAGCAGGGACAGGTGCGTGAGCAATGGATGGAAATTATGATAAAAAAGATACCTGATGTAACAGATAACTTCTTTTTGTTTTTATTTGTTGGTACAATTTATAAATAAATAGCCCATACTCACCTTTAAAAAAAATTCAGGTGACACTCATGACCTCCTTCCGTTATATGTTTATTCTGATATTGAAATAAGACTTATAAAATTTACGGATAAATCTAACTCAAAACATTTATAAGGATTTTCAAAACCAAATCTCTAAAAATTTTAATTAATTATTAGGAAATAAAGTAAGCCTATCGAAGGAATAATTGGATGTAAGGATATAACTCTAGCATTTCAACCAACACAAATTTTTGGCTTCCTGCACACTTAGAGTCTAAACTTCATCTGGAAAATGACTAGAAATCCACAGAACTGGATTAATATGAACCTTTGACTATATAATACTGGACCAGTAAAGTTCCAGAATATTAATGTATTTTTTAGGTAAAGACATGCTGACAAAAAAGTAGTTAACCCTAGTGTACCTTCTGCATATTTTTAACATTTTGCTTGAGTTCACCAATTTAGAATGCATCTGATAAAGACCTTGCTTAAATTTGCAAGGATTTTGTAAATAAATGCAAAGCAAAGCTATGGTTGAAGAAGCAAAGTATGTCAAAAGGTTTGTTCTAGTTACTTACTTAGTGCCAGCATGTCTAACCAGAAATTCAGCAGAACAGGAGAGGACAGTATCCAAACTATCTGAATTACAGATTCTGGATCACAGATCTTAAAAAAAACTCTGTGATCCAAAATGTATATCATTTTTATTTGATGGATCCATGAATCAAATCACTTTCTAAGAAAGGATCCAAAGTATCTATTCAGATCCATTTCTTAGGATCCATTTTTTCAGATTTTCCAAAAAAAAAAAATACAAAAAACATGTAAAACATGGAAAATAAAAAATTGTTGTTCTACACTCTCACTACACTTGCTCATAACCACCTGCAACACTACTTTCGAATATTGTTATTACATGATCAGGTTAAGTAACTTGTACAACTTTCATCTCTCTCATACTGTAAACACTTTTTCACTTTTCTCACTCAAACACTTTTTTGTAATAGAGGACGATTGCTCATCTCCTTTTAGGTTGATCTTGAACTTGTACATAATTTTATTCTATTAATGCATTATAGTATTTCAAATTGACTTGTTCACTTTCTATGGATCCAAAAAGTTCTTGGACAAAAACTATATAAGTACAAAATTGACTGAAAGAAGATGGCAATCCCCCTCCATTGCACAAAAAGAGTTTCAAGTGGGAAAAGGGAAGAAGTGTTATCAATATGTGAGATATGAAATGTCGTACAAGTTGCATAACCTGAACAAGTAGTATTATAAGTGTTTGAGTGCAGTGTTGCTAGTAGTGAGAGAGTGTAGTGAGAATGTCCCAAACAAAAAAATTTACTTAAGAATTATTCATTTATTTTTTTGAAACTGATGAAACAACTTTTGTTTTCAAATCATCCATAAGATCTGTGTAAATGATCTGAACAGATGCTTTTTTACAGATGATACATGATCCAAATCATTCTATGGAGTGGAGAGTGATTTGTGATCCAGACTCAAATCACATCTTCACAAATTGAAAAGGATCTGTGATTCGAATCATTTTTTTTTTGTAATCTTGCCCAATCATGTCTTGAGCAGAATCATCTTCCTTTACAGGCCCAAAACTATCATGGTTGGGCAGAATTCAATTCTTTTTGGAATTAAATCCAGATTCAAATTGTGAAATCATATATTTGGATTTGTAAATTAATTCAATTACAAAATTTTTGTAGGATTTGTGATTTGAATCCTTTTTTGAATTTCAAGGAAAAAAGGTTTTGCAGCTCAAATACAAAAAATATAGCCCGCAAATCATAAATCTATTTTTTTTTAAATGTTTTTCTGTGTTATTATGTGATGTGAGGTATGCAGAACGAGGATCGAAAGAACTCGAGACTTTTGACTTTTAAGACGTTTATTTCGCAACTAAAATATATTTGACAAATGAAAAAGTAAATGGTGAAGCAACAGCGATATGCGATCGAAAGTAGTAGGGGAAACACTTCGTGACTAGACTGTACATATGACATATATATATATAGAATGATGTGATGATGATGATGAAGAATGAGATGAGGTGGGATTTCGTATCAACACCCCCCTGAAATTTTACCGAATAATTTCTTCATTATGTTTCCTGAAATTGAAATATTGATTATTATTTAAGAAAAATTAAAAAAAATATTAGGTACAAAAAAAATACAAGTACAAAAATATATGCATAATAAAAATTTCGAAAAATACTGACATTGTATGTTTGTTATTGATGGTAACTTGAGTTTCTAAAAAAAATTTATTGCGCTGTGCCTCAAAATAAAATTTGCAAAAACAAATTAGCATAAAATAAATAAATAAATATATATAAGAGTATGGTAACATGCATGCAATAATGAACACTATCGTGTACGTAAATATTATATGGTATATGTGATGTAAATTAAAAAAAATAAAAATATAAAAAAATTAAAAAATGGTAACATGCATAGTTATTAAAGTATATCGACTAATATTTTATATTTCCGCTCGTATAATTCGGGTTGACAGAAAAATATTCACGAACATATATACGAATGAATGACAAAAAAAATAAAAGAAGGTAATGGAATAAATATAATGAAAGGTTTTTCCTATTTACGAGTTCAATGAATTCGAGCGTACGTTGCGTATTTTATCTTAAAAATAAACATGAAAAAGATTGTAGAATAATATTTGTTGCATCGTATACTATCTTTCGTACATTGTATTGTATTTGAAGTGGCGTCTAATATGTTCTCAGATAAGGCAACGTTTTTCGGTTTATCTTAATTTGCGGTCATGTAATGGGTTTTTATCTCTTATTGTGTTTATTGTTGAAGAGTTTCTTTTCATACATACGTGTGGGAATATTTCGTGTATTTTTCTCACGCTTGTTGGAAAGTGTATAGGGTTTTTATTATACGATTTGTAGGGTTTTTACTTGCTCGATTTTCCTAATTTTTTCTTTGTTACAATATTCTAGATGTCGAGCATTTATCTGTTACAGGTATTTTCTGGTAAATGGCCTTATTAAGTATTATTTTTGACAATGATTGAAGGTTAATTTTTCAGCAAATATTTTCGTGTTATGACTTATTTTTGAACGTTTTACGACTTGTATTTGGAATAGGACGAAATTCTTTTTGGACATATTCTGACTTTGACATGAATTAATTATCATATTATGTGTATATGTTGGTTTCGTTCAAAATTTTCACAATTATATTCTCGAATTTTGACCGATCCAGCGATTTTGTTAATATATCTGCTAATTGATTTTCGGAGGTAACTGTTCTAAAAAATATTATTTTTTCTTCAATAGCTTCTAAAATGGAGTAACACTTGATCATAAGGGCTCTCGACTTTCTTTGACTTCCCCCGGAACATATTTTTTGTGTCGAAATATTGTCTTCCATAATATCGACCATTAATTTTTCTCCAAAAATTTCGAAATTTAAATATTGTATCACTTTTATAGTATCAAGGGTGTCAAAAACTGCAATTATTTCAGCCGCGGTACTTGATGAGGCGTGAATAGTCTGTTTACAGCAATTCCACTCCACCAAGTCTCCATAGGCGAATAGCATAAATCCAGTTATTGACTTCCCTTTATCCAGATTGTGTAATTCTATATTTTTGTCGTCAACTTGGGGTGCGTAAGATGCATCAATGTATGCCTGTATTCCATCCCCCTTTGATGTAAATTTTAGATTATAATTTTTGGTTGTATTGACGTATCTGAATATCCTTTTTACATAATTTTTTAAAGTATCATTTGAACTGTTCTGAAAATGGGAAAAGAAATTTACTGGGAATAATATGTCCGGTCTTGTGAGTCTTGCCAAATAAAGTAGTCCCCCTATCATGGATCTATACTCCGTGTCATCTCTTCCATTTTGTATTTTGTCAATTTTTAACCCCGTTTCCATGGGTGTATTTGTATTTTTGAGTTCAGAGATTCCAAATTTTTTGATCATTTTTTCTATGTGTTTGTATTGCGAAATTGTTATTGTGTTATTTTCAATGTCTCTCATTATTTCCAGACCTACAAAAAATTTTGGATTATTTGTTATCGTAATGGTAAAATCTTTTTGCAATTCTTCATTTATTCTCGTAATGGCCGATTGTGAATTTGATGCTATTAATATATCGTCTACATAACTTAAGAAATATGTTTTTTCTTCCTTATTTTTCATTATGTAGAAGCATCTGTCGCTTTTGGTTTTTTCAAATCCCATTTCTTTTACTTTAATGTCCAATAAGTCATACCACGATTTGCTAGAAGTTTTTAGGCCGTAAATTGATTTTTGAAGTTCTAATACTTGATTTTTATTTATATTAATTCCTTCTGGCCTTTTAACAAAAATTGGTTTTATAATGGGTGAATTTAAATAAGCAGTTTTTACATCGTATTGTACCATTATTAATTTTTCTTTATTGACGATTGATAATAATAACCTAATTGTACCTATGGATGCTACAGGTCCGTGTGTTTCTGTAATGCCATATTCTGTCCGATCTTTAAAGCCACGTGCCACAAGTCTGGCTTTAGGTTTTGGGTTCCCGAATTCGTCAAATTTTATCGTAAATATCCACCTCGTATCTATTAATTTTTGGCGATCATAATCTACCACTTTCCATACTTTCAAATCATCGAGAGAACCAAATTCGTCATTAATGGCCTTTATCCATTCTTCTCTAAAAGGGTTAGTTTCAATTTCCGAGAATGATTTTGGTATATTATCTTCTATGTAGGCCTTATTGTATTTCATTCTGACATTCATAACTACAGGATTTATTATTCCTAAATCATACTCATAATCTGCCGATTTTATTGTAAGAGGTTTTTTATTAATTAAGAGTGACTTTATATTTTGGGATTCATCTACTTTAACGTCGCATGATATATGTGATTTTGAATTATATGGATCTCCTAAACAATACCCTGTGTTCGTGTAGCCCATTAATATGTTTTTTTCAGCCCTGTGTGCCAATTTTGGGTCGATTTTATCTTTTGATTTGGATTTCGCTTTTGTGGCATTTTGTTTCCTTACCTCCATGGGTATATGTCTGTATGTTAGTGCTCCGAATACTTTTAAATTTTTTAGATTTGGTTTTCTTCCGTAAAATAATTCATATGGTGTTTTGTATCCTTCATTCGCTTTAGTTGGGGATCTATTGATTAAATAAGCTGCTGTTACTACAGCATAAGACCAGTATTTTATATCGAGAGAAGCATCAATTAACATGGCCCTTACTCTCCTCATTAATGTTTGATTTTGCCTTTCGGCAACACCATTCAATTCAGGAGAATATGGAACCACATAATCCATTGTTATGCCTATTTCTCTACAATAATTTATTATTTTTGTATCGGTATACTCTTTTGCGTTATCGCACCTTATTGTCCCTATGGGGTGTTCCGGAAATTTGTTTTTCATAGACATTATGATATTTTTAAATTCGTTTGTTACCTGATTTTTATTGGTTATGGGCATGACAAATGTATATTTCGAAAAATGGTCTATGAAGGTTAGGATATATTTTTGATTAGCCACAGAGGGCGTGAATGGACCCATGATATCCGACGATGTTAATTCCAATTTTCGGGTTGGTTTAGTTCTTATTCCTGTATGTCCCAGTTTCGAATTATTGGCTATACAACATATTTGACAGTTAACGAAATCTTCATCTCTAAAATTAATGTTTTCGGGTATTCCTATTGCTAAATTTTTTAATTTTTGTAAATATCTGGCATTTAAATGTCCCAATCTCCTGTGCATTATTAATTTTTTATTTGTGTTATTATTATTCTTAGGTTCATCTATTTCATTATTTTCACTGGGTTCATTTTTTATTTCGGTTTCGTCACCCCCCTGAGATTGTTGGGTATTTTCGTTTTCCTCAATGATTTCCATTTCAACTGTGAAATCATCCCATTCATCATTGGTATCTTGGGTGACTGGGGCACATATTATATTTTTTTTATCCATATAATCCTTTTTATCTTTTTTTTTTTTTATATCATTATTTTCGACATTATAGTATATGTAAAATATACCCTCTTCTTTTTTGGCGGTTATTATGATTTCCGCTGTTTCAATAAAATAAATGTTTGCAATTTCCTTTTGTTGGTCGATGTTAATTATACCAGTGTTAGTTATTTTTATGGCCGAGATAATATCCAAATTTAAATCCGGCACATAATGAACGTCGTTTAGTTCTATCAATGATTGATTTTTTTTGGAATTTTCGATTTTTATGATCATTCTACCCGTATGTGTAGCATATAAAAAAGTATTTCTACCCGCACATTGTAATTTAATAGGGGTTATGAATTTTTTTACATCCATTAATTTACTAAGATCGGAAGTTAAGTGGACTTCCGCGGCTCCATCAAGAATTGCTTTGTTTTTTAATGTTTCGTAATTTTCCTCTAAATTTTGTTTCTTTTCATTAGTTAATTCATTCAATAACCAATCTCCATTACTATAAAATTTTTTTACCATACAGGACATTTTCACCTGTTGGTCCGAATTCTCCTTTTTACTATTATTGGATGAATTTGGATTTGTTTTTGGTGGATAATTCCCCTGACTATTATTTGTACTATCATTATTATTCGTTTGGGAATTATTACTCACGCAGTTCTGTGCTATATGGCCAAATTGCCCACACCTATAACATTTAGGGTTGTTTTGGTTATTATTTCTACCACTGCCTCTATAATTATTTCCTCTATAATTGGGATTGCCTCTATAACCATTTCCCCTGTAGTTACCATTACCATTATTACCATTATTATTTGTATTACCATTATTTTGGTTTTGCTCCGTCGAATTACCATTATTATTACCATTTTGACCATTATTATTGAAACCATTTCTATTCCCATTTCTATAATTATTATAATTATTATTTTGGTTTCTATAATTATTTCTACCTCGATAATTACTATTAAATCTTCCTCTATAATTATACCTATTGTTACCATTATTATTATTATTGTTCCGATATGTATTATTATTTTGATTATTACCATTATTATTTTGTTTCTTTAACGTTTGGTCCCTGTATTTTTGGTCTGAGTCCTCTCTTAATATCCTTTTGAAATTATCTAAATTCTTTTCGTTTAGGGGTAGACTTTCATATTGTATTTTTGCAATTTGTTGTTCGTAACATAATGCCAATTGTAAATTTTCTAGTTCTTCGGCTTCTGTAACCTCTTTCCCACTGTCTCTCACATCTGTTACGAGTTCATCCCATTTTTTCAAAAAACCCTTCATATTGCCACCTGGCTGAAACCTAAATTCCAACCATTTTGCTTTTGCCATGTTGGCTGTAACAGAAGTTTTAGTCCCATAAATATTATCCAATTTCTTAAGCATTAGAATTGCAGTATTGCAATCTCGTATTTGTTTTGTTATGTCGTTGGATACTCTTTCTAACACAAACGCTTTGGCGTTGTCCTGCATTTTACAGTAGTTGATCATATTTTTGTCTGGCCGAAAATTTAAATCATCAATATTATTTATATATGGTTGTAAAAATTCGTGTTCCCCAAAGATGTCGTAATATCCCGCACCTCGGATGGCAGATATAATCATTCTGCGCCAATCTAAATAGTATTTTCCATTAAAAACTTTTCCGAGTGGGGCTTGGATGGGTTTAATTTCGTTCGGGGATGCCATTTCTTCTTCTATTTTATAAAAACCTAATAAATTATTTTCTTTATTATAAACAGGTGTGTATTTTTTATTTTCGATTAATTCTTTTTCTAATTTTTTTATCAAACTTTTTTCTTCACGATTTTCTTTTTTATCCAGTTTTCTAAATTTATTCAATTAAAGAATCTGTTCATAAATTTTTCTTTCGATTTAGCAGAACTGTAAATTCTGTTCGAAAAATAATTTACTGAAGATTCTGAAATCACAATATATTTTAGAGTACTGATTTCTTCTATTCTACCCGATATGTCTATTACAAAAGATTCCAATATTATTTCACCTGTATAGTATTTTACGTGTGGTAAATTGTAAATTTCAATTTTCAGATCAACTACTTTCTCTCCTTCAAACTTTTTTACTAATTCTTCTAAGTCTTCCTTTTTAATATTGTATTCTCCAATTTTACACTCAGACACGTTTATAATTTGGGACATATGATTTTTAACTATATTTACTTATTTTTGCCTCACTTCAAATACAATTACGAAATACGAAAAATAATTAATTTCATCAAATATTACCTTTACAATGATTTTTACTTTTCAATTTCTGCTGCGCTGATGAATGATTTACGTTTTTTCTGCTGTTGACCTCTGTACTTCCTGCCTAAATTTTTGTTGTGGGTTGTCCGAAAAAGTTGGGTCTTCGATGATGGATCTGCGATGAGTCCTCGATGACGGGAGCAGGTTTCCTTTGGTTGTTCTCACGATCTCTTTGGCGGTCCCTCTGGATTTGGCGTTCGATGACTTCCAGTATTGGCCGTTATTTGAGTCTGGAACTTCAGCTATTCTTCAAATTTAAATTTTGATTTTTTCAAAATAAATTAAAATTCGAGTTACTTTCTCGAAAAACACGATAACTTTTCGTATATTACTTAACAAAAAACATAAAAAATTTTACGCACAGCAGCAAATTGAATTCCAAAAAAAATAATTAGTTCATCAACTTAAATTTTATAAGTCTCTCCTCAAAGTTCTACCGTAGCGATGGCTACCATGATGTGAGGTATGCAGAACGAGGATCGAAAGAACTCGAGACTTTTGACTTTTAAGACGTTTATTTCGCAACTAAAATATATTTGACAAATGAAAAAGTAAATGGTGAAGCAACAGCGATATGCGATCGAAAGTAGTAGGGGAAACACTTCGTGACTAGACTGTACATATGACATATATATATAGAATGATGTGATGATGATGATGAAGAATGAGATGAGGTGGGATTTCGTATCAACATTATGAAATTATTATATCATTTTCATAATTTGATTGAGTTTGACTGTTTAACTTTATGAAAATTTTCTAAAATTTTAATGAAAACTAAGAAAAGTGAAAGTAAAATATTATAATGAATATATAAGTCCATCAAAATTTCAATAACATAATAAAAAATCTGCAATCTGCCTTATAAGTCTTATGTAAAATAATAGTAACATTTGATAAATGGATTCGAAGGCTTTGAAAAATTTTGAATACCAATTCTTTTTGTTGGGAGACGATCCCACATTATCTCATAACTGTAAATTATATGTCCGCACTTCACCTAACCTGTACATATGTCCGTAATATATTTTTTTGCTTCCCTATTAGTAGCACTGAGTTTGGGTATCAAATATATTTTTGACCCCGACAAACATTCAGTTCACCATACGTGTTCTTGTACCTTTTTCAAATACAAACGAGTTGGTTCTTAAAAAGAGTTTCTTTTTATGTCTGATCCTCGATCTTTCCTAACACTTTTTAACCCCTAGGATTTGAATTTGTGAATCAAATCATTTTTTCCTGGATTTTGCTTGATGCTGAGTACTATACATGTATTCAAAGATATACGAATATGAACACACTATTGGGAGTTTCTATCAGAGTGGCTGACATCGGGTGGATTTTTATCAAATTAAAATAAAGGTGATGGTGAATGTTATCAACAATGTAAATCTTATGTAAGTTTTGTTTTTTCTTTGAATTTTTCTGGTTTTGACTTTGAGGAATAATTATTATAATTATGACTTATTTATCCACAAATTGCTGAATATATTGGTGTGGAAGCAGATACTTGTCCTTCTAGAGGTTCAGAAAAAATATTAAAACAACAAAACACCAAGAATTTGTTCAAAAATTTGGAGAAGTCTGTTTGTTTGCAATGGATTCTGTGAGTGACTCATTAACAGAATCCGTTATAAAGAAACAGAACTGTTGTTGATGACATACATTATCACCTCTATTTTTTGTTGACTATAGTGCTCCTAGTGGATATGGAAACTCCCAATTGAAAAATCATAATTTTATAATAATATAAGTGTCAAAATTATGATTATTATTATTATAGAATTAAGTTTTTTGACCGTGGCAAGTGGTAGAACTGTAACTTAGAAGAAAGAAAATGAAAATATGTATATTATGATGCCATATTTTGTCTATTCTCAAAATTGAAGGAGCTGAAATATATTGAAAATTTGGAAAGCAACTTTTTTCAAACAGGCAAAAATATGTGTAACCCAGGATAACTTTCAAATTTCTTGGAACAGGAGAAAGGGAAAAATAGTAATAAAATTTTTTGTTCACCATAAATGAGTATCCTATAGCAAATTAATTCATATTTGCACAGTTGAAATAGCTTAAAAATCATAAATAAAATTATTTATCTTGATATTACAATGATATTTTTTGTCTGAACAACTACTATACCACCCTGTCACAGTGAAAAAGCATGTTCTATTTATAATAATTTTTTGTGTGATTTTTTTTTAATGTATTCGCAAAATAAAGTAGCCCCTTCAATTCACATTTTGGTAACTTTTCTTTTTTCGGTTGTTCCATTTATTTTAAAACAACAAATTATTTTATTTGAAAGGATATCTTATCTGACTGCTTCGCAGATTAAATTCGGACACCAGGTATAGGCTACGAACATATGTACATTACATATATCTACTCTCTCACTCGCCAATGCATTTCAGTTATTTGTTGTAATGTATAGAATGCTGTGGTCAAGTTACACACATCTTTAAAGGCTTAATTAATTTGAAAACATGATATCAGTGCAGTCTATTCGTGGCGATTGCTATATGTAAACTTCAAGAACGTTTGAAAGTTTAAAAAAATTTAAACCTAGAATATATACGTAAGTACGTTACTGCCTACTGGTGTGTAACTTTCTCCCAATTTTTTGTTTGATAAACCAAATTCTAATAGATATGACAATAATTTCTGAAAACACACTAATAGAGTAAAATATATACACCTGATGACCTACGTAGAAATGACGTCCATTTAACTATATGCGCAAGTATTACTCAAAAGAAATACCATATAGCGTTCTAACGACTAGATCAACACCTATTTAAGCAAACAATTAGATATCGTAATAAATACTTTATTTTGCTTTCATGACAGTGTAAATTTTGAGACTAGGTTTCAATGGTCACAAGGTTTTATTTGCATAGAAATTAACGAGTTCAGGATTCATTAAAAACGCGTAGCATTACGTGCGGATTACGTAATGTCTTCATTGAACGAATTTTCTCAATTAGTTAGTATTTTGTAACTAGGTATTTATATACGTTCATATTTAAGTTGGATCGTATGTCATACATAATGGAAAAATTGGTCATGCTCTTCATTAAAATTTGAAAATGTAAAATAAACCGAAAAAAAGAGCTCAATAGGCGAATTCAAATTAATTTATCAACTTAGTTATAAAATAGGTCATAAAATATGACAGAACAAAAATTTGAATGCCTAAGTAAAAATGAAATCTGCATCGAATATATGAATTGTAAAGCACTTAAGACAATCAAAGTTTTGTTTTTTTTTAATTCGACAAAAAAATATTGTTGCTGATCAAAAAAATGATAAATACCTAACGAACACCAATAATCCATACGGAATACATAAAATAAAAGAGTACCTACCTATAAATCTTTCATGTAATTAAACTTTTACGATTGAAAGAAAAAACCAAATACCAAGTTTCATTCATCACCAACATTGTAGCGAAAATAAATTATTTGGGATGAGAGAAAAAAAAGGACCTTAGTATCATAAAAGTAAACCGAAATTGAAAAACCTGATTTCTATCCTAAAAAAAGGGCATGTAATAGGTATATAAATTAAACATACCTACCGTACCTCCAAAGCTTATGTTTAGAAATCTGGTTTTATTTTTTTTTTTTCGTGTATTTTTTTTCGTTCTTTATAATTTGAAAAATATTTCTATTGGGTACACGAAGATAGGTACATTTTTCGAGATGGATTAACGACCTTCATTTGAATAAATGCATTATTTTTGTTGTCCAGTGCATTACCCTTCTACCTCACCATTTTCGAATCACATTCCTAATCTTATACTCCAAAGCCTTGGACTTCATTATCGACTACACACAAAGAATATAGTCTTCCGTCGTACTCATGCTCTTCAACCACCAAAACTTGCTTCATTACTTCGTTCATCATTGTCGAGAGTTCATTGGAATCTCATATTAGTTGTTTAAAGTTGTATAAGTTCATAAAATAATATGCAGAAGGTATGTACAATAGATTTTTGAGTATTTTCTATAGTCTCCAACATTTTTTCGCCTGAAAGATTACTTGAAGGTATTTTTTTTTATTTTATTTATTGTATTTTTCATTAAAGAGAATAGGTACCAACTTACTCTCAAGCTTCGACACAAAATTTGTTAAAATTTCTATTTATTTGAATAATACAGAAAATATAGGTAATTTTCATGCAAGATGTAGCAAGAAATGTTCCTTTAATTTTTGGGATTCTTTAGAACGTAAATTTAAAGCAAAACTAAAACGATATGCGAGTTAAAATGTACAGATAATATTTTTCGGTAGTTAAAAAAAATCCTCAGCTTTCAATTAATAATTATCAAATATTTTGTGCGTTTAAAATAATTTTGCAAAAAATAAAACTATGGTAGTATTTTTGCTCAAATAATCTTGAAAGGGATTTTTCGAATAATATAGAGGTACCTACCTTTCGTCTGCCCATAAATTTAAACATAATAATTTTTTGTATCCCCAATTTTTGGGTTACCCACGGCATTTTTGAACGTTTCAATTCATTAACACATTGCCCCAATTATGAAATTTGATATTTCTATTTCGCAAAAACTATTCAATTGCAAATTTTTTAATTAAAACATACAAAATAAATTTCAAATTTTTTTGAAAGTTATGTGATTGCACTGGTCTTTTCTTAGAAATTATAACCGCAGAAAGATCGATTTTCAGTTCAATATTTGGATTTTTCAAATAAATTTTCGTTTTCCACCAGTTTTTTAAAGCTAAATTTTAATTGTTTTATTTTGAATTTTACCTAGGTACTTTAAAAACAAATTTTTTATTTAGCGACAGTAAATTTTTATTGATTTGAGACGAATATTTCAATCACAAAGTACACAGCAGAAGCAATTTAATTTCGAAAAAAATTAAATCATTTCGATTCATGACTTCGTTTGGGACAGAAAAAGGACGAAATTTCTGTTTGTTATGATATTGAAGTCATTGATTATATATTGCTCGAATTACTACTAACATTGTTCCCTGCTTTGACTATATATCTATATAGTCTAAGGTCCCCGCCAAAATAAATCCGCCCATATTTATGGTTCAGTAAAAAATTCACGAAGTAACGGTTGCAAGTTATAAAAATCATTCTCCTTCCATCAAGAAAATTTATAATAATATCTCAACACAACTTGACTTTGAAAAAATTTTAATAGAAAGGAGTGTTCATTATGCTAAAAAAGAGGTATCTACATTTAAAGTTCTAATGGGGAATTCTCCTTGAAAGATCGGCGCTGGTTTTTGATACGTTATATAATATAACTATGTGGACAAACCAATGAGATAAAACCATGGTAAGTATATAGCTGTCTTCAAATTTGCTTTAAATGCTTTGTTGTAATTCTCTTTAAAGAACATTTGGCTTTTCATTGGACCTATCAAATTAAAAAGGAAACTCTAGAGAATAAAATGAGATGAAGAACAATAATTTTGAGCCCTCAGAAGCCAAGATAATAAAAAAAATTGAAAAAATAGTCTCAATTTCACTGTTTTTGAGCGTTTTCATAGGTTGATTGCTATTGATTGTTTGCATGTCCAAATAGTTGAATTCTTTTTCCGAGATGCCATCCATACTGTGATGTCAAAAGTAAAATCCCAATTCTGTATGTACTATAAGCATAGTTCTGTTTAAAGTTAATAGTTTTAGACAATGTGTACGACATGAGCATTGAGCATCGAGTGTCGCCATGTAAAAACACTCACATCCATTCTCAGCATCAGAAAGTTTTGATAATGAGCATGAATGTAAAGGCACAATATCATTTTTCATCCTTAACTGAGTGTTATCTCACCACTTCACAAATGATATCCAGGAACTGATTCAAATTGAAAAATTTATTTTCAACTCTTCTTTCTCATTCTCAATCTTCCCACTCTCACACCCATTATTTATTTCCTGCTCTCACTCATTCACGCTCACTTGCTCCCACGCTAACACTCTCATTTAATTGATAAATTTCATTGCTTTACTGAGACTCAAATCAGCAACCCCCGGGTTACTAGTCCCAAGCTTACAAAACTGCACCAGTATTCACTCAAAGAATTGTCATCATATTTTCATTCATTAATGAATAGTAGTTGCATGAGGAAGTAATGTAATTCAAAGCATTGAAATGCTGGTATATCGATATGTTCAAATATCGATGTGTAGTAAATATACAGGTTTATATATATATGTATATTATATTTCAGTGTTAGTGTCTCAAACTTGACCACTGAGCAACCAAGTTTTATAGAAAAATTAGCGTCAAAACTCAAAACAAATATTGATATTATATCTTTACACTCTTTGAGAGTATGGTTCGCCTTGCAACACTTTGGGTAGCTGTTCTGCAAACTCAAAACATTTTTTCCACATTAAGATGGAAAATAACACCCAATGGTTCTGCTCCGATAAATAAAACAATATTTTCAGAAAATAAGTTCCGCACTTCTGTAAATGGAAGTTTTTGTCAAAAATTAGATCTACTCTCAGAGTTCCATACTTTTTTTCTTTAATACCTATGTAGAATACACTTACTCTTTTCTTGCGTCTAATTAGGAAGATGCCGTACATAAAACTAAACATCGCTAGGTATCTAATTAATTACAAACCCAATAATAATTTTTACTTATCCTCATTTTGACTCACACGAAGCATTTCTTTCATCACCTCCAAAATACTAAAAAATGTATATTTTGCGCCACATCTTTCATGAATAAAATCAACAATCATTGCCAAAATTATTGCAGAACTATATATTTTAGAGCTATTTTAGATGTTTTTTTTTTTTATATTTTGTTTTTTCCAGTTAATTTGTATGACATTTATCACCACCAAGTTGATACTTCTCGTCTTCGGCTATCCAGCCGATCGAGAAAGTAATATCGTCAAAGATTTAGACACAGCTGAAACATTTTGGAATTCATTGGGTAGCAGCGGCGTTGGTGGTGGCGGTAACGGACGCGGATACAGTGGATGGGGTACTGGAGTTCAGGTTCTAGGAGTCCAACCAAGTTATGGTTACGGAGCTTACGGAGTAGGAGCTTATAACGACAACGCTGCTGCTGGTTATGGAAATTATGGCACTTACGGAAATTATGGAGGCTATGGAGGTCATGGATCAGCAGGCTATGGAGGCTATGGAGGATACGGAGGCTACGGAAATAATTACTATAATAAAATACCCGTATACACTGGTTACGCCAGTCAACAGCCAACGTATGAAAATTATGGCCTTCACGGCGGTCATGGATTTGGAAAGTATGGAAAATATTAAATTTAGATTCACTCAATTTTTATAGCTACCTACATCAATATCATTAATAAACCAAAAATTTGATATCAATCTCTCATTCGTGAATTTAAGTATATTTGCTTATTTTAAGTTTTTTTTAATTTCCATTCAGTGTGTAAATCGACCAACGAAGTTGTTGAATTCAAAATAAAAAACTGATCTGATTTTTTCTTTCTCTTTCTCCTTTTCTTTCATTAATTTATATTTGTGCAGAGAAAACGCCAGCTCCATATTTTTGGTCGAGATAAAAGAATATGAACACACTAATAAACCATACGACACTAAAAACAAGCGATTGCAACAGTTTTTACAATTTATAAAAAATACTCTCAACTGATGATAAAATAATCGGATACGATGAGACTGAGTCGCAGCACCAACTATCATCCAATATACCCAATTACAGACTTTATTGAATAGGCCATTTTAATCAAGATTAAATTTTTTATTTACGTATCAAACAGTTTTTTGAAAGACGTTAAATTGGGATAGTATCGC
Organism: Ericerus pela; assembly: GCA_011428145.1. Classification (NCBI taxonomy): domain Eukaryota; kingdom Metazoa; phylum Arthropoda; class Insecta; order Hemiptera; family Coccidae; genus Ericerus; species Ericerus pela. The sequence goes on along the minus strand of WOFM01000179.1, from coordinate 181,093 downwards.
TATAATCTACAGAATAAAAAGAAATTTCAGAAAATTTCAAATACAACGAAACATTTTTAAAATGTAGCTCATCTTTAATTTGAAGGAGAATATTGGATTTTTACTTTTGGTATTCTAAACAAATACAACTCTAGGGCAGCAATACTTCGCTAGAAAACCCAGTTTGCCAATTTTCATTCGTAATTAAAAAAAAAAAATCTGAATTTCAATTACTTGAAAAAACTGTAAAATAATATCGGTAGTAATCGATATTTGTATGGATAGTTACCGATATCTATAGATAAGTCACTTAAATTTTTCTGTTCACAATATATTATATATTCATATTATTTCCACTCTTTTCTCATTTTGGGACTCTTTGGTGGTCTATGGAGCCTTCGCTATTTGACCTATGGAGCAGTTAACTTTCTTATCACCTACGATTCACAATACCGGTACCTTTCTCATTCCTGTCGACGTTGTATTGCGAACATAATTCATTCCCACTCCAGTTATTATTCACGTTCTCACATTGTGAACCGGCCTTTAATGTTAGTTATTTGTTCTTCCTCTGAAGTTTCACTACTATTTTTACTATAAATAATGTAGGTATTGTGTCCGATTTTAATGTATTGGAAAATACAATTATTGCATTAAGTGCAATAGCAGGACCTACGAGGCACCTGAAGAAAAGCGCCAATTTTGAGTCGTAGATCACGAATACTTAGATCACACAAATTCTTCTGTACATGATATATATATATATTTCAATTTTTTTCTAATTTTAGCATTTTTTGGGAGTCTGTGGAGCCTCCGCTGTTTGACCTATCAAAATAAAACTTGGGGTAGTGTTAGAAGATTTCATGGGCTACACATTCGTGCTATAATTTTTCAAATTCATTCACTAGTTTCGATGGGAGGGTTTCTCAAAGTTTGGGAAACCCACCATGTTTTCATCATGCTAACTCCTACAAATTGAAAGATTTTTTTATGGCAATTAAAAACTATTAGGGACTGGTTTAGTATTGAATTTGAGCGAAATTGATCAATTGATTTTCAAATCGCAGCTATTACAAAATTTGACACTTTTGGAAAATACACATTTACCGTAGATGATGCATGGCAGAAATATTTATAATTAGGTAGCTCAGGCTACTATATCCGAAATTTAAAGGCCCCTTTTGAGTTAACGGAGAGGATTAACAGAAAAAAAGAAAAAGAGAAAAAAGAAAAAAAAAGTGTAGGATATACAGGGAAGCCACTAAAATTATGAAATCAGGAAATTCTAATTATTTATAACTTAATTCAAACAAAATAGACATGAAACTCAATGATTTTCTCAAGTACAGTTTTATTTTATTACTTGTGGGTCAATTTATCATGCAATGGCATTTTAAGGAATACCTGTCGGTGTTTTGAAAACTGTGCATAACCACTGACTATATATACTATCATAACCAGACTGGCAAACTAATGTTAAATTTTTTTCACCAAATTTAGATTTAAGAAATGGATCCCACATACAGGTTTTGCTGCTGTTGGGGGATCCGAGTTTGAAAAGGAACATAAAGGTATATGACCACTCACGTTTTCTTTTGTGTGCAGTAAACAACCCTTTTTTAAAGGGTTTTGATTTCTATTGTCTATAGTAGTCAACTCTTCAGTGTATAGGTTTTTTATGATACCTAATAAAAAAAAAAGGACTCGTCAAGAAACAATTTCGACAAATATTTGTGAAAAAGAGAAGATTTGTACTACTAATGTACCATTGTGTTTTAAAAAACAACTAGATTTTTGGTAAAAAACTTCTCCATTAAGTTTCTCTGTTTTATATACATTCAGTCAACGATTTCAAGATAAAATTGTAGAAAAAGTATAATTGAGAAAATAACGAAAAAAAAAAAAGAAAAACCAAGAACCTTTCATTCCAATAAGGCATGGAAAAACAAGTAGAACTATTCAAAATGGTATAAAAAAAAACAACCAAAGTTTCCTTACTCTGAATAGAAATGAAAAAAAAATTTGTTATAAATATGTATGATCAAAGGTAGAATATACTTTTTTACTATCTCGTTCTTGTTTTTCATCCGGAGCAGTTTCTTCACAAAGAGTCGACAGCATATCTTTTATTTGTCGACCATGCCCTTTGTCCAAAAATCTAATAATTTTACTGTTCTCACTATTTTTGAGTAAGGTTATCACTTGCTCTAATTCTTCAACGACCATTATTTTTGGATCTTCATTTTTGCAGGCATCGATTACATTACATTGGACAGCGGGTACGATATCATTTTTCTCCATGGTTACCACTTCTTGCTCTATTTCATCTAGGACTATAACTGTTTGATCATCACAATTGATTACATTACACTGGGCAACGGGTATGATATAATCTTTCTTCATATCTGGTTGAAGAAAACGCATTACAACTGCGTGTATATGTTTGCATAAATTATGTGTAATCATATAATCATGACAATTACATGAATACATATGCACACAAACATTACAAACAAAGCATTTTTGCTTACACTGACATACATCTTCTTCATGTCTGACCGTGTATATCATTAATTTTTTGGTTCCCACAGACTTTACATGCCATTCATTTGCAGAAGCTGCCTCAATATGGTGGATTTCTTTACTCAAACGGTGTCTTTTACTCACTTTATTCATGTAGTGATTAACATACTCCTCTTCGAGACAAATTAATCGTTTAAACACTTTATCACGTAATATTTTGAAAAGTGTTTTCATTAAAACATCAATACGATTATTTTTCCGTACTTTGAGGTATAGATGTTTGAGCACACGATGGAAAGCTTCTAGAGCCACACTGGAGTCCGAACATGCTTTTGAGCGGTAACATGCAGCCCAAACCTTTGGTCTGTGATGATAATTTGTAAAAAAAAATTTGCGGAACTCATCGCAGTTTTCTTGATGTAATTTCTGTAAAAACGATTCCATCAAGCGATAAAATTCCTCTTCATCTGGCTCTTCTAAAATTAGCATAAGAGTTGCATACACTTCACATTTAGCACGTTTATTAGGTAATAAATTGAGGTGTTTAACCCATGCATGGTCAACATACCACTTACACAGTAATTGACTATTGACCTCACCCATAATACTTTTCCAAGCACAGTAGAAGAAGGGTGCATCGTCGGACATGAATATATCTGCACTAATTGTACCAATCACACCTTTAATCGCTCGAAACAACACTGACAAAGTAATTTCGTTTACTTGATTACTAATACAGAAGCAACCGGGAAAACCTTCACCAAATTCATCGATTACCATAATGGTAGTCAGTTGTAAATCATAGGTAGCTGTTTCATTAGTTGAGTCGATGCATACTTTATTAGAACCAAATTTCTTGAGTATTTCAGCTTGGGCACTGGTCATAATCACAATCATCATTTCATCTGTACCTAAAATATCATGAGTTTCACCTTGTTTCTTGTAAACTAAGATAGGGTTGGGCTCCAAATTCTTCGTCTCTTCTACTAGCAAATCCACACTAATGCAGTCAGCTTTGTGGTACTGTCCACTATTGGGAATCCCATATTTGGACATGATATTCAATAATGTCTTTCTATTGATGAAATGTTTTTTTTGTAAAGTTGATGATGCTCCAATTTCATTTCTTATTTCATTCAAAATATGATCAAGGTTCTCCCCTTCTGCAATTTTTGCTGTAAAATAAAAAATAATGTAATTAGATAAGGATTTTTTTTAAACACATGGTTTTTGTTATAGTGGCACCAAAAATTAATTTGACAAAACTTCCTATCAGAGGTATGTATTCAGAGTTTATATTTTTCGTTCAATTTCAATGTTTAAGAATTTATGAAGTCAAAATTCTCCAAAATTGCAACAAAACTACGAATTTGTTCAGAAAGAGATTCAGTATATAATACAATTAATAATTTCACATGTTCGTCTCATATATTGACCTTTTTTCTTTTTTTTGTTTTTTCTATACGAGGGCACCGTAATGAATTTTTTACTTACGAAGAAAAAAATGGACAAACTGATAAATGTTCGGAATCTTGCTTTTCAAGTTATTTGCAGTCTTATATCAAATTTATTCTCTCTTTGGGTAATAATATAGATATTGAAGTTCGTGATTCTTGTAGACTTTGTGAGGACATGACTGACATGAATGAACAATTTAATTTAGCAATTATAATGATGAAAAGATTTTCATCAAGATTGAGACAAATATGAAAAATAGCAAGATCAGCACTAAAACCAACACCTATACAATAATCACAATATCAAAATCAAGACTAAAACTGAATAAGCAAGACACCATCAAGAATACCAAGGTTTCAGCTTTAGTCTTGCTTTTGCTTTTCCCTATGTGAAGTATATCGAATTTGGCCTCCTCCTAACTAATATATCGTTAAAATTACAAATAACCCGTCATTTTTCATGCACTGCATGTCTAAAAAAAATGAAATACAAATATGAAAGTTAACGAGGAGAAGACGCAATGAATAACTAGTTAGACGCACTTGCTATCAGTTGCTCTTGTTTCACAGGTAGTCGTAGATAACAGAACTGATGATCATGTCCAGTGTGAGTCGACTGATATGTGACACTGACTTGTCCACCATTTCTAAATGTAGCAAAGATACGTGCAGAACAATAAAATCCTACAAACAACAGAAAATATATAAAACAAAGAATGACATGTGAAAAATAGATAAAAATAAGCATAATTATTGAAGAGTAACATTTTTTTGATATACTGCAGACTTGATATTTAGTATAGGTATATTAATGCGAACAAAAAACGAATAGGAACATTACCAATTTTTGAACTTCCTTTAGAACGAGCCATCCGTTTTCCATTGTTTTCACTTCGATACTCTCCACGCCGGTTACAATAGTAATAAGCGATTACATCATTGTTACTATTTCGACGAGGGCCGTTTCTCTTTACAAATTCCGATCTAGTCGCGGATTCTTCCTGCTCCTTCCATTCTATAAAGTCTGTGAAGAATAAAATATTTCACAACAATCTATAGTGAGGACAATTTGAAATTCTATTACCAAATAAAAATTACATCAGAGTAGTTGATAAAAACTGACGTGCGCCTACGAACCTACATTTGATGCAAATGATAGCTTGCAAATTTTTATTCCAATATTATGAGAACTTTTCAAATGGTCATCCAGTCCATTTATCTTCGTGAATTCTAGTTTGCAGATGTAGCAAATACTCTTCTTTTTCTTAAAATTAATTCTTTTGGAACAAGAAACTTTAATATGCCGTTTTAGATTGTCTTTACGGGCGAATTTTTCAAGGCAATGAGCACACACAAAGCTAGGACGATCCATTCTAAGAATAAAACTCGGAAGTTAAGATTCGCAAGGGCGAAAAAATATAATGTCGTTATCTCTCACACTCACCCGTAGAATGAGACCTTTGAAAACAAAACAAAACAAAATTTGATGAAATGACGATCGTCTATTTATGCCACTCTGATCTTAATGACTACAAATAGGAGTTACGTTACGATCATTTCGCGAGAACCCCGAGAAATATAAATCAGATGACAAATTTGTTGTTCGTTGACTTTGAGCTAGTACCTATCGTTGAGATTGAGGCATCGAGCCATAGATAATAAAATTACAATTTACAATGAGCGTTACAAAGGTTACAGGCTCCATCTTAATCCAGCCTTACAATTTTTCAATTCTATTTTTTTAACTTGATTTAAGACTCTTTTGTAAATTGAATTTTGAAATATGTAGCGAAGATAAAAATCAGCGATACAGTACCACATCATACGGTCGAACGTTGGAACTTGAAAAACTCGAACGAGCTTAGCCAAAGCCAGGCCAGAGAGTGAGGGTTTTGCCGTTTCGGTCACTAATACAAAATGCAGATTACACAGCTGATTCATTTTTGCGCATGCGCAATGCGTTATACTCATATATTTTGTGCCCATCTATTCTAATCATAGCTTAGCTTGTTCTTTAGTCTTCTTGAAATCTCAACTACTACAATAATTATTAACGAATTATTAAGAAAAATTAAATGTTGATTTATGATAACTTTCGTAATCTTGAGCCAAGTGTTCACTATTATGTATTTATAATTGTTTTTAAAACTTTAAAATCATTCAACTCTAAGTGTAGTCGATGTTGAAGTTTCTTTGTCAGATTTCTTCATGTTATCATCTGATACTGGAGGAAGGGTTAAAGCTGGACGTAAGTAAATAAACTCAGAAGAAAAACAATCTATGGTCATTGGCCTTTTGCCTTAAAATACTCGAATTTGGAAAATTGGTTAATCGGTACGAGTGTAATTCATTTCTCGTTAATTTAGGCTAGCACGATGAAACACATTACTTCGATGTGATATAATGAATCGAAGACCATTGTATTCTACATCCAGCGATATTTTATCAATTACTACGAATAGTGATCCACTGCGAGAATTATTTGAAGCATGTAAAGCTGGAGATTTAGCCAAAGTGAAGAAATTGGTGAACGCTCAAACTGTTAATGCGAGGGATACTGCTGGTAGAAAGTCAACACCTTTACATTTCGCTGCAGGTACAACGTTCTACTCATCACTCACCTCGTCATTATTCGTTGCATTTTAAGGGGTTGTTATAAATATTTTTTGGTTAATTACGAGTTGTACGCATTCAGGTTACGGTAGACGAGACGTAGTAGAATTTCTTTTGTCTGCCGGTGCTCAAATTCAGGCTCGTGACGACGGTGGATTGCATCCAATCCACAATGCTTGTTCCTTTGGACATGCAGATGTTGTTCGTTTACTCTTAGAAGCAGGTGCCAATCCTAATGTTAGAGATAACTGGAATTTTACTCCACTCCATGAGGCTGCCTTGAAAGGAAAGGCGGAAGTTTGTATCGGTTCGTAATTAACTGAAATTACCGTCTAGAAATGTTTAAATATACATAATATTATAATGTTGATGTGCTTTGTTGCAGCTCTATTACAACACGGTGCTGATATCAGTATTAGAACCACTGAAGGTAAAACAGCGTTAGAATTAGCAGAAGCTGGCACACGGGCTGTTCTTAGCGGAGAATACCGAAAAGAAGAGGTTCTTGAAGCTGCGAGATCAGGAGCTGAAGAAAAATTAACGTCTCTGTTAAATCCACTGAATGTAAATTGTCACGCTAGTGATGGTCGTCGATCGACTCCTCTGCACTTGGCTGCTGGTTATAATCGAATTCGAGTAGTACAGCTTTTGTTGCAGCACGGAGCTGATGTTCATGCGAAAGACAAAGGGTTAGTTTTTGAATATTAAAAGCTATGTTCGAGCGACCATAATCAGACTAATACTTTTATTACTAAAAGAACTTCTTATTGAGTTTAAAATAGCTTACTTCGTTCATTCCGGTTTTGTTTGTTTTGCGTTAGAAGAAATAATATTGTGAAGACACGATTCTTAATTGTTCGAGAGTAATCTTTAGTTTATGTTTGAAATAGTTGTGATTGAGATTCTGAGTTGTTCAATTTCTGAAAACATGTCAATTCTTTCGAAAAGGTATCAGAATTTTGTCTTTATTTTCCGATTCACCAATTACGTTTGGATTTCGAGTATTTGTTGTAGCAAAATACAGTTAATTTTTTGAAAGTTATACAGACGTTTCTGCCGTTTCGCATGCTTTTCTGATTTGTAAATTGCTTTTACAAACTTTGTAAATTGAATTTTTTCGGTCATTACAGCTTTTGGTGATATCTTTGATCAGTACTATAGACTTTGTATTAATGTCGCATTCTGTCTCATTCTGCCTTTTGAAACAAAAACGGTGGTGTCTTGTTAATGTTGGAGAGTTACGAAATTTAATTTAATTTGTAATTTCTGGTTGAAGATTACTGATGTTGAGATAATTTTGATACCTCCCAGGGGCCTAAAAGTTACACGTGATCTGCAGTGCGTGTTTTTAAACGAATTTAGCGAAAATTGTCTATTTCACATGCTTTTAATATATGAATTAGAAAATAAACAAGTGAGGTGTCATTTTTGGTAGAGAAACATCACAATATTACTTTCCGCATTCTGAAACATTGTCTCAGGCGGTAAATGATGATTATATTTGAGAGGGATTTCGTGAAAAAATTCGATGTGTCAGTGGAGAATAGGTATATGTCAAACAAAATTGTTGCAATTTTGCCCGAAAAGTGTTTTTTTCATACTGTTATGTTTTTTGTGATTTTCTGTCTTGTTTCGTAATTTTAACTGGGATCTCGTTCATTTAACCGAAAGAAAAAGAAGGAAAGAATGAATTCATACAATTTTAAATTGTTTGTTTGTTTTGATTTCACTGTACAAAAAGTTCTTGAATTATCGAATGGCGTTGACAACCTGATGAAACGAGATTTTCTAAGATATTCGCATCTTAACTCGTTCTCTTTTAGGTGATCTAATGATTTCTTCAACTTCACATTCCCTATTCTAAGTTTCATGCTGCAAGCTCGAACTCCCTTTAGTCTTCGTACGCTTATATTGTAATATTGTCGTAATATGTAATCATGCCTTGCTCTTATTCTAATTCTTTAAAGGAGCAACAACGTTTATAGTTGTCATTCCGTTTCTGCGTGACCAAGCTCATAATTTTTTTTGTTATGGTTGTTTTCAGGGGATTGGTACCATTACATAACGCCTGTTCGTATGGCCATTTCGAGATAACTGAAATGCTGATAAAGCACGGAGCTAACGTAAACGCAATGGATTTGTGGCAGTTCACCCCACTGCATGAAGCAGCTAGTAAATCGCGTATCGAGGTGTGTTCTTTGTTGCTGAGCGAAGGCGCTGATCCAACCCTTCTGAATTGTCATTCCAAATCTGCTATCGATGTGGCACCGACAAGAGAGTTGCAAGAAAAATTATTATGTAAGTTTACTCTAGTATAATTTTGTAATCAGCGTACATGTTTTTATTTGTCATATTTGACTTTAAATATTGGTTGGTTAATAGTGGAATATAAGGGACACTGTCTTTTGGACGCATGTAGAATAGCTGATCCTTCCCGCGTTAAAAAGTACATTTCTCCCGAAGTTGTTAATTTTGTGCATCCGTACACTGGAAATACCCCTGTGGTAAGGATTGAACCAATAATTTTTTTTTTTAATGATTTTTCGTATTGTCGAGTTTACGATTGTCGAATTTTTAGCACGTTGTGGCTGCCTCGCCGTACCCGAAGAGGAAACAAGTTTTGGAAATGTTGTTTCGGAAAGGTGCTCGTTTGAACGAACAGAATAAAGAATACTTAACGCCTCTTCACATCGCTTGCGATATGTCTCACTATGATCTCATGGATGCCCTATTAAGGATGGGTGCCAAAGTGAATGCTATAGATGCGTTTGGACAAACAGGTAATGATACTAATAATTTATTCGAATAAATATCTGAGTAAATGTCGTTCATCGTTGTATGTGCACTTACCTTCAGCTTTACATCGCTGTGTTCGAGATAATAATGCTCAGGCATGTCATATTCTGCTGACGCATAATGTTGATACCTCTATCGTCTCGCATCAAGGTTTTACTGCTATGGCATTAGCCAGTGATAACATCAAATCCATATTACAAGGTAAATGTATTTACGTGATCTGTGAAAGACCAACGTGATAGATTTGAAACTAACGTATTTGCTTTTGTAGCTCCTCCTGCTGTGATAGATTTAGAAACACAATTATTGGAAGCGTCAAAATCTGGAGATTGTGACCAAGTCCAGCGACTATTAACTACGTATCCACATATAGTAAACTGTCGAGACTTGGATGGAAGGCGAGTTTTATGAATTATTTTTTACAGCCCAGTGTTTTTATAATTTCAACTATTTATTTATTTTCTATCATCTAGGCATTCGACTCCGTTACATTTTGCTGCTGGTTATAATCGAGTTAGTGTTGTCGAATACCTTCTGTCTCACGGTGCTGATGTTCACGCAAAAGACAAAGGGTATTTACTGTTATTTTTATAAAAATTAATGAAATTTCAGCATATCTGTTCCTATAGTTTCTTATTTTTCGTTGATTTTCCTTTAGTGGTTTAGTACCTTTACACAATGCCTGCTCATATGGCCACTATGAGGTGACCGAAATGTTGGTGAAACACGGTGCGAATGTAAACGTCGCTGATTTATGGAAATTCACTCCGTTGCACGAAGCAGCAGCTAAAGGAAAATACGATATTGTTAAATTATTGCTGCAAGTAAGATTTTAAAATTTAATTTTTGGGGCGTTAATCAGTGCTGTAGGATGTTTCGTTGCAATAACTGCTACTGTATTTTTAGAATGGTGCGGATCCGTCGAAGAAGAATCGTGATGGGGCCACCCCTCTGGATCTCGTGAAAGAGGGTGATCAAGATGTGGCTGACTTGCTACGTGGCAATTCAGCCCTTCTCGATGCTGCCAAAAAAGGCAATTTAGCTCGCATTCAACGATTACTGACGAACGAGAATATTAATTGTCGTGACCTCCAAGGACGTAATTCCACTCCGTTGCATCTGGCTGGTAATTTTAAATCTCATTTCGACAGTTCTTAGTCGACGTCAAAAGATTTACCCCGATTGTCTTTTCTTTTTCTTGTAGCTGGTTATAATAATTTAGAAGTGGCCGACTTTCTCCTGGAACACGGAGCCGATGTGAACGCTCAAGACAAAGGTGGACTGATCCCTCTGCATAACGCATCGTCTTATGGTCATTTGGATATCGCTGCTTTGTTGATTAAATTCAAAACAAATGTAAATGCCACTGATAAATGGGGATTTACGCCATTGCACGAAGCAGCGCAAAAAGGGCGCACACAGTTGAGCGCTTTATTGGTAAATTTTTCAACAGATTTTTTTCTGTATTCCTTTTTTTTTGTTCTTTTTTTTGTTTTGATTATATTGCTGTTTTGCCCATGTGAAGATTGTTTTTAATGTCGATACGGGTAGTATGTTCATGATTAAAGGAATTTGCTCATCCGATTCTCGTTTGGGGTATTTTGGCCGAGTAAATCATAAATCTGAAATTGAAAGTTAGGTAAAACAAAATTCGATGATTTAAGATACTGGCGAGTTGGGAGCAGTAACTATTGATAACGAATTTTGATCCTTTTAATGTTCCTCAGCGTTAAATTGGATTGCTATTTTTTTTGATTATGCAATAATTATAGTGTGAATGTTGCCTGCGAAACTACGTACTAGTTGACTTTGTTTTCTTCGCATCAGTATATACCATCCTAAATCATTGTTACTTTTTCTGAAAATATAAGAGGTAAGCTTTGATCAGATTTGCGAGACAACGTTGAAAACGTTTCCCCTTATTTCTCTTTCACATCAACTAGTTAAAGAAAGTTATCAAATATTGAAAATACAAATCATAAAAATAGAATGATATTTTCGGATTGGAACGATTATGCAGAAGCTTAGCTGATACTTTTTTTTGTATCCGGTTGAAGAGGAATTCTATTTTTTCAGTTAAAAAAATTTTTCTATTCTTTCTTAATTTTCTCCAAAATTTTTCACATTTCTAAAATTCAAGAAATAATTTTGTTGATAGTACGATTTCTACTCATCATTTTAGCCTAAGGATTTGGTTATATTTTGGTGTGAAGATGGTATGACATGATTTATAAATTGAGATGGCTTCAGTGTCTCAATTTTTGAATTTGTGAGAAATTTCCTCACTACTGATACCTCATCTAGTCAATATAATAGCTGGTTGATAGGCACTTGCTGCTTGGAAACCATTAAAAAAAATACTTGTTTCGATTTTAATATTTATGTTCTTGATTTTTTTGTAGTTGGCTCACGGCGCCGATCCATATATGAAAAATCAAGAAGGCCAGACGCCCGTCGACTTGGCCTCCGCGGACGATGTTCGCTCGCTGCTGCAAGATGCAATGGCGTCTCATCCGTCCGCTCCTGATGGACAGCTGCAACCGTTGATCGTTCAGCAATCCGAAACTGTCGTCATGCCATCTGGTGCGTCCATATCGTTACCGACTCCATATTTCCGCGGAGACGGATGTACTGCTCCTGTCTGCAGCGTTGAAGGTGTTGCCCACGCAAATCCAGCAGCAACTAACATACCTTCATTTTTGAATAGGTTTGATGACCACCCGTTTTCACGTGCTTATGTTCTATTTTATGTATGTTTTAACATTTGTTAACATATTTTCCTGGTTTTCTAGTTTGGGCTTGGATCATCTACTGGACCTGTTCGAACGCGAGCAAATCACGTTGGACATACTGGCTGAAATGGGCCACGAAGATTTGAAACAGATCGGCGTCAGCGCGTACGGTTATCGTCATAAGCTGATTAAAGGCATCGAAAAGCTAATAGCACAAACAGGTGACGTTCGTGTAGATACCTATTCTATCGGCTAGTCAAATCGAATTTTTTTTCAATAACTTCGAATCGATTATACTTAGGAAGTTCCAGTTTTGGCTCGGTATCCAGCACACTGTTAATTGATTTGCTGCGGGATGATAAAGAATTCGAGGCTGTCGAAGATGAGTTACAATCTACGATTCGTGAACATCGAGACAATGGACAGTCTGGCGGCATATTTACTTGCTACAACGTAATTCGAGTATGTAATACCATATTTCTGTTGAATGCGAGAATAAGAAAAAATGTTTACGAAGGGATTTGAACTTTTTGAATGTCTTCCGAAGTTTTAACTTGGTTTTAGAAAGTAGTCTCGTTGAATTTTTATTTTAACAGCTCGTTGTTCCTTGCACTGTCACTGAGTTGCTCGGTTGTTTTTCGAAAATTGCAATTATGAGTTTACGACTGTACGTATTATACTCATTTGAAGTTGAAAAAATGTGATTATTAGCCGGTGTGACATGCCAAAAATCAGTAACGATGATAACTTACCACCAGTGGGTTGAAGTGATACATCAGACATGTGACCGTTTAACCCAAAACACCTTAAAACATATTTGTATTTAGGAGTAACATTATGAACCAGTGATTCACCTTGAGTTGAGCTGTAACAATCGGAAACCACGAAGCCTTTCTGTTCTGACTGAGGCATGGAAGTAAAAAAATTGTTTGAAGTGGCTACACTCACATATTACAAGCCCTGAATCCATGCTCCAAAGCCCTTTGGCTGGTGCCGGCTGTAGAATTCGCTGTTCAGGAAGAGACAACCAACATTTTTTTTTGTGTCTGTGTAGTTGTGTGGATAGTGGCGCATATGCATCGAATATGAGAGAATTATTGAAGAAATGTTGTCAGGGAAATAATTAACGGCTAATACGTTTATTACAGTGATATTCAAATGTTACTGCATCAATTCTCGTTTCATTTTCATTTTCATTATCATTATTTTAAAATGTTGAAACCGTTTGTTTTTTTAGAACCAAAAAATAAGTAATTTTCCTTTTTTCTAACAAAAAAATCTTCAAACCACTCTCACTCCCCCACACCCTAAAAAAATTGTTAGAACCAAATAATTAATAAAAATTAACAAGAAACGTAAAATATGGTAGTATCAAAGACACTACCGATGTTTTAGAAAACAACTTTAATGTATCCGTATCAATATGCGATAAATAGATACTTCAAACTTACACAGGATGCCCCTTAAACCTCTGACAATGTGCTTAAATTCTTAGTTCTAAAATTATGATGTCATCAGCCCCTTCAGCTGTCTCTGAGATAATACCCATCACCCTACATATTCAAATCGGTATGCAATAAATCTATATATTTATCTACTTATCTAGTTATTTATATTTATTTTATTTAGGTAAGTACTTATCTATTTATTTAATTAATTAATCTATTTATTCAGAGGGCAATCTGAAGATTTTGCGGGGCTCGTCAGGAAAAATACAATTCACTGGTCATCATTTTGAACTTGGAAATTTTAACTGCTGGAAGGGATGATGACGTTATAATTTTGAACTTGAAAACATTGGTAGAAGGAACCGATGACGTCACAATTTTGGCTATCGTTTTTCCTCTGACATTTTTTCAGTCACCTTTTTTTATAAGGTATTTTTTTTTGAAAGACATTTTCCATCAAAATTGAATCCCTAAGTAAACGTTCTTGCGTGCGTTCGCCATTTCTACCCTTTCCCTTTATCATCGATTGTTTATTATCCAATGCAGATACAAAAAATTCAAAATAAAAAACTGTGGGACCGGTACTGTCATCGTCGATCCGAGGTGGCCGAGGAAAACGGCAACATCCCGAATGAAAGAATGCTATTTCACGGATCTCCGTTCATCAACGCCATCGTGCAGAAAGGCTTTGATGAACGTTACGCGTATATCGGTGGCATGTTCGGCGCCGGTATTTATTTTGCTGAGCACTCGTCCAAGAGCAATCAGTACGTGTATGGCATTGGTGGTGGTCCAGGTTGTCCGGCACACAAGGACAGATCTTGTTACGCGTGTCATAGGTAATTATTCGTAGATTTTGTTTTCCAAAGTTGAGTTTTGGCATTGCTTTTTTGTAATAAATTTTGTAAATTATACGTGTCATTGGTTTTCCAGACATTTATTGTTGTGTCGAGTGACGTTAGGGAAATCATTCCATCAGTATAATGCCATCAAAATGGCGCACGCACCACCGGGACATCATTCGGTAATGGGGCAGCCGAGTGCTGGAGGTCTAAATTTTCCGGAGTACGTCGTTTATCGAGGCGAACAGGTACGTGCTCGTGTTGCATTTCAGATCGAAGTAGAAGTTGTTGGTTCCTTTTCGAAGGGTTCACTTGTGAAAATTTTTAATGATGGACGATACGGTCGTGTGCCTTATTTCTATTTCTGTCACTCGCCTATTTTTGTCTTATATTGTCGTATTTCCTTCCTAAAATTGTACTTATATCGTATGATAACATCTTTTGACCGAAATAACGTCATTACTAGCATTTAATCGTGTTGGCCAAAATAACTTCGTTGCTTTCATTCTTGTCTACCGTACTTTTGACCAAAAAGATCAGCATATGAGTGATGATGTGATTTTTAGTCGAATAAACTATCCGCGCGAGAGCGTTTCGAAATACTTCATTGTTCGAAAAGGCCGGCGAATGAGCAATGCCAGGTGCTGCGAGTGATGTCTCATTTTCTTTTGTACTCCCTTAAATAATTTGCTTTCTCACAAGCTGTGTTATCTACTCCTTATTTTCTCATAAAACGGTACCTGTCAGTTCACCATTTTCTTCCTTCGCTATCTTCTTCATGCATGTTTAAAGTTTGTCAGACTGTGTTTCTCTTCCTCAAAAATCGTATCCCAAAATTCACGAAAAATTGTTTACAGTCGAAAAAGTAAGAACCTAAGCGATCTTTTTCGTGTGATAGTCTCCGAAGAATTGTATAAATAACCTGAGAGACCTTGCCAGAACGAGTCTGAGTTGCTGGAAGTCTTCTTCACTTGTCGGATTGAGTCGTTGAAAACTTTTTTGTAAGGTTGTTTGGGGTCTAGTACTCGTACTAGCCTGCCTTTGGTTGCCTCCTTGAATGGTCATTCGTAAGATCTGTACGCTTTTTATCACCATGGCGACTTGCCTTTACCTGCAAACTCCTCTAGAGAGAAGGAACCTTCGCGGCTTGGGTATTACTTATTCTGAAACTACTTTCACGTAGACTGTGAAGTTCGTTCCAAGTGATTGAGGTAAGTTATTTTTCATGTCTAACCTTTGGTAACTGGTGATTAATTTGCCGTTCGTTTGTACGATTTTGTCATTTTTCGAGAACTTAGAAACTGACTTTACTTAAGGTTTAATGACCGTTTGGTTTTTATGACTTGTATGTAATGTGTTCACCCAATCGTGTTGATCAGGAACTGAGTTACCTGCTTATACTTTTTGAGCATCAGTTTTTGCCATTTCTTGCTGTCTTCTTTATCGTGGCTTACTGAGTTCAGTTTAGTTATCACGGAGTAGTCAAGAAAGGGCTTTCGGTATTTTTCTTACTACCTCCGTGGTTAATTTATGAGAAAATAAAAATTCATTGAATCGATTCCTTCTAGCCCATTTTTTCATGTAAGATAAATTTTTGTTCATATTTTTCGAATTTTTCCTCCTTACTTTGTTGTGATCACTTTCTTTTTCATTCCATCCCAGGAATTTTTAGACAAGATTTACGAGTAGTCCATCTTAATGATTTGAAGCGAACGATGGAACTTTTTTTGAAGAAGATTAAAAATTATTTATCTTTGTATTGTTAATTACAGGCATACCCCGAGTACTTAATCACGTATCAAATTGTGAAGCCAGAGTAAAAACGGAAATGCCATCGTTCGATCGTCCGTTTTTTAATCATTTCATCTCTATGGTTGTGATTATTGAATAATTATTGTTTCTTATGAATTTTATACCTTATTACTTATGCGACGTGTCGTTTTGTTTCGATGTATCACATCGATTCTAATTGATCGCTGATAAATAGTTCCACTTGTATTTTTTGTATTTGTAATGTTCCCATTTTTTCTCTTCTAATTATTATTTTATTTTACATTTTGTGATTAAATCGTGATATTGTAATACGTTATAACTTTTTAAGGTATGGATTAAAGGAAAAAAAATGGATTCAAAAACAAAAAAATAAGAAAGATCATTTTTCCCATTTTTAATTTTTAACTTTTTATATTTATTTTGTCAAGGGCACGTCACTGCCAAATCGTGAATATGTTCTGCTTATCGCACGATTGTGTAAAAACAACCCTCCCCTCCTCTATAATCAAATATTACCATTGAACTAAAAATCTATTTTAAAACTATAGTTGACTTGTCAAAATTCAATTTTGTCGTTAAGTATTCCTAATCTAAACACAGATGTATAGTTTGCAGTTGATTCAATCAAGTGAAAAAAAAAGAAACAAGAAAAACGTGAAAACGTGTATTTGTACTGGTACAATAATATATACGCTAGTATATAAAAGTATTAAAATTTATGGTAACATTAGTAAAAGTAAAATGTGTCGAAAAAGTAATTTCGACTGACTATCGCAGGCGTAAGTCGTCCCGCAGGAAAAAATTATTATTTTTTTGTACCTATATCCTCAAAAGTATAAAGTTAAAAATTTTAATTACAATAAATTATTTGGAATGTTAAGGAATTTCAAAGTTCTGTTTGGACGCATACGCAAAATAAAATCAAAACGTTTTCTCATTCAACGAAAAAAATGAAATAAAAATAAATCGTAACTCGATATTGAATATTGAACAACGAAAAATCCGCAACACCGAAAATTATGCGTACGAATGATAATTATTGTTCTTAAATTAACTGTATGATTACCTTCTCTTTTTTCCCTTGTTTTTCTTAATAAATGTTGTCATTTTATAAAGTATAATTTATTTGTCGTCTGCAATGTGTACTTCTGATTATCCTTTTGCTGAAAGATTGTATCTGCAAAAATGGAGACAAATTTAAGAATTTATTTTTACAATATTGATAGTTCCTGGTCTTTGACAAGTAAAGACCGATGATTTGTGGTTAGAAATAAAGACGCTAAATAGGCAACCACTGCCTATCTTCTGAGATACTTTGCATTACGTTTACGTACGCTATCCTTGTAAATTTAACTGATGATTTTATCAAATGTATCCCAAACATTGAAGTATAGAGATAATGAAATAAGCATTATTCGTAAGCCACATGTAAACAAAATTGCAGGAAACTGTTAGAAAGAAAAAGGCTATTAAAAATCTATTGCTGTTTCTCTTTCATACATGCGGCAAATGTAATCGGATGTAAACATAGTAATTCATTACCTTGTAATGCTTGTAAATGTTACGGATAATTCTCAATTTGTTCATAATTACGTTTGTCAAACTTATTAAAATTGTACAAAGGGAAGTTACAAAAACCTTATGAATTATTCTTTTGCTACATTTAATCTAATCCGGATAAATTTGCTACGGATGAAAGAGAAATAGCAACTGGGATCTGAAGTCGAAGTATCGCCCTCTGGTGGCCCATTTGTCAAACATGCAGATTTCGAGATTATGAGCTGTCTTTTTTTTTAGTTTGAGAATATATACAATTGAACCTTTCAAAAGCAATTGCATGAAAATCTTTAATGGTAGAAAGCTGAAATTTTTAAGAGAAACCTACACAGGTCATCTGAAGATCCCCTGAAATTTTGGCTGAAATTGTATGTTTATTACATGAGAATCTGTTCAGATCCTATGATTTTAATAATAAGAATCAGGGATTGAGAAACAGAAATGGAAACTGAATCTTTTGGAAACAGAAACCATATTTTTTTGCTCCAAAAACTGAAAATAACAAAAACACTAAAATTCTGAAATGGAAACCGAATCTGAAACAATTTACTAATTAATTTCAAGACCAATAATGGAAACATAATGGAAACCAAATGATGAATTGTTTCCATTTCCATTTCTCACCTGATTAATTTTTGATCTGGGAGAAAAAATTTCGATATTTTTTGGGAAATATTGAAAAAATATCAATATTTGAACAAGATTTGGAAAATTTTAAATCAAGAAAATTTTTTTTTTTTAATGGAACCTGAAAAAGAAACTGAATGAAAAATTTTGGTAAAATCAGGAAACGTAATGGGAATAGAAGCAAAATCTCTCTCTCTCTCTCCTTACATTCCTGCTGCTTTTTTGATATGGTACTCATTCCATATGCAGAAGGTACTCTACGGTTGCCTACTTTTTTGTCAGCATGTCTTAACATTAAAAAGCACATTGGCCTTACGGAGCTTTACTGGTCCAGTACTATATAATCAGAGCTCCTGGTATTATTTGGTGGGGGCTATTACTTACTTGTCCAATAAGGCAACAAATTTGTCTTCGACCGCAATACTAAGCTGTGAGAAAATGTTGAGGAAAACAACCGTTACAGTAGAAACTATAAGTCAACTACTATTGTAATCACAATATGGCAATAAATACAAGGCTCGTTCAAGAGCCATCAATAAAACTATTCTTTAGAGATGGATTCAATGAAGAAAACAATTAATAGAAACAATTTTCAGTAATTTTTGGCTTACGGGTTTGATTTCTCAATTCCAAAAATAAACTACGCACTGATCTAGTCTTTTTGTTGATCTTTCATACCAGTTTGTTACTTTTCTTAAAAAAACTCTAACTACACTCTACAGAACAGTTAAAACTTAGGTCTTGCACTTGAAAAATATTGCGATTAAGTGAACCCAGATATTTGTAAGTTAATTAATACTTGCAGATAGAGATTTTCTGCTAAGATATTTCATTTGTACTACCATCTGTAGTCTATTGATCATAGCAAAAAGTGGTATAAATGATGGCACAAAATGTCACTTGGAGAGGTGTTACCAGGGGCTATACTGATGCCAGAGAACTATGATAGTCATCTCAAATTGGTAGCTTTTAAAGATGGTGAATTTAAAATGGTGGCTTTGTCTTTTGGAAAAAGCTTGCTATCTTCCTTTCTATTGATCGGATTTCAAAAAATTTTAAATATGACGTCATAAAACCAGTTACCACAACACTGACATTAATTGAACTACCTTATTTGTAGTCTTTAATATGTATACTTTTGGGTCCATTTTATTCTATTTGCTTTTCAGGCTGACATTTCTCCGCGTACACTCAATCGATTTTATTAAACAAAAAATAATTTTAAAGCTAAAACTTTAAGGAATAATTTTTATAATAAATAAAATATCGATTAAATACGTTCCAGATAAGCAATCATCGGAAATAATCAATAAGAAATCGTAAAAAATGAAAATTGAATATTGACAAGTTACAGTTGAAAGATAAACAAAAACTGAAAAGAACAAAAATTTTAAAACATTTTATGATATTTAATCGAAAAAAAATTTTTGAAATCCGACCAATAGAAAGGAAGATATCAAGATTTTTCTAAAAGATGATGCCACCATTTTGAATTCGCCGCCATCTTTAAAAGCTACCAATTTGAGATGGCTATTATAGTTTTTTGACATTAGTACAGTCCCCAGTAACACCTCTCCAAGTGGGATTTTGTACCGCCAACTTGTACCAAACTGCGATCTTTTGAGTTATGGCCCATAGACTAGTAGCAGGTTAATGTTGTACATATTATTGGCGAAAAAAAAAGTACATAGGCTATGAGAGAATGACCACAATAAAATCTCTTTGCCAATACCACAAGATTTAACGAACCTAGTTCAAACTTGGACAATTTTCCTTCTTTATGATACAGAAGAATGACATTAGATGAATCTGCTTAAGGACGAGGGACCGTAATGAATTAATGATGAGACATGAAAACTAAATGAATCAAAAATTATAACAATTAGTGCAAGATTATTAGTATAAAGGCTCAATAAAAATAATATTTCTTCAGTTTTTTTTTTTTTTCAAAATGAACAGCTTTTTAGGCGATTTGACCGAATTTTTTTAATGTGGGGAATAGTCGACGATAATCATTACTCAGAATGTATCAATTCAAAACAAATGATTCATCTCAGTTGATTTCTCGCATTACAACAGTAAATAAATAAACTCTCTCAATTTTGAAAAAAGTCCAAATCAGGTAACCATTGGAGGTACGCGTACTCACTAATTTTAATCTGCAGTTCTACACAATATTTCTCGCATAAAATTTTACAGTAAAAAGGATATCATTTTGGATCGGTATGTTGAAATTACGACAAGACGATAACAACAAGGCTGCTTTTTCGTACTGATTATTTTGCAATAGCAATTCTATGGCGGATTCCCATTTGAACAGCGAAACAAACAGCAATGTTGCAGTCATCTAAAAAACCACGAACGTCGTATTAGAGGTATATGAAATTCATTTTAACAGTTTGTTCGAAAAATTCAATCTTCACCCAGTCTCCTTGATTTTTGAAATTTACTGCGCACTTCTTGATAATATCCACAGTCTCACCAAATGGTAATGTTGCCTTTGCTAGCCACAACGCGTCTTCATTCAGTCCGTACGACAACAAATATCGACAAGCATCTGCGCCTTTGCCGATCAGACACAACAACTGCACTCCTACGAAATAAGTTCATGTGGTTATTTTGGCTAAGCTATATCTCCCAGAAACGTTTAAATTTCATTAGAAATACCTTCCCATATTCTGCCATTAGCGATAAAATTAGTGGCGACCAGTTTAATGGTGCTTTGAGCCGAACCAGTGTCTATTTGGATAGCCGCCAGCAAGCACGCTCTGGAATTCGAAAAAAGCAAGAAATTATTATAAAATATTTGGCCGCCACCGAAAATACATAATAAGCGAAAAGAATTACTTTATCGCGTCGGTATGATAATTAGAATTGTGGAAGTCAGTTTCCAGCAGAAGTTGAACAGCTCTGTCAGTCTCACCTAGTAATATTAAACGCTCGATGACACGCTGCGTATGTTGATAATCTCCACGTTTCCACTCGTGTAACTCTACTTGCTCTAACTGCATTTTCTGCAATGGAATACGTTTTTATGAGTATGTACCGTAAAAATCCTTAAAGAATTAACTTTTAAAAGGACAAAACCTGAAACGTGTATTGATCGCAAAAATAACCAAATGACGTATCCAGTGGTTGTAAAGCGGAGTACTTGTTTGTAAATTTACTGCCGGATGCTTCTTCAGTTTCAGGTTCGCTGCATCACAAAAGAAATTCAAAATACATACATTTTCATTTCATTTAGATTCAAATTAGGCACAGGGAGTACGCAAAAATCATCGAAAATACAATTCAAGTTCAAACATAAGTGAAAGTAGGCATTATAATTATGAACCAATTTTGTAACTAAACCAAAAAAATACAGAGTAAGACTTGATAGAAATGCGTATTTTATTTAATTTCATTAGAAAACAAATTTATATGTACTATATTTTTTTCTCCTAAATTACTTTTAAAATCTCTTGAAAGAAATTTTTATGGACGGACTGAGGCTGCGGCCAATATATGCACTAAAAAATTGTTAACTATTGCCGGAAAAGGTCGAATAAAAATGTACCAACGGTCGAATTGTATACAGTTCTAGATGGCTATTCAATTTATAACCTTACAACAACAACAAGACCCGAAGAACTTCGACTGGACCGAACAAAAGAAGGAAAAACTCTAGCGCAGCAAGCCTTGCTAGAAAAAGTAGGTATTCGAGAAAAAAAAAATTATGAATTTTGATAGTAACATTAATTGTTTGTAAGTTCATATGAGTAAATGGTATGTTATAACTGTACGAAATTTGTTAGGTGCTCACGAAATATCAAACGTAATTTAAAAGCATTATGGCAAATAATCGTATAATTTTGAATAAAATCAAAGAAATACAATAAAGTTATGAAATAAAAAAAAGAAAACACAAATATATGGATAACTTTTGTAAAAAAAAAGTTCATATAAATTAGACAAAAAAGAAGAAAAAAAAAAAAGCTCTATCGAAAGTACCGTCCGGTCGATCCGCACCAAAATTAATAGCATACTACAGTAAATTATAGTAAATATTTTTTTTAAAGATCTTACATACTGTTCTGAAATTTCGAATTTTATGGCCAATATAAAAACAAAAATAGTGGTATCGGAAATATTGTCCGATCAATCCGCGTAAAAATTGGTAGACTACAATGAATTGAAATAAATATTTATTCCAAATTTTGTGGCTATTGATGCGAAATTGAGCGTTTTAAAGTCAAAATAAAAACAAAAATGGTGGTACTGGAAGAACCTTCCAGCCGATTTATCTATCTGTAAATACATGTACATACACACATACACACACACGCACGCACACACACACACACACACACACACACATATATATATATATATGAATTTGAGTTATTAGTGCCAAAATTTTCCTGAGACCATGACACGAAAAACGAACCCACCCCCAACCATGGGAGAAAATACAGTACCAAGCGTAATAAGTAGATTTACTAAAGAATATCTACTTAAAAATAATTTTATAAAAGCGGTAAGGTTTATATCGAGCACTGACTAACAAATTAACGCTTTTTTTCAAAAAAATAAATAAATTCAATTCCATTTTCCAAGAAATGTAGACTTTGTATTTAATTTATATCGGAAGAGATGTTCATCATTTCGAATTCTCAATTTAAGGGCACCTCAGAAACAAACAACAAAGCTGAATCAGACACACGTTTATCGTTTCCTACAATAACAGGATTATCTGAACACAAAGAAAAAACCAGTGACAGGTAAAATATTGGAATTTAGGAAACTTGAAAAATTTGTACCAAGACCAAAGAGTCAATGGGACGCACAACAAATAATTTTTAAATAAATAATTTTCAACGAACACCACCAGAAATTATCAGCCTATTTGCGACGTAAGTTAATTAAAATGAAAAAGTTTTCCAGAAAAAATGTAATTTTTTTTTAATCTACATTTGAAGAAGTTTCATCACGGAAATTTGCTTTGAAAGAGATCTGATTTTCTTTTTCACCTATTCACTAATAGTTTTGAAAAAAATATTCACAATGCACAACATATAAATTTAATTATAGCAGGGCTGGAGAAAAAAAAACGGACCCTGGGTCGAAATAATTATTTTAGTAAATAATCTATTTTCCAATTTTTTTTTTGGCTTAGGCATTCGGGGAGGGCCCAGTGGGCTCTTTTAGAAAGTGTGGGATCGCCTCCCTCCTTTCTCCGGATTTGAATTTCAGTGCTCAATTCACGAACACACCGTGAAGTTCATACTCACCTTTCTGCATTCAATGAAGCCGCTTGTAAATGAAACAAAACCACTGTCCAGAACCGTAAGTCTTCGATTATTCCCAGAAATGACGACATCAGCAGACATCGTTCTACGACGTTCGAAGCACAATCATTTAATTCGCTAACGGGTAACGAGTCTATTTGTTGTTTTACTTCTATTGGCCAAAAAAAAGGAAGTAAATTATTAAGTAAATTACAGAAGTTGAAGAACCATGTAAATGCAAACCTTTATTGAATATCTGCGAAAGAAATAACGTGTTTCGAGAACTTTCAGTTTCTTGCATTGAAAACCACGCATGCACAACCGAAATTAAGTTACAAGGAATCAGAGCTGGACATTTAACAGGAGCTAAACCAATATAATATAAATTAGCAGGTAAAATTTCAACAAATGAATAAGTGCTGCTAAAAATATTCAGTCGCATACTTTCGAGCGGATATTCCAGTAAGGATGAATGGAATTTTTGGAAATGAACATCCGTAATGAAAATACAACCGTCTTCGGTGACCAAAATTGGAGCATGTGGCGCCGCCCAATCAATGTCTAATACTTTACAATCCTTAGGGTACTTTAGTTGAGCCGTTCTTTCTGATGGAATCTGAAACAAAATAAAGAACAGTTTACATATATTTGAGAAATGACGCTGGAAATAACTGGAGAATAGCAATAGTTATACTTGTTTTAGGTCATAGAGATCGACGCCACCATCCACAAATAATATTAGAAGTTTTAGATTTCCTTTGCCGGGAGCAAAACGTATTTTCGAAATAGACGCCCGGTTTGTGTTCACATCTCTGGAAACTTTTTCTTTTAGATCCCATATGTTGAGTTTTCCTTCTGTGTCCGCTTCAACGATTTTATTGCTCTTGAATGCTAGAGATGTTATGGGCGCTATCAAATTCTACAACGATAAGAAATAAATAGTCGAATTATGGGTAGGTCATTGCATGTTTTTTTCTTCAACCAAAGAAGAAGTGTTTTTTCGCGAGAAAAGTATTTTTTTTGGACTTGAAATGGAAAACCAGGCCATTTTTTGTTTGAAACGAAAAAAATTCGAGACATCTATAAACAATTAGTGACTTACAGAAATAAATCGGGGTAAAAGACTTAATTGACTTATCGCACACGTAAAATTTGAAAATGAACTAATTAATCATAGATAAGCAGCGCTGATTATGTCCTTCAATTCAACAACGTAACTATAATTTCGTAATTTAAACTATGAATCACAATTTATTCTTTCCTTTTTTAATTAATTTCTATTCTCGGAGAGCACAAAGCGGTGGATTATTTTTCGAAAATAAGGTACTTTGGTGGTTAAGAATTTCTACACAAATAAACTTAATATTGTTCATTCATTTTCAGCAGATAGCAAAGAATACAAATATTAAAAAGGAATAAACATTCAATTTCTACAGGTAACAGGAAAAATTTTCTAAAGTTTTCGAAGTTTTGAAAACTTGAGTCACTAAAACTTATTCTTTATATCATACGTTTTCAAACCTTCATAAAGTAGTTGTAGAAAATATACTAAAAGGAATAAAGTAAATGAAAATATGAAGTCTACATGGGGTAGTGGTTGGGAGCTTGGTCTTTCAATCGAAAGGTTTTTGGGTCTAAGACTAGCTGCCAACACATTCTCGACCCAAAATCTGGTTCAACTGGTGATCACATATGTGACTGGGAAAGTCACGCTGGGAGATTATTGACAGCCACATTCGACAACCCTTCTCTCACACATCGATATCGATAATATCAAGATGCTGAGTAAAATTGAAATGTTCCTGTAGATAGCCCGACCTACACAGGGTTCATAGAACCAATAGTGTTTTGCGTGTTTGGGCGACCAAATTATTTCTTGGTACCAGTAACCAGCCAGTTTAATGCCCAACCAATTCGCTATAACATACTGGGGTCACTAAACTGAAGTGATGCGGTACCTTATATGGACTGCAACATGCACTGTATCTGCGAGTATCTACCCATTTAGCATCTACAAATAGATGTAGATGCGCATCATCTGTATGAGAGCATACAGATGATGTATTTCCATTTTAAGTGCAATGCACAAATTATTTGAGTTGCGGAATAGGTCCACAATTCATTTGTCCATGCAGTGCTGAGCCATGAGAGGAGGAGCTGAGGGAAATGTCCTCACAGCCACTCCCCCTAGTTTTTTCATTCAGGAAAAACTATGTCCAATCATACTCTAAATGATGGGGGATGTTGAACTGATGATTTTCCCATGGGGTTACATCCTCTATATGGTTGCATTCCTCCAAAGAGGATGTCATGGAGAGCTTGGCCTAAAGTATGGCCAGTAAAGGTCTCCTGTATGGTAGTTTAGCAGTCTCCGCTCATTATAGTTTGCACTTAAGAATACCCCTCTTTTTTATTTTTGTGCCTATTCACCTGATTGTGATGACGAGAATTCAAATATGAGATAGAATTCCTTTGTTAGACAAAAGGTGTAATAATATTATTTTTTAGTCGATGGACAGTGATTTTGAAGCAAGAAGGCTGAATGCTCCTAGATGGTCCACATCTATGAGGGTAATCATGGATTGTGAAGCATCCAAGGTTATCTCACTGATAGGATTGTGGTGAGGAAGATTTTGAGTCATTTCATTGATAATGGAATTGATTTTAATCTCAAATTGCATAAACTAGAGAGATTGCATACTGGTTTGGATAGTAGAGAAAGCATCTGGTCATGTTCCCTATTATTCTGTTCCTGCTCTTCTTCAAGGAGGGCAATGGTTCAGAGTTGTTGATGGAAGACATGACTTTTTTTTAGAAAAAGAGTGCAAAATAATTTCAAAAGTGTTAAAACAAATGTTAATTAAGACAAGAAGTATGAGAAGACTCAAAAGTGAATTTAGCACAGAAAATGGTATTCAAATTGAACATAAATGATAAAATTTGATACGATATAGCTCGGAGCGCAATTGACAAACAAATGATTTGTGATGCACTTTTGTATGTTCAGTTTGGTACAATTTTGTCTTCAAGCTTATCAAATTCCATTTCCACATAATGAATTAGTACATTCAACCATTAGATATATCCTCACTTTGAGATTATTACAAGCAAAATTTGTTGATCTTATTTCCACATGTATTTATGCGGATCAAGGTATTCGAGAGAATGAACTTGAATTAGTTTTGGTTGATACAATAAGAAATAATGACAAACATCCTCTAGAGGTATATGCTATGTGTTCCATTGCATTTACTAAGTTTTGCAATGTTCATCTACTAATTTCTGTTTTTCTAAAACTCACGTGAGTTTATTTTGATTTTCACAGTCAGATGTTTTATTTTCGAGCTGATTTATTTTCACTAGTTTCTTCTTAACATCTAGGTTCAAACCCTGAGGACAGAGGAATTTTAATTTTGATTTTTATGACCTTTTTTGATGATGGAAAATTTTGATTTTCCCTAAATTTATTTATTTTGACCTTCCACTATATTTTATGCAAAAATGGGTGGTAAATAAATTTATTTTGCTATTTGTTTTTGACCATCTGTATTTCATTTTGACAGGAGGAATAGGGATGTACAAAATTTATGTTACTGAAATTTGTATTTACTATCTGTATTTTTGGTTTAGCATTTTGGTCTTATAGTAGGATTTTGAGATATTTATCACCTTCCTATAGCATCGAGCTAACCTTTTTGTTCAGCAGATCAAAATTTTGTTTTATTTTTTATAACTACATTTACACCTACCTCGCATTTTAGGTTTTATAGGCACATTTGGGTTATAGTAGTATTTTTGTACATTATCATCAAATTTGACAATATTTTTGGTTTTAGTTTTTATATTATTTTCAATCTTATTTTTCAAATTTGTTTTGACTACATCACTACGAGGTCTGTACAAAAAGTACATAGACTGAGTCCATGAGTCCATGAAATCATGAATTCTATTTTTTTTTCACAAATGAATGTGATCCTCTTCAAAGTACTCCCTCTGAAAACTCATAGGTTTTTCACCATTTAAAACAGTGTTTCTAACCCCTTCTTTTTAGATCCTTTATTTTCAAGGTCACCGTACTTGGAATCATCCTTACACCTCTCAGACAGTAACTACATAATGGATTTTGATTCTGGTGAATACTAGTGGTCACACTTTGACAGGTTTGACAGATTTGAAGGGTTTCAAGTCATAACAAGGTTTGGCAACACTGCACACAATTTGGTTCCTGCTACCAAGAGAACTTTTTGAAAACAATCTTTACTCACATTCTTCATATTGTCCAAATTTTTTAAGGAATTCAAATGTATGCTTCCACTACTAATATTCAGCCATTCAACAACCAGTCAGGTATCAGTGTTGCCCTAAGATGAGAAAAAAAATCAGTCTACGTACTTTTTGTACAATTTTGATTTTATTTTCAATTTCTCGTTCAAGTTAATTAATATCGATTTTTTTGTCTACTATTAAAAATGTAGGTTTGACACGATCAATGGAGACTTTTTCTCTTTTCTGATTATTAGTAGGGTGAACGTTTTTTCTGTCCTATCCACTACTTTATATGGTCTGGTGTAAGGTTTCTGCAAAGCCTTTTTCATCCTTTCTTCTTATAAAAACATGTGTGTGGCTGTTGCCAGGTGTCTCGAGACATAGGTTTTATATTTGCCATGTGTTGCAGTTTGTTTTAGAAATTTACTTGCATCGTCTTTTATGTTTTATACTATGGTTTTGGGGTTAATTTCTTTGAATTTGTAGAAAAAATTTACTGGTAAGTACAATTCTTCACAGAGTGCTAATTGAGCAGCTAAATGACCTGTATCCATTTGTAACAATGATTGAAGTCCTAGTAAGATGGTTGGTAATCTGTTAATCCATCTTTTGGCATTGTGTACCATTATTGAGGCTTTTAGAGCCCTCTGTCAGCATTCCACTTTCCCATTAGATTGAGGTTGATAAGTGGAGGTACATCAGTATTTTGTACCCAAGGTTTTTGCAATTTTGTTAAATAGATGACTTCTGAACAGCCATCTTGGTCAGTTGTAATGCTTTGAGGCACACTAAATCTAGCAACCCAAGTAGAGTATATTTCAGTAGCCACTGTAGGGGTTGATATTTCTGTCAATGGGATTACTTTGGGCCAAAGAGTAGCTCAGCTCAATCTATAATGGTCAGCAAGTATTTGTAGCTACAAGAAGGTGGTAAAGGACCAACTAAGTCTACATATTTGTGTTTAAATCAATCAGTAAGTTTGAATTTCCCAAGTTTAGATTTTATGTATCTACCAATTTTTGATTTTTGGCAATTTAGACAAGTATGAGCACACTTGTTACAGTATTTTTTGATATTGGGCCACACAAATGTCAAGATCATGAGTTTGGTCATACTCTTAGGTCCAGTGTGTGATAAACTATGTACAATGTCAAACTCCATTTTCCCAAATTTAAAAGGAATGTATGGTCATTCTAAACCTTGGGACATATCACATGTAAGAATGGTGTTTATACCAGGAAGTATTTTTTGTCTCAGTTACAAACTTAATTTTTCTTCAGATATTAGATTTAATAATTCTTCATCACCTCGTTGTATTTGAGGGTCTACAAACTCCTTTCAATCTATCTGGAGCTAAGCGTCTTGCTTTTGCTACACAGGGTTATCCTATGGTTTCAATTATGTGAACTGTGTCATACTTATACATATATAGAATTAGGATTGAAGGTTGATTCAGTTATTCCCAGGAAATCTTCTAATATTTTAATGAAATTATCATTAGGTTGCGTGTACACATCTATTATTTTAGAAATTTGATAATTTTTCATTTTGCCATTTATAAAATCACCAGTAGTTGAATCTATAAATTGTTTATTTTTGAGATCAATTAATAATCTTAAATGGGCTAAAAAATCGGCTCCTATTATAGGATGTTTAACATCAGCTATGGTGAAAGTCTATTTCATCTCTTTATTAAAACAGAGATTAACTTTGAATTTTTTTAGTTCTATATGCAGAAAAACTATGATTATCTAGTGCATTTAATTGAGATTTCAGAGTATGTTTCTTGTGTTTCATGTTTGCTGGCAGTAAACTTATATCTGCACCAGAATCAGTAAGAAATTCTCTCTTTTTTGACCTGTCCTATATCAACAGGTGGCAAGAGTAGTTTTCTGAGGAATTGGATTCTACTGATACAACCCCGACCCCTCAACTTGTTTGGAGATTTAGTTTACTTAGTACAATTCTGAGATCAATTCTTTTTTCTTTGGCTTATCTTTTACTATTCTTTCAGAATACAATCAACAAGTTATTTTACAAGTTCTAGCATTTTCTCCCCATTTGTTATGGTGAAAACAATAATCATCTCACCAGTTTGGGTTTATATATTTAGGTCTAAATTTAGACCTACCTGGTGGCATTCTGTCTGAGCTACTCCTAGACCTGGAGTTTCTATAATCACAAGATCTAGAATTTCTTTCTCTCCAATTTCTGTGTTTCAAATGGCTGTTTCAATTCCCATTAAAATTGCTGCTGTTATTATTTTTATTTTTGTTTTCCATTTTAATGCATCAATTTCAGCTCTTAATTCTGCTATTTAATTTTTTTTTGCTGATATAGTACTAATTACAGTTTTGTTAGGGTATTCTTGTGCTTGTTCAGCAGTTTTGGCCAAATTTATTAAGATTTCATCACTTGAAGAATTTGTCAAATTTATAGCTCCAAGGGATTGCACAACTGATGTTAGTATTATAGGCAGAATCAGTCAGCAATATCTTTTTTCAGAAGCTTTTCCATGAATACAGAAGGCCTGTTGTCTTCAATAGACATGCATCTTATATGAGTTCTCAAATTTCTTCTTGAGCTGTAATGCCAAATGCTGCTCTAATTTTTTCTTTGAACCAACTATACTAATATTCTACTTTGTCAGGACATTCTATAATGTCTAGACAAGTTTTTATTATTTGTGCAGGCATATTACACATAATTGTCTGTATCTATGCTCTCAAGTAATTTCCTCAAATTAGAAACAGCCCATTAGTTGTATAAACGAGGTTTCTACATCTTTTGGGAAAAACTCTGGAAGTTAGATTTGTTTTTTGAAAGTACTTTTGGCAATTTCATCCATTTTTTTTTTGTCATATTAAAATATGGGTTTAGTTACTACGTCTTTCATATATTGATCAAATAATTCTTTTTCTATTTGGGCTTGTTTTTCAGGAGCCAATCTTAATTCTGTTTCTTCTGGATTTTCATTTATTATATTTTCAGTTAAATGTATTTCTTCATTTGGTTTTAACATTATTATTTTTATTAATCTGTCACTTCTAAGTGTTTGGAATATTTTCAAAATTTATTTTGTATTTCTATATTTATCAGGTGTTTTTGGGTTCTACCGAAATTTTCCAAGTTTGTTATCCCTTCCAAATTTGGGAAAATGTTTATTTGAATTTGGGAAGTAAACTTCCCACTTTTTCGATAGAATGTAAAATTTTTTCAAGTTCCACCAACTATTTCTAGCCAATATCAAGTCATATCCAAGCCACACTCATCAACAAAGCAATTTTTTGCTGGATAAGCGTTTTCACACCAAAAAATAACTGCAAACTCCCACATTGGGATCACCATTGTGGCTTTTAGTGTAGGTAGCTCCATCTACACAAGGTTCATAGAACCAATAGTGGTTTATGTTTGGGCAACCAAATTGTTTCTCAGTACTAGCAGCCAGCTGGTTTAATGCTTAACCAATTTGCAATATCATAATGGGGCAACTAAACTGAGGCAAGGTGTTACCTCATATAGACCACAACATACATTGTATCTGCGGATATGTATGAGTGTGTGATACATACATACTTGCCTACTCATTTAGCGCCTACATATAGATGTAGACGCGCATTGTCTGTATGAGTGCATACAGATATGTATATCCATTTTAAGAGCAATGCACTAATTATTTCAGTCATGGACTAGGTTCATGACCTATCTGTTGAAGTAGGGCCAAACCCTGAAAGGAGGAATTGACGGAAATGTCCCCACAGTTGCCAAACAACCACCCTCCCCTTGCAAAAAAAAAAAAAAAGCTGAACTACCAACAAACGAGTGAATTGCATGTTTTTTGTTTTAATCAAACAAGGCTTTTTTCAACGTTAAAGAATTTTGTACAGTTTCTGTAAAATCGGAGAGCTATCCCGATAAAATTAAAATTGTTAAATAGAGTTAGTTCAATAAAAATTATTTATTTGCATAATAGTCCCCATAATTTCATAGAATCTGTACAGAATTCATCAACTCAAACAAACCTAATGGTTAGAGTTGTTACCTCGGGCGGAATTTTAATTCCATCAACCAGCGAATTATTGTAAACGGCAAAGTGATACAGCATACATTCAGAATCACAAAAGACTAAATGTTCTCGAACTGAAGAATCGATGGCTGAAACAAAGAAAGTTATACTTTAACATATTTGTTAGAATTAAAAATTTTCTCGGAAGTGGCCTTTTTTTTTTAATATAAAACAAAATGTACATCTACAATTTTCAAATTTATTTCAAATTAAATATCGAATAAAAAGATACCTAAATCTTTATCTTCAGATTTTCTCCTCGATTTAGCACTATTAGGTGACCATTCCTGGAAAAAAAAAGAAAAAATGGAAAAGGATTAGTGGGAAATTAGATCTAGTACGACCCCATTCAAATTTAGAAAGAGATCTGATAGATTGGGATTTAAAAACGCTTACTAAAGCTTTGACAACGGGGAACTTATCAGGCATACTTCGTATAAATGATAATTTCTTCAGATTCCACAGCTCGAGTTTTCCATCTTTTTTTACAATAACGAAGTACTGTCTGCAAAGTAATAATAAAAATCAACAAAATTTGTAATTTATTGAAAATGAGAATCGTCAAACCAAAGTGATCGTTGATTTACTTCAAGGGAGATACTCGAATATACTCGATGGGACTTTCTGAACCAACGTCAACACGTATCGGATGATACTGTCCGGTAGTAATACTTGTTAAAAATATTTCATTCCTAACTTTGTTACTACTAGGTTCCAAATACGCCCATGATAAAACATTTGAGACTCCGCACCATTCAATTCCACTATAAATAAAAATGAAAAAAACTATCAATACCTTTGAGCTTCGAACACTTACGTTTAACACTACATTTTTCACTCACCGCACTGGATTATTGTGAACATAAAATTCCTTACAGATGCCGCCCGTCAATACATTGTAGAATATGATGTGACCAGCGTTCGTACCTATAGCTAAATAGTTCACATATTCCGAAGTTATGGAATCTATTGAGCGAATTGATTCGTGAGGACATTTTTTCGCCACAGTAACCGGCCAAGTGAAATTATTCAGAATCTTATGCGCTATAAGCTTCAAATTGGCAGGGCATGTCACTTGATCCTGCAAAATTTCGATTTTTGAAATATTTATAAAATTTAAACGGGTATTGTGTTTGAAATCTTACACTAGTCGATGGTGGAAAGACGTTTCCCAATAATCGGTTATTGCTCAATTTCGCATCATTCGATTTTTCCATTTCCAAAAAGATGATTTTTCCTGTACTTACTACAACGCCTGAAAGAAATTTATTATGAGTATTTCAAGTTCAAGTTCATGAATTTTAAAATTGTATAAAATTATCTCCGAGTACCATACCAACTTCTTTTTCTGTGACAGGGCATGATGCTATTCCCAATATTCGTACACCTTTCACTTGCCTTATCGATTCACTCTGACAACGATAATCATACCATAAAAATTTTTCCGATGCTGAAGGGGTGAGTGGGTCTGAAGAAAAAGTTATACGACTGAGTTAATAATCGCAATAAATACAGTAAAACCCCATTAATAAGTTTTTTAAGGGACCACAGAGAAAAAACGTATTATGCGAGAAAACGTAATACACGAGAAGTAAAAAAAATCAAAATTTAATAAAAAACATTAAAAAAAAAAAAATTTATGTTTTACTACAAAAAACTGGAGGTAAAAATTATGGTATAATAAGATTTGTACAATACAGCTTGCGGGAACCGCCATACTTTGTCCTATATAAAATATATTCGCCAGTTATAGCCGGCGGTGAGATCGCCATGTGATCAAGTTCACCTCTTTTGGCTGGCAAATATGTAGATCCCAAGTACCATCAAAACCTACATGGCTAAAAGTGTGGAACTTTCAAAACTTTTTAAAAACTTAATGTTGAAATTGGAATAGTGTAGCAATAATTCTCTAAAGAGGTTATGCGATTTTCAAAGACAGAACTCAAAAAACTATTTTGCTCAAAAATTTCTAAATTTCTAAAATTAAACTGGCAAGACCTGCCTGAAAAACGTATTATTTGGGATAATGTTATACTCAGTAACGTCTTACCCGAGAAATTTTACAAAGCTTTAGAATGTCAAATCAAAGGACCAGGAAAAAAAAAACAGTATAAAAGTATAATATGTGGGAAGACAACGCAAAAATGTGTTAACAGTGTTTTACTGTATAATTATTTAACTGGGACTGAGAGGAAAGTACCTAGTTTCATGTTTGGATCTAATGGGGTATCGAACGGAGACGCCATCAAAAATGTGGAATTACTCCGCCGGCGAACTCGAACACTTACACTACCAGATTCATGAAGGCAATATAATACGTCACGCTGCTTACACGATATAATCTAAAAAAAAAAAATCAACAAATAAAATTATACATAACTAGCCGCCCCTGGTGCCAACTTCAATTGGCTCACTTAGCGAAAGTATGGAGTAATTTTAAAATAAGCACAATGTTTTACTCTATCTTTTGTCGCCTCAAACAGTTCAAGGAAAATTTTGATGTGAAAACGGAAATTTAATATTAATTTGATACCTCAAAAAACCACAGAGACGATATATAACACAAAAACATAAATAACTTATTATCTCACTTTGATTTCTATATATGTATACTTTATATTTCATTATAATTTTGTGAATGGCCCTTTAAACCATAGATTCCCACCCCAAGTTAGTGAAATTGTTCTGCCAGTCTTCTACAATGGAAATATATAGTAATATTCAGTATTTTCGATAGAGTTAATTTTGTAGAACCTTCAAAAACAGAAGAAATAAAAAATAAATTTTCTGAAAAAATGGTTGCAAAGGGGCAGTTATTTGAAAATAATTATGTAATTTCAATCAATTAATCATTGCAAACATCGTTTTCCCCTTTTCATTCCTACACCGTTCGAATTTAGGAAAATCCTAAAATTGGTTATCAGCACTTGAAATTACAGTTTCAGTTTTTGCCCCTTTCCATTTTTCTTAAACCTGAATTCAGAAAAATTCCAGAACTGCTTTGTACATCATTGTATTTATTATTGATTTAAACAAAAAGTTGATTGATGTCAGAAATTATAATAGTTATTAGGTTTTATTCAAACTCAGTTTACCCCTTTCCAATCCTACAAGGAACGGATTTACAGAAATACCATAATTGATTATTAGGCATTTGTACTTGAAACGTTTTTTAAAAAAAAGCAAATCCATTCGTCATCTTTTCTAACAGATATTGCTTAATCAGTATAAATACATTTGAATCCCTTTCACACTCTTGAGGGATAAATTTCAAAAAATTATTTCTCAGTGAATGTCTACGTCATAAAAGGAATATAATCTTCAAATTTCATGTTTCTAGATCGTCCAGTAGTTTGACCAGGATATTTAAAAGAAAGTCAGGGCCTGTCCCAGCATAAAAAATTGGAGTAAATGGAACTATAGCTACATAGTTGTCAAGAAATAAATTCATTTGACCGATATTATACCTACAAATTGGGAAAATAAGCTTACTTTGGTTTTTTTTTGGTTTTTAAAATGCAGGGGTGTGCTCAATGCGGTAGTTTACACCCAAAAAACAAATCCGCGTCAATATATCAAGCTGGATTTGTCAATGACGCGGATTTGATAGAAAATGACTCATTATAGGAAGCAGATTAATAGTAATTCTTTATATTTATACATTATAGAGTATAGATTGTATTAGTTTTTCAGAATATAATAGTTTTTTCCAATATTTTTACTTTATCATCGTTTAATCAACTTTGGATACGTGGTCATACATCCAATGACGCAGTAAGGGAGAGGTATGGTCGGGGATTCAATGACAAATAGTCTAAGGGTATGGATTTTTCCATCATATACAGCACCACCAAAAGAACCGAAACCATTTTGGGTTGGGAATATGACGGTGGCCGGTCTGGAACTCAGAACCTTTCGATTTCAAAACGCAGCACGTACAACCATTACACACGCAAACCACTAATAATAGTTTCGACGCACCTGTAGTAATGGTGATGAAGTTTTGTCGATTGAGATAACTCCCACAGTCATATTAATATGCAAATCAATTAATAATATGTCACGAGGATACAATAATAATACATGATTTCTCAGCGATTTGTGATACGTCAACTGTAAACATTCGGATATTGTCATCGAGTCTTCTGGCCTAGATTGAAAAAAAAAAAATCAAAACATTACGCAACGATACACACAATAATTACACCAAAAATTCAATACTTCGGTTTATTTTCCCCAACAACCAATCCTCTCATTAATTTTTTCAGTCTATCGCGGGTTCTTATGTTATCCTCACTAATTCGTGGACTAGATATATAAAATTTACGTCCATTAGAAGACGGAATTTTCCCAACGGAAAACTCATCAACAAACAGAATACAATCAGGGCATAAAACTGCAAAAATACAATATCCTATTAATGAATTGTTAATGCAGATAAAAAAAAAGTATTTATGAACATTTATTAAACGACGAAATACATACAAGCCAATTTGGATCCATCAAATGGATCAAAGTTAAAGCTACTGAGGACATCGGTAAAACTTTTTTTCCACTCTTTCCAGCCTTTGTCCATGTTCCATATGACAAGACTGTATGGAGAGTGCAATGCAGCGAGATACAAATGATCGTCTTTATTCGACCTAGGAACCCACTCCATAGCTACAAATAAAACAAAAAGTTAAAAACTAACATAGACCGAAGTTTCGCTCGTAATTGTAGTCAACATACCGACGACTGATTTGCTCCCCTCCTGGGCAGACGAAATTACTTTTCCTTCATTAACATCCCAGTACACAAGACATCCGTTGATGTCAGCTGATACCAGACTTAAATTAAGTTCATTATTCTCCTCCCTTAAAGGACTCCACAAGAGCTAAACGTATCCATCAAAGTATAGATAAAATATGATATAAAAGACGAACTTCAGTTAACAAGGAAAGCACATACTTTTTTGATGGGATTCTTATTTCTGAATAAACATTGTACCACTTGCACATTTTTGGTATCAATGACGACTACAGCGGACTGAGAAGCGTAAGCCATTAATCCATGCCACCCCCTGAAACGATGAAGCATGATCAATACTAGGCCATATAAGCTAGAATTTGCAACTAATATTTACCAGTCCACAGCTCCTCTGTTAGCTGAATGGCATTGTGATGTTAGCAGACGAGGAACGACCGAATTTCTCAGAGGATTCTCCAACTCCTCGGGGACATCTCTTACTTCCATTATGAAAAATAGTAAATAAATTTTTGTAATTATATTTCAGTTATCGCCATAAGTCTGATTAAAAAAGGAATTCGGTAACAACTTGAACAAAACTCCCATTATTGTCGTGAATCATCGACGCATAAATCTTCACTTCACTCAACTTCACTCCATCAAGCAGTTCTGTACGAGCAACCCATCACATGGCTTATCAATTCGATATTCTATTCCTGTTGTTTGTGTACGTTGAAACAGGACAGTAGCCTCGTCTGGTTTGTTTTTCTGTTTATTTTATCATCTCGTTATATCACTATTGTTGTAACGGAAATCCCACCTTCTCTCTTTCTTCATCATCATCACGAACACATTATATATATATATATATATATATATGTCATATGTACACTCTCATCACGAAGTGCTTCCCCTACTGCTCTCATCCGATAATGCTGTTGCTTCGCCATTTCATATTTCATTTTTGTGAAACATAATTTAGTCGCTAATAAAATGTCAGTAAATTAAAAAGTCTCAAGTTCTTTCGATCCTCATTCTGTACGCCTCACATCATGGTAGCCATCGCTGCGGTAGAACTTTGTGGAGAGACTTAGAAAATTTAAATCGATGAAATAATTTTTTGAATTAATTTGCTGCTGTGCGAAAATTTTTTATGTTTTCCGTTGAATAATACACGAAGTAATTACCGTGTTTTTTCGAGAAGTTTTAACTCAAATGTTAATTTATTGTCAATTTTGAAAAATTCAAAATTAAATGAAAAATTAGAAGCTGAAGTTCCAGACTTAATAACGGCCAATCCTGGAAGTCATCGAACGCTAAATCCAGTAAGGACTGTCAAAGAGATCGAGTGAACAACCAAAAGAAACCTGCTCCCGTCATCGAGGACTCATCGTAGATCCACACATCGAAGACCCAATTTTTCGGCCAACTCAAAACAAAATTCAAGCAAGAAGTACAGAGGTAAACAGCGAAGCATTGAAGACATAAATTATTCATTGGCACAGCAGAAATTATAAGGTAAAATTTTTGTAAAGGTAATATTTGTTGAAGTAAATTATTTTTCGTGTTTATGCAATTGTGTTTGAACTGAGGCTATTAAATTAAGACTTTTTGAAATTATTTATGTCCCCTACAATAAAATTGTTTGAAGGAAAAATTGGTGAGTATAATATTGAGAAAGAGGAATTAAAAGAATTAATAAAAAAGTTTGAAGGTGAAAAAGTTGTTGATATAAAGATAGAAACTTATAATTTACCCTACGTTAGATACTTCACAGGAGAGATAATATTAGAATCGTTTGTAATAAATATATCAGGAAGAATTGAAGATATTAGCAGTTTAAAATATACTAAAATTTTAGAATCTTCAGTAAATTATTTTTCGAGCAGAATTTATAGTTCTGATATATCGAAAGACAAATTTATGAACAGATTCTTTAATTAATTAAATAATAAAACTGGATAATATCGAAAAAATTGAAAAAGGAAATAGTGAAAAGGAAAATTTAATTAAGGAAATTGAAAAAGAATCCATAGAAAATAAGAAATATATAGCTGTTATTAATAAAGAAAAAAGTGTGTTGGGTTTTCGTAAAATTAAAGAAAATATGGCATCCCAAAATGAAATTAAACCCATACAAGCGCCATTGGGAAAGGTATTTAATGGAAAATATTACTTGGACTGGCGCAGGATGATTATTTCAGCTATTAGGGGAGCCGGATATTACGATATTTTCGGGGAACACGAATTCCTACAATTATATATTAATCATATAGATGATTTAAATTTCCGACCCGAAAAAGATATGGTGAGTTATTGCAAAATGCAAGACAATCCCAAGGCATTTGTATTAGAAAGAGTATCAAATGAAATCACAAAACAGATAAGGGACTGTAATACAGCAATATTAATGTTAAAAAAGTTAGATAATATTTATGGCACGAAAACTTCGGTCACAGCAAATATGGCAAAGGCAAAGTGGATGGAATTCAGATTTCAGCCTGGTGGAAATATGAAAGGTTTTTTAAAAAAATGGGATGAATTGGTAACTGACGTAAGAGATAGTGGCAAAGAAGTTACTGAATCAGAAGAATTAGAGAATTTGCAATTAGCTTTATGCTACGAGCAGGCAATTGCAAAAATGCAATATGAAAATTTACCTTCAGATGAAAAAAATTTGGATAATTTTAAAAGAATATTGAGAGAGGACTCTGACCAAAAATTTAGGGATCAGACCTTAAAAAACAAAATATTAATAATAATAATCAATTGAATAATAATTATAG
The DNA here is from genome assembly GCA_011428145.1 of Ericerus pela. NCBI lineage: Eukaryota > Metazoa > Arthropoda > Insecta > Hemiptera > Coccidae > Ericerus > Ericerus pela. The sequence continues at coordinate 141,633 of WOFM01000179.1, read as the reverse complement.
AAATAATGGAAATAATAATAATAGATATAATTATAGGGGAAGATATAATAATTATAGAGGTAGAAATAACTATAGAGGAACTGGCAATGGTCATAATAACTATAGGAATGGTAATAGAAATAATTTTAATAATAATAGTGGTAGTAATAATGGTAATGGTAATGAAACAAACCAAAACCAAAATAATAATACGAACAATAGTGGATATAATAATAATAATGGAAATTATAGAGGAAACAATTATAGGGGTAACTCAAATTATAGAGGTAATAACTATAAAGGTAATGGTAGAAATTATAATCAAAATAATACGAAATGTTACAAATGTGGGCAATTTGGGCATATAGCACAAAATTGTGGCAATAATAACCCACAACAAAATAATAATAACGATAATTTTAATAATAATCAGGGAAATTATCCCCCAAAAACAAATGCAAGTCAACCAAATACTAATAAAAAAGATAGTGCAGAACAGCAGGTAAAAATGTCTTGCATGGTCAAAAAATTTAATAGAAATAATAATGAATGGTTATTGAATGAATTGATTAATAATAATAAATATAACAATGAAAATTATACAATGTTAAAACACAAAGCAATTTTGGATGGAGCTGCAGAAGTACATCTAACGTCTGATTTTAATAAATTAGTAGATGTTAAAAAATTTGTAACTCCAATAAAACTGCAATGTGCTGGAAAAAATACATTCTTATATGCCACTCATACAGGAAGAATGGTGATCAAAGTCGAAAATTCCAATAAAACTCAGTCATTGATAGAATTGAATGATGTCCATTATGTGCTGGATCTAAACCTAGATATTATTTCAGCAATAAAAATCACAAATACAGGTATAATCAATATCGACCAACAGAAAGATATAGCGAACATTTACTTTATTGAAAATGCAGAAATAATTATGACTGCAAAAAAAGAGGAAGGAATTTTTTACATATATTATAATGTCGAAAATAAGAATAAAAATATAGATAATAATATTAATAATAATGAACAAAATATAATATGTGCCCCCGTCACTCAAAATATAGACGATGAATGGGATGATTTTACAGTAGAACTGGAAATTCAAGAAGAGGATATTAATACTGAATCACCTCAGGGGGGTGAAAATGATGAAATAATAATAGAAAATAATGAAAACAATAGTAATACTAATAAACCACAAATAAATAATAATATCAATAAAAAATTACTAATACATAGAAGACTTGGGCATTTAAATGCCAGATATCTGCAAAAATTAAAAACTTTAGCAGTTGGCATTCCCGAAAATATAAATTTTAGGGATGAAGATTTTGTAAATTGTCAGATATGTTGCATTGCAAATAATTCAAAACTAGGATATACTGGTATTAGGACAAAACCAACAAGGAAATTAGAGATAGCGTCCTCAGATATTATGGGTCCATTTACGCCCTCTGTGGCAAACCAAAAATATATTTTAACATTCATAGACCATTTTTTGAAATATACTTTTGTCATGCCTATTGCTAATAAAAGCCAGGTAACAAATGAATTTAAAAATATAGTATCCTTGAAAAACAAATTACCTGAATATCCCATAGGTACTATAAGATGCGATAATGCGAAAGAATATACCGATGCCAAAATAATAAATTATTGTAATGAAGTTGGCATAACAGTGGATTATGTGGTGCCGTATTCCCCGGAATTAAATGGTATTGCCGAAAGGCAAAATCAAACTTTAATGAGGAGAGTACGAGCCATGTTGATTGATGCCAATCTAGACATAAAATATTGGTCCTATGCTGTAGTTACCTCAGCTTATTTAATTAATAGATCACCCACAAAAGCAAATACAGGATTTAAAACACCTTATGAATTATTTTATGGATTAAAACCAAATTTGAAAAATCTTAATGTCTTCGGGGCATTAACATATAGACATATACCTATGGAAGTCAGAAGACAGAATGCTACAAAGGCAAAATCAAAATCAAAAAATAAAATTGACCCAAAACTAGCACATGGGGCAGAAAAAAATATAATGATGGGCTATACAAATACGGGATACTGTCTTAGAGACCCTTATAACACAAAATCATATATTTCATGTGATGTAAAAATGGATGAAACACAAAATATAAAATCAATACCAATAAATAATAAACCCCTTACAATAAAATCAGCGGACTATGAATATAATTTAGGGATAATTAACCCAATTATTATGAATGTCAATGTCAGATATAATAAAATATACATAGAGGATAATATTCCGAAAACATTCTCTGAAATAAATACAAACCCATTTAGGGAGGATTGGATTAAGGCCATAAACGACGAATTCAATTCTCTCGATGATATGAAGGTATGGGAAATAGTAGACTACGATCGTCAAAAAATTATAGATACAAAATGGATTTTTACAATAAAATTTGATGAGTTTGGAAATCTAAAACCAAAAGCGAGATTTGTGGCGAGAGGTTTTAAAGATCGAACCGAATATGGTATTGCCGAAACCCATGGCCCTGTAGCATCAATAGGAACAATAAGATTATTATTATCTATAGTTAATAAGGAAAAACTAATAATGGTACTGTGAGAAGATGAGGAAGAAATCAATGGATCGAGACGACTAAAAACACATGAAACGAACCTAAACTAAAAACGACATCGAACAGAGACTAGACACACACATTACGAACACATAAATAAAGACACAAGATTCACTAATTACGAACTTTTATTTCCACATTAAGAGTAGTGGAGTTGTTAACAACATGAATAACAAAAAGCGACTAGAGGCGTATGATTACATAATATCACAGTCAGGTACAAAACACTAAAAATCACAGATCACAAAAATATATTGACAGTGTTGCCACCACAAATGATACGTGAGAATAATAGTCACGAGTATAATTTAATTTGCTATAATTCTCACAGGTACAATATGACGTAAAAACCGCATATTTAAATTCACCAATTATAAAACTCATTTTTGTAAGGAGACCTGAAGGGATAAATATAAATACGAACCAGGTACTCGAATTGAAAAAGTTAATTTATGGATTGAAAACATCCAGCAAATCATGGTATGACTTATTGGACATGAAAGTAAAGGATATGGGCTTTACTAGAACCAAAAGTGATAGATGTTTTTATACAATAATAAATAATGAAGAAAAAATATATTTTTTAAAGTATGTGGACGACATATTAATTGCATCAAACTCGCAATTATCCATCACTAAAATAAATGAGGAATTGCAGAAAGACTTCACAATCACTATAATAAATAATCCTAGATTTTTTGTAGGTTTAGAAATAGTTAGAAACATCGAAAATAACACAATAATACTTTCACAATATAAACATAGAGATAAAATATTAAAGAAGTTTGGAATTTGGGAATTAAAAAATACGAATACCCCTATGGAAACGGGCTTAAAAATAGATAGGATAGAAAATGGTAGAGATGATACCAAATATAGGTCAATGATAGGATGGCTATTATATTTAGCGAGACTTACAAGACCGGACATATTGTTCCCAGTCAATTTTTTCTCACACTTTCAAAATAATTCCAATAACACACTAAAAAATTATGTAAAAAGAATTTTTAGATATGTCAATACAACAAAAAATTATAATATAATATATAAATCGGAAGGGGATGGCATACAGGCTTATATTGACGCCTCATATGCACCCCAAGTAGATGAAACAAATATAGACTTAAATAATCTCAAAAAAGGTAAGTCAATAACTGCATTTATGTTATTTGCTAATGGAGACTTGGTGGAGTGGAATTGCTCTAAACAGACTATTCACGCCTCATCAAGTACTGCAGCAGAAATAATTGCAGTTTTTGACACTTTAGATACCATAAAAGTCATACATAATATGTATTATGAAATTTTTGGAGAAAAATTGATCGTGGATATAATGGAAGATTATTTCGACACAAAAAATATGTTCAGGGGGTAGCCAGAAAAAATCGAGAGCCCTAATGATTAAATGCTACTCGATTTTAGAGGCATTAGAAGAAAAAATAATATTTTTTAGAACTGTAAGCTCTGAGAATCAATTAGCCGATATTTTGACTAAATCATTAGATTGTTCAAAATTCGAAAATATAATTGTCAAAATATTGAATGACACTAACATATACACATAATATAATAATAATTCGTTTATTTCAAAGTAATAATATATTAAAAATCTTCATTTCAAAGTACAAGTCGTCCCAAAGTCCAAATATAAGTCGTAACATGAAAATAAGTGCTGAAAAATTAACCTTCAATTATTGCAAAAATAATACTTAACAATACCATTTAACTAGAAAATTCTTGCAAGAGATAGGTACTCGATTTCTCAAAAATTGCAACAAAGAAAACAGCATTAAAATCGAGCAAGAATAAACCCTACAATTCGTATAATAAAAACCCTATACATTTTCAAACAAGCGTGAGAGAAATACACGAAATATTCCCACACAATATGATGAAATAAAATCCTCTAACAATAAACACAATAAAGATTAAAACCCATTACATGACCGCAATTATGATAAATCGAAAGAAGATTGCCTTATCGTAAAACATGTTAGACGCCAGTTCAAATATAATAGCAATACACGAAAGATAATAAGCCATGCAACGTATATTATTCTACAACCTTTTACATGTCATGTTATCTAGATAGAAGATGAAACGTAACGTTCCTTTAAATTCAATGAACTCACAATCGGAAATACCGTCGTAAATTTTTTTCTTTTCCTTTAATGTAATATGTGTACGTGAATATTTTTTTTCTTTTTCCAATTTTTTTTCAAATCGAAATATACGATGAATAAATCATCTATTACTCATAATACTTTAATATTTTTGCATGTTACCAATCATTGTATTTTTAATAATAATTTTTTTTCTTTTTGTTTATTACATATACCATTTTTATATCATATATTAATATTGAATATTCCATGCATGTTATCATATTTATTTATCTATTTATTTATTTATTTTACTTAATTATTTTATGTATTCTCGAAGCACAGCACAGCAAAATTATTTCAGGAACCAAAGTTACCATAATAATGTTCAAATAATACGATGTCAATATTTTTATTTTTTTTATTTATTATGCATATATCATTTTTGTACTTAATATTTTTTTTGAGACAATGATAATTCGTTTACTTTCAGCGTACAACATGATGAAGAACTCGAATGGTAAAATTTCAGCGGTGTGTGTAACGGAAATCCCACCTTCTCTCTTTCTTCATCATCATCACGAACACATTATATATATATGTCATATGTACACTCTCATCACGAAGTGCTTCCCCTACTACTCTCGATCCGATACTGTTGCTTCGCCATTTCATATTTCGTTTTTGTGAAACATAATTTAGTCGCTAATAAAATGTCAGTAAAGTAAAAAGTCTCAAGTTCTTTCGATCCTCGTTCTGTACTCCTCACATCAACTATCACTATAATATATTATGCAGGGAATTTGTATACCGAAGAGTCGAAAAAGAAATGTTTGGCACGGTTTGGCAACTATGCATTCTGTTATCGCGAATGTTTGTGATAGGTAGGTGCATTTTTCCATTGCAACATGTAAACACTTGAGGCGCTTTGGTGATTAAGGCTTCGTACGCAATACGCATACGTATCTTATCTTATTCGTATACTGGCATTAGCCCATATTCAAATTCGGATTTTAAAATTCATTCGCTGTCCACCCAAATTTGGAAATAATATGTGCGGTAAGTGCTAAACGCTTTTCATTCTCTCTTTAGCGGATAATTTTGGTTGCAAATCTGAGAAAATTTATTCCAAGTCTTTTACTTTTGAAAACTTTTTTCTCTATCTGGAGGCCTTACCTCCTCCCATTCAACCCCCATCCCCGATTAGGCGCCCCATGCCGCTTTCATCCAAATTTGGTTTACATACGGTACTATACTTCCTCACTTGTTATACATAATTTCAAGTGTCGGAAACAATTGGAACGAGAGTCTAGAAACCTAGTATTGTCATTATTGTTCTTATTGTTGTTCTTACAGTAACAATTTCTCATTATGACCCATTTTAACTCAGCAGTGATATCAAACATTGCTGTAATTACGATTTGAATTTTGATTACTATTGTGAGAAGAACCTATGTCATAATTACGACTATCTTGTCTATTCTAATTATAACCATTTTTGTTCAACTGACTTTTATTCCTATGGTCACTATAGCTGTTACTGTTACCACCACATTTTTTAAGTTACAATTGTGGAAGTTAAGTTGACCTCTACCACAAAAATTACGTACATAATTATTATTACCATTTTGATGGCAACCAAACAGAATTTTCTTCGGCAAAAATAGGTTCTGAAGAAAGTTTTTGAGATGAAGGATTAGCAATCTTATTCAATATATTTTTGTCTTGAATGAGTTCACAATGGAAGTTTACAATCTTGACAAAAACATGATTTCAATTCAACACCTTAACGTCTTCCAGCACAACTTTGATGGAGCAAAATTCCATAGGCACCAATTTCAACAGTATCAGGACAAATCGCTTGATGGTAGAAGTATCGCCCAACTCACATATTTGACAAGTAACAGCTTGAAAATCCAACCAGTACTTCTGCAAATCAGTACTGACTTTGTAGCATTTTACATACAGGTTCATCCATAGATCAATGAGTTTTTGGTCATTCTCATACCCCAACAAGTTTGTTAATGCCCTAAACATAGTATGAGTGGTGTCATAAGTTGAAGTTAGTTCAATAAAACTATCATGCACCTTATATTGAGAGGTGTCCCTTTGTTTCGCGTGAAATAAAAATTAATGTTGTTTACTAGTTTTATTACAAGGAACAATAGTATTTATGTTCTGTAAGATACTGAACTGAACTGCACAATTATTTCTTTAGGCCGATGAAGAGAAACAAGAAAGGCAAAAAAGGTAGCAAAAACAATAATCAGTAAGATGAGACATTCCTATTGTCTGTATAGGAAACAAAACCAAATTTGAACGAGATAATGAAGCTGATAATGGGCCCGTTTGTTCGCTATTCAGAGATGAGAATGGGTTCAGGACCATTGTTGTTCTTTAAGGGAGAGTTCGCTATTGGGAGGTTTTTAATAAGTAACTTTCTATATGGTTTCGTCAGAACTAAACAAATTTTATCCGTAAGGGGATTAATCTTCATTCAAAGGTGTCGTTAAAGGAGGTTTCGCTGTACCTTCATTTGAAACTTTTTGGTGCCTATATCTGAAGAAATGGGTAATTTTAAGACTATGAAATAATGATATATAACAAAATAAAACGTGAAAAGTCAAAATGGACCCCTTTTTTGTGCTCTTTGAAGTTGAAAAACGAGCCAGATTATAAAATTAATATCAAATTCAAACTCAGCGCTTCTAAAAGCCTAACCTGCCATATAATATTATGTGTAATATGTACAGCTTTTTAGGCATGTACAAACTGTGTTATACGTGGTTCGTATTGTGTTGTTCAATTTCAATATTGGGTGATCTGCGAAAAAAATGGGTTTTTTGACCATATCTTGAACCCATTTCTCTTTCTTACAATAAAAAAAGAATGTGTCTGGAGTTCATAGCTTAGAACCGTCGTATGCTAAATTTCAATTGTAGTACAGTAAGAAGTGTGTGAAAACGGCCTTCCCAGAGATTTAGACGTCAAGGATTTTATTTAATGTATATGAATTTCAGCAAATAGTGTCAAAATGTTTGTGGATTCATGATACAAAGAACGTATACTATCTACTCCCACCTCTGGCACTAATACCGGATCAAATTTAATTAGAAGATTTTCATAGAAAACGTACTCAACAAATATCGTTACCATTTGTTTGGTTAAGGAGTAAATTAGGTCTATTTAAAAAATTTAATTCTAGCAGGAATTATTTTGAGAATAACTTGTGGGTTTTCCCATTACCTGTAATTTTCCAGCCTATGAATGATACGATACCAATTAAAAGTATTGTGTATTACTTTTTGTTAGATTCTAGAATCTAGAACAATCCATCTCATAGTGTATCTTGTCCCTAGAACAAAATTTATGGCTTTTTTTTATGTGTTTTTCAAAAATTGATTTTAATTATGATAAAAATTAATTAATCCTATGGTCATCATGACATATTAACTTTTCTTTCCAAAAAATAGAAATAACAGTGCTCTTAAATACAACCGTACAACTGTCATATTTAAATTTTTCCAGGAATTTTCGCTTATCTGAACTATCATATACCAAAAAAACGAAAAGAAATCATCGACCTGTTAATTGCTGGTCTGAAGAGATTGGAGTATCGCGGTTACGACTCGGCTGGTAAGTCGGTTAATAATTTTATTTTGTTTAATTGGTTATAGTGCAACTATTTTCTTCCAGATTGCTGGTAACTTGTTTGCTGGTATATTAGCTTGAAAAAAACTGCCAATCCGTTGTATGCCTCACAAACGCATTATAAAACAAACGCCGGCTACAAAAAAATGACAGTTATAACCTATCAGTTGATCAGTCCCGGCCAGACTTCATTTGTTTTTCCCTCTATAAAAACTGCCTAAAATGAACCCAGTTACAAAAAATTAGTGTCCACAACGAGTAGATCTTAGTCCAAATAAAGGAGTGTTGAGTTGGTTACAACAGACTTTAGTTGAAAATTGTTGATAAGTTCTCTTTATTTCGCCAAAAATCATTAATCGTCTCAAAAATTTGTTCTTGAAGTGGCACAGTTTGACCGTCATGTAAGTAATTTGGATGGAATTTATGTGTAACTTGCTTTATGGATCCGTTTTATTGGAAATGAGAGAATTTTTTTTGTGGAGTTCTCAAATTATTCTGGCTAAATGTTTTCGTTAGATTCTCGTTGAAGATTTTAGATTGAATTGTTTAACTCTGTTTTGAAATGCTCAGTGTTACAAGAAATAATGATGAGAAACATGACATTCCGGAATGGGTAAACACCACATTGGGGAGGGCAAGATTTTCTTTTAGTGTACTTTCCTCCACAATAATTGCATTCAGTGCTGTGGCGGGACCTGTGGAAAAGTTCCGACCATGAGTCATTGATCGAATGTATAGGTCACTCAAATTCTTCTGTACACAATATAATATATATATTTTTCCACTTTTTGCTCATTTTGGCATTTTTTAGGAGTCTGTGGAGCTTCCATTGTTTGACCTATGGAAATGAAACTTGGGGTAGTGTTAGAAGATTTCATGGGCTATACATTCGTGTTAGAATTTTTGAAATTCATTCGCTGGTTTCAAAGGAAAGGATTCTCAAAATGTTGCAAACCTACCATGTTGTCATCAAGGTAACTCCCGTAATTTAAAAGATTTTTACTTGAAATTTTTATGGCAGTTGAAGACTATTAGAGACTGGTTTGCTATTGAATTTGATTGAAAACGGTTCTCTGGTTTTCAAATGGCAGCCATTACAAAATTTGATACTTTTGGAAAATACACATTTACTGCGGTTGATGCGGCAGAGATATTTTACTATGCAGATATCCTACATTTTATGTTATGTGCTATATCAGTTGAATTAAAAAAAAATGAACTGAAAAATAAATTTATGTTTTAAAAAAATGGTCATTTGGGCTTATTTTTATGATTTTTTGTCTGTATTATCCAAAAATATGTCCAAATTAGGTGGTTAAAAATGCATGGAAACAGATATATTTGATCCATTACCAGCAATTTTGGCCAAAATAAGTGGCAGTCTGGATTATTCAGTGGCTGTATTAAGCGCTGGTGTGGTTCATTGAATGTGGCTGATGAATGTTTGTATGTACAAGTGATGGCAACTTTGCCTATGATTGATTGATTAACTCAAACAGTTGGACTAAGTTACAATCAACATTTAATGACTTCAATAACAGATTCTGAAGCAACAAAGTACAGATTATATAAACAGTTGCGGACTTGCCTATTGAGCTTCTTAACAGTTAATGGTTACAAGAGACTGTGTAACTAAAATAATTGCCAGAGATGGTTATTAAAGAAGATGACCATTCAGAGGTTCTTCATGAAGTGATGATTACAGTTCATGTTTTCTAATTATATTAATGACGGATTTGTGAGTGGATGAATACAAAGTAGTGGTGAAAGATTAATGATGTCATGATTGACCAATGAGATGATTGATTATCCTCCCACTAATTATGCGGCTTGGTCTAGATAGGTCTTCTAGATGATTCGAGAAGATTCCAGGAAATATAGGTAGTTTTAGGTGATTCATACCTTCTCTCTTTTAATCTTAAAGTGTCAACATGTTTAGTGGTTATGTAAAGGTTATGACAGGATTCCCCCGAGGCCGGACTTTTTAGGTGCCCAGCATTTAAAAAAAAAATTAAGTATGAAAAATTCAAAAAAAATTTTCCACTTGCTCCGTTCGCGAAATTGACTTCTTCAATATCACAAAATTTCTCCGATACATAAATTCTGAGTACTGCACTGAACACAGATGTGATTTTCAATTTTTTGGAAGACCCATAAATTTTTCTTCCCGGGCCCGAATTTCCTCTCTACAGTCACATCGTGATATATCTAAAAAAAAATAAATAAAATTTTATCTTCTCCAATGTGGTGTTTGCTCAATCTGCAATTTCATTCTGGTTACGGACCTGTTAACAAGAAACTGAAATGAAAGCAGCATTGACTGCTCATTCATACTCGCTAAAAATGCCGTGGTCTGAAGCCATTGTTTTGTGAGCAAGTCGTTATTAGAAACTAAGTTACCTATAAGAAATATGATGAGCTCAACATACTCATAAATTTTTATTTGAAAATATTGTATTTTTAAATGTTTTCAATGATAGTTTAACAAATTCTTGAATGTTGAATTGTAAGTATTGTGGTATCTAGTTTTTACAGAAATCAACCTCATTTATGAATTTTCTGTTTTGGTATGTTTGGAAATTCTCCTGTTCAAGTATAGGCGACCCAAATATGACGGAACAAGTATCCTTCCGATCGGAAAAAATCTGAGTCCCTTCTTCAGGACAATTTTTGGATTATTTTTGTTGTTAATTTTCGTACTCTTCCTGGACTGACCATCCTCTTCTTTATTCCTTTTTTTCTTGGTGCGCTGATTCTGTACTGCATGAATCATACTTGTCTCCACGTAGTTAAATTTTGCTTTTAAAAATATCTATATTTTTGTATAAGCTAGTTCATATTGTGCAGAATGTCCATCGTGTTGTTGGTGGATATTGTTTGTTGGTTCATTATTGTCCACTTTTTTGGGAGGCAATGAGTTTTGATTGTTCATTAATTTTTTTCATTGGCCCAGTTCTTTAACCCACCTCTACCGTATTTCTGGCAAAACACCTTTTGTATCTGTATTAACTCAGTTTCTACAAATTTTTTATCTTATTTTACTGGGTTGATGAGTAATATTTTTTAACTTACCCCATGGATGATTTGCGTGTTAATTTCTAATTTAAATCTGCAATGGTAAGTGGTATAATGACCGAGCAAGGATAATGCTAAAACCAGGGATGATCAGGTGGAATTAATTTGTTGTATAGAATAGTAACACTATTTGACCTCGAGCATCGACGCAGGCTTTCCCAGCAATATTTTTATATTTTTCTTCGTTTTTTTTTTTTTTTTTTTTTTTTAAATAATGTATTTTGTCTCGTTTTATAGGTATTGCAGTCGATTCAGCCGATAGACAGGACATAAATATTGTTAAGAAATGTGGCAAGGTGGCAGCTTTGGAACAAGAAATTCTCATTAGTGAGTATCATTTTTAATTTTTTTACTTTATAGTGCTATAAAAACTTGACGAAATTGTTGACAGAATCTGTATGGGAAAGGAACTCGACGAGCAAAGTGAAATCTTGGCTCATATTATGAACATTGTGTTGTTTATTGTCATCGTAATTTTAGTCGAGAGGCGCAGCGATCTAGATAGAAATTGGATAATTTGCTGAAACTATATACCTTTGTAAATAATATGCATGCATATATCTGTTCGTTCTTGTTACACAGTATATGTCTTATCACAATATCCACTAAAATTGCTGCGTAATGTAAGAAAACTAAAAAATATTGGCAGAACATTAGCCAATGGACAAAGCACTCGCAGAATATGTTGAAAATGCCAATGTCTGACTTGAATATCCATAATAGAACTATAATTACAACTTTAACAGCTAAAGTAACTTGTACTTTTTTCGCGACAAAATTTGATCATTTTAAAAAAAGCGGAGAGATGAATCTCACAGAGTCTGAAAAAATTTGCAATATGCATCTTATACAGGGCGTTTACTGTTTATGCCTACCAATTTTTCCTCAGCGTAATGTTTCGCAAATGTAATTTTGTGTTTTTTTCCATTATTATGTCGTATTAGTTGAAAAAATTTCAGATTATATTTTTAAGCCTTGAAATTTAACTTCTTTGTACGCACACAGAAATCTTATTACTTTGGTAAAACCTGGCAGAACATCAGTTTGGTGTTCACCAACATGTGTACTATCCTTTGAAAAATATTAAAAAACTGGAGGAAATGCCGTTGAAATTTTCGTTGTCAGCTTTCTATGTATTAGTTTTTCTAACCTACTATCGTCCAAAGGCGCTTTCGGTGGTTGAAATTATTTTTCTAAACACTGCGTCGACAGACTCGTAGATCCTGAAAATAAGTCCCGATCACTTTATTGACTACTTAGTTTAATATAAACTTATTTTCTTTAATTCACTTCAGATGCGGCCATATTGAATTTCGATGTAGACGTAGTTCTACACGTAGGTATCGCCCACACCAGATGGGCGACCCATGGAGTGCCGAGTGAAGTGAATTCGCATCCGCAGCGCTCGGACGTCGAAAACTATTTCTGCGTCGTTCACAATGGTATCGTCACCAATTACAAAGAAGTTAAAGCCTTTCTCACGCTCAAAGGATACGTTTTCGAGTCGGAGACAGATACCGAGGTGATCGTCAAACTGGTTCATCACATCTATCAAACGCATAAAAGCCTTTCATTTCGGGAACTCATCGAGCAAGCCATCCAGCAACTGGTGAGTCTATACTTCTGGTATGTACTTTTTGCTGAATTGGAAGTCTGCCGGTTGCAGCTTTCAAAATATTTATAAAAACTTTCAATGTATACTCGTCGGAATCTTCAAATAAGAGCCAAATTGCGTTCTTCCCCTCGCCACCACATATAATTTCATGTATCCTTGTATTTAGAATAGCATTCTGTCGATTTATTACAACACCTCATTTGATTTTTCCTGAAGGGATCGCACTGGGAATATCGTAACACTATGGTTTTTAAATAATTTTAATTAAATTTTTGATTTATTTTTAGGAAGGCGCTTTTGCCTTATGTTTCAAAAGTAAATTGTACCCAGGTGAATGCGTAGCAACCAGGCGAGGAAGTCCATTATTGGTGGGTATAAAAACCAATACCAGACTTGCGACAGACCATGTTCCAGTTTTCTACAGTAAAGGTAAGTGTCCGCGACTTACTTTTTTCCATTTTTCATTTTTCTTCTTTTTCGGCTTTCTTTTCTACGTTTTTATTATTGTTTATCTCAAGTGTTTGCATTTCGAGATTTTTTCCTTGTTGACGTATTGACGAAGTGTGTCTGATAGTTTCCAGAAGGATGTCTTCCCTATTTTACAAACTCTATCGTAACATTGATTTACACCGTACAAAATTGTCTACTCATTTTCATTTTTGCAATCGATTTCGTCGCTTTGTATTCACTTTTATTATGTTTGTTCACAATTTCATGAAGTATTGGATGCGGCCACTGAAAGCGCTACGATCGCGATGGCTGAGTTCATTTATATGTGTCTGTGTTTCGCTTTCACTTCACACCACATTTTACACTTATAGTAGTGTATTTTTTTTTGGCCTACATTTTTCAAAAAGTAATTTGTGTCAACTACAGCTCTTATAAGTACTCTATGAGAAGCTTTGTCTTCTGTATGTTGTTCGTCTGTACAAGTGAAAAGTATTATCTTGTGCAGATTATTCCTGTCTTATGTTCTCATTTTTGGATGCAAAGTAAACGAAATGCACCTTCCACTAAACTCTATTTACTTTTTCAAAACCTCTTGTGCATTTCCCTTCTTCTTCTCATTTTCTGATATTCTTTTTAATCTGCAGGGAGGTCGGCAAGTTAAACAGCATAACCTCTACTAATAAATTTCTGGAGTTAGGGTTGGCTGCACGTTGAGACCCAAGCCACTTACTCCATGTGAACAGTTTAGTGTACTCCATGTAAAACAAATGGAAATCCGCACATTGAATATCCAGACCCAGCAAACACCCACGAGTGAGAATGTCTGTGATCGAAACACAGATTTTGTGGCATGGGTTGTTCCACAATCTACTAGTTTCCGAAATATGGACATTATGTGACTAACAATGGCTGGTTGTTGGCTTTCAAGTGGTAGGACAAACCACGCATAACCCACGTAAGGATAGTGTGGGTTGTGTTTGACTTTGATCCTAGTGTGTGGCCCGCCTGAAAAGACAAAATTGTTGTTTCCCTCTCAAAATTCTGGAAAATGTTCTCTTTCCGAGTTATAGTCCCCAAAAGTTGAGGGGAAAAAAATGTTCCACATTAAAAAATCGAAAATCCGATTTCGTTCATTTTGGTTAATTTTTGGGGAAGTTGTCGTAACCATTGCTGAAGTCTCTTTTCAAACTTCTCCTACCACCTCCACCTCTTATAGTTTTTGCATTTTTACGTCAAATGCTGTCCTTTATCTCGAGAGGTAATTTGAGATATTTTAGGAAAATTTATTTTTCTTTATCCTTTCGTCAAGAAGTATATAAGTTTTAACAAATTAATTGTCATTTTTCAGAAATCCTAAAATGAGAACAGATTTTTTGTTACTTTTATTTTTGAAAAAATGACTATTATTCATCCCGTTTAAACCTAAGTCCCCTTTTCAATGAAATGTAATCGATGTTTCTTCTCGAATCTCTGCTGGAAGCCACTTGCTGAGCAGAGTGACGGCACAGTGGTCCTCAAGCATGACCTAAGTTTGGGTCCATTTGGCTTCATTAATTTTTCCGTCTTTTGTGGTATTTACTGAAAATTAATGTATAATTTATTGTCGTTCGATCGATTTTTTACAAGAACCGCGTTGATAAACCGCACTCATTTGAAAATATTCAAAAATTTTCTTTTTTCTTTTCGGGAAAATTCCACAAAGGATAATGAAAATGAATAATAATCCCATGCGAATTTGTTGAATTTTTTATTTTTATCTTTTTTTTATGCGTATCCATTTCTCAATAGCTACTAAACATCTTAGGTAGTCAATAGTTTGAATTCTTTGAATTTTGTTAAAATTTTAATACTAAGTATAAGTTACCGTATGCATTTTATTTCTTTTTCTTTTTCATCCATATTTAACATTATTATTTTCCTTTTATTTTTTTTCCGTTTTCATTTTTGCGACATGAAAAAAATCGTAGATGCTGAGTCTCACTCTCTCACAGGTATTGAATAAAAACAACACCCATTGAGCATTTTTCATTTAGCTTCTTTCTCGGTGATGGTTTCGTTAATATTCGGCAGCATTGCGTTTACGTTTTGATATAACGTACGTTACTTAGTGTTCCATCGGCTTGATTAGTTTATATCATCGGTGTGGGGCATAGTCAAGGTGTGGCATAATAGGATGTTGGTTTTTGAATCGTTTTTTTTTTTTTTTTTTTTTTCGAAATTGATCAGTTTAATAATACTTTGCATGCTGGGAAATGGTTGATGACGAATACACAGCCTTTTACGACACTTATATGTGCATATGAATACGAGGCGATGATATTCCTTCGCGAGTTTACCTTCCATCGTTATCGGCTGTTTTTAAATTACTAAATTTTTCACTTCTTACTGAATTTTCAACAAGTCTCTTTTTCCCCTTCTCACTTTCCCGCTCGCTCACTTTTCAGTATTTTAGAACCAAGTTTTTTTGTTTTTTCCCCTCATTATTTGAAAGTTTCGTCCAATTTGACAGGGACCATTCTTCCGTAAGAATTGTGAAGGGTCCTTTAGCGATCTTTTGGGAGTCGCTGTCCGATAATATTCAGGCTATTTAATTTCAGAGATTCCCGGTAAAAAGAAGAGGTCTGTAGCAAGTCATATTATGATAACATCTAGCCTACTAACTGCAGAAGTGCCTGACCAACGTGTCCCTATAGTGATACCTATTTTGAAACCAAATGTTGTAACATCCAGTGTTGCCCACTCCGTGTGTCCGATTTATGAAAGCGGACATTCAGACTAATATAAAAGTGTATGTAGAGAAGTAATGTGATCGGCTGCCAGTAATCTATTAGTCAGAAATTTCCACTGGTGATAGTTGAACACTTTCTGACTTGACTGTACAGATTTAATAGCCTACTGCTCTCATGCCTGACATCCTCGGTGAGGTCAAAAAGTGGTTCCCTATACCTTCACTATACTACTTTTAAAGGGGCGAATGATCCTGTCTTTACACTTTCACAATTTTGGTAACATTGATCAGGCGACAGAAATTCATTTCGACTTCGACCCTCTACAGTATTTCAAAGTCTAAAATAATTTTTTTCGAATGCATTTTCTGACATTGTCGGAGGGAAACCACGCCGCGTTAGCTTTAATCTCTGTAATCACTTGTTGAATCTTCGCAGTGAGTTTACCATTAGAATGCATGAAGCTCTAGTATTAAATTTTTATTAACAAATAAAAGTTGATGCGTTACGTACAGTACCAGTATACCTTTGTATACCCTTATCATCTTCAATATACGTTTAGCATTTCAAAATTCATGTATATAGTACTCTTGTCGGTCCTTCGTTGGATAATTTTATCAAAATTTCACGCGATTAGTAATAACGCTAATGCTTTGACTGTGATTTGCAGATCATCGACGTGGAAGTGAATTTTCCATTCTTGCACGCTATGATACCTCCGAAATAGAACCGCTGGAAAACAAAGCAATCGAATATTTCTTTGCCTCAGATGCTAGCGCCGTTATCGAGCATACTAATCAGGTCATATTTTTAGAGGTTAGTTCTTATTCAGTGGATACTTTCTTCGCAGTGTAAATCAATTTATGCATTCATAACTCAAAGACCCTCGAATTAAATCCTTGTTTCATGATAAAATTTTGTACAAGATAGCCGCATAAATGTTTGACAAAAAGCGAATTACCGTTAATCATTGGAGGATTATATTATTTTATGGTTGAATTCAATTCCAGGAGCACTGTGTGAGATATAGTCTGAATTTATTATGCTGTGGGTTCTCCACAAGAGACATCAATTACAATATACATATGGTATATAGGTATAAACGCTCACCAAAATCATACAAAGACTTAAAATGAATATAATAGAACAATAAGTTTTTATAATTATTTTTCTGATAGTTCATTTCAATTATTGGAGACACCGTATATTATATACAAGTATGAAATATGATGTATATTATGCTACCGTCAGAACTAGAAATTAGTCAATTACAAAAACCTTTTGACGAACTTATATTGTTTGGACTTTGGACCAGTCAGTACTAATTGACAATAGCCCACCGTAGATTTCAGTTATGACTATGATTGTCAAAAATATTTTTGTATTTCGGGAAAATATTAATATTTTTAGAGCTAAAAATATGTAATTATACTTATTATGTATTAATTTTTAACTATATTTTTGAAACTTTAACAAAAATTTATTTCTGTTGCTGCAAAATTTTGAAAGTATTTATGTGAACTTTTGTGGCCCTATTCCAAAATGCAGTAAAAAAAAAAATCACGGGATTACTAAATCTCGGGTAAAGCTGAAATAATAACGGGTTTTTCAGATTACTTCTACTTAAATTTTGTGTATTACCATCAACCTGGGTGATATGGATCAAAAATTAGAATTTTTGTGTCAGATGGAAAAATGTTAGAAAAAATTCAGAATAATTTTGATGTTCTTAAGGCAGTGTTTGCCAAACCATGGCTCTCAAGCTAATAGTAGCTCGCATTCATGGGAGCTATATGTTGAAATACCTGTTGAACCAACTTTTTCTTAAAATTCTTATTTTAACTGTTGTTTTGTTTCTTTTTATTGATGGAGACAATATGTGCAAAAAAAGTCAATTTTAAAAATGTTCCCGGTCTTTCTGGGGGAGAAAATAGCACCTTTGTATCACTTCAAAGCCAAATTATACTTTTATGGGTTTCCATCATGATAAAAGATCCAATTTCACCATCTAGGTACTGCTGTTTCGAAGCAAAATAAAAATAAATTTTTTTCATCTATTAAAAATTTGAAAATCTGAAATTTTGTTGTAGCGGATGATTGAATCAACTTGTGAATAAATTCAAACTATATGTCTAAAACTAAGATAACATATTTTCTTATAAAACACTCATCTAAATTACTGTTTTTCATTTTCACGAGCTACAGTGAACTTTTCAACAAATTAAAGAATTCAACTAAAATGAAAGTGAACTTCCCAATTTTTTGGGGCACATCTGACAGGTGGAAAATCTTGAGTTCTTCTAAGTGTTTGACTAATTTAGTTTTATCTAGTCAATACTGAAATCGACTAATTTCTAGTCCTGACAGTAATATATATAGATTACATATTGAAAAAAAATCTCAGTAGGGCAACTCTAATTTCTTTGGCCATTTTTATGTCTACATTTATTTTGAGCTTTCCAATAAGAAAATAATAGAGATTAGTATGATTTTTAAAAAAACTTATTTTACCACCCTGTATTTCATCTTCTGTAAATGTATGATAGCTATGAAAAAATCTGTGTTAACTTTTTTGCTCCAGATCTTATGTTCATTATTTTTATTTGAAGTACAATGTATATTTTATATCGCTTATCTATCGAGGAAAACTGAAAAAACAAAAGTAATTACACGTTCGAGCTTTCCGCTTCCCTGAAGCACTCTCTATAAAGATGTAACATTTTTTTCACGTATTCTGGATCCCATTCTCATAATATTTCAGGGATGAAACGTTTTTTATTTTACTGGGCTATTTGACGTACTTTGCATTTTTTTTTCATATGTAGGTAATTATGTGGTGGATGGTAAAGGGGAAGATTTAGTATGATCCAAATGTTTTGCTCCCTGAAGATTTTAATGCTCCTTCGCCTGCCTGTAATTAAAGTTCAGTATTATCTTTCTACGTTCCCTTATCTGCAAAGTTTCTTTCGCTGTGAAAATATTGTGTAAGAAATTTTAAATCCGTGTGAATGGAGTCAACCGTATGAATCATTTGTGAAAATCATTCGAACGTGTTTTTATTTTCCCACACTGTTCGAGTAACAATAAACGCTCATTTTGGATTTTGATAATTGTTTTATTGTTCAATTTTTCTTCTAGGATGACGATGTAGCCGCGGTCAGAGATGGTCTTCTCAGCATTCACCGCTTGAAAAGAAGTCTAGATGATTCGCACGCTCGAGAAATTACGACCCTCAAATTAGAAATCCAAGAAATCATGAAAGGTTAGATCAAATCATAGTCTGCGCATTCTGTAAATTATTTCTTAAATAAGTTCCAGAATTCTTTTTTTTCCTAGTATATACTTTAGTTCTCGAACAATTGTTGATCCATCGATGACCATAAGAATCATTGTTATTATTATATAGGTTGTCGAGAAGTTGAGGGGCGTAATCTCCAGGTTCAATGTCTGGGATAAAAAAAAAAAAAAGTTCTTCAAAAAATTAAAGAGATATTAGATTTTTAATTTTTGAATTCAATTCTTCAGTAAAACTGTTTTATTCGACGTGAATTCGTCGTAGTCATTATTTTAATAAACCACGTAAATACCTTCCCTTCAAATGCTTTTTTAAACTTACGTATTTTATCGTTTTGCTACTTAGGAAATTTTGACTCGTTCATGCAGAAGGAAATTTTCGAGCAGCCAGAATCCGTTGTAAATACGATGAGAGGTCGAGTGAATTTTAATAACGGTAGCATAATTCTTGGTGGTATTAAGGTAAGTGATCGGTTTTTTTTTCATTTGTTTTAGGGAGTCATTTTTTCACAGATAAACTACCTTCGTAATTTATCGATTCATTCATTTTCATGCGTGATCAAAATCACGCCTCAAACTTACTCAAACTGACTATTCTCAATGAATGATTCTTCGTGTGGGTCAAATTTTTCTTCACATTGTTAAAAATCGAGAGGGTCAACGAACAATGAGATAAATAGTATTTTTTTAAATTTATTATTTATCAACAAATTTCAAACTATAATAAGTAATTTATTAAACAAGCTTAGTGGCGTACCTATAGGTAGTTTTTTTTTAAAGATGGTTTCGTTGACTGAATGGTAGGACATCCATACGTCCGGGAAAAAAAGTAGATGACAGTTACGTCCTTTTTTTTTTTAGAGGGAAAGGGTCGTTATCAAACCTCCTTTCCATTCTAAAAAAGGACTCGAAAGGACTAGTCTGAACAAGAGTACTGTTAACAATGAATTATATACTGTAAGCACAAAAAAAAAAGAAAGGAAAATTGTTCCGTTTACATAAAAGAAACTTTTTTTCCGTAAAAGTTTTCCTATCGTCTTGTAATTAAAGGGTACAAACAATCGTAAAAGTTAATAGATTGAACCTTTTAGTGTAGAATTTTTCCGTCTGTAGTTTTTATTTGTAATTTGGAGTCGGTGTTACGCGCAGGAATACATTCCAGAGATCAGGCGTTGCCGAAGGCTGATGCTTATAGGTTGTGGCACCAGTTACCACAGCGCCATCGCCACTCGACAGCTACTCGAAGAGCTAACCGAATTACCCGTCATGGTCGAGTTAGCCTCCGATTTTCTGGATCGAAAAACGCCCGTATTTCGAGACGACGTATGTTTTTTCATTTCACAATCGGGTCAGTTTCGTTGTTGGCCCTACGCCATTTGATTAGTATTTTATGATGGGTATCGTATATGTTACTATTAAATTATGTTTGATTCAGCATTTTTCATTATTGCAGCGTTGCTCAGCTCCTATTAACAACCCGCATATTTTTATGGTATTACAGGTGAAACAGCGGACACGTTAATGGCATTACGCTACTGTAGAAAACGTGGAGCGTTGATCGTGGGCATCACCAACACTGTTGGCAGTTCCATTTGTCGCGAATCGCACTGTGGCGTTCATATTAATGCCGGCCCTGAAATCGGAGTAGCATCAACCAAAGCATACACGTCCCAGTTCATCTCTTTGGTCATGTTCGCTTTGGTCATGAGTGAGGATCGTATTTCGTTAACGCCGCGAAGATCCGAGGTAATAACCGATGTGCAACGATGTCAGTCATTTTAACCTCGAAATACCATTTTTTGATTACAGCCCTCATTTTCTCGAGTGAGGTAGAAAAGGGTATAGGGTATAGGTATAGTTGGGTAAGCGAAGGAAATCGACCTTTAAGTCGAATTGACTAATTTTTTCTCAAAGGTTGCTTTCAGATCAACACTCAATTTTGCGATTTTTATCTGGTTCGAAAGGTTCGTTTTTGCCGAGAGAACAAAAATTTTTTGAATTTTGAAAAAAAAAAGTATTTTTCTCAAAAACTATAGTTGCGAATTACATGTGATTGCAGTATGTTGAAGAGGTACTATAGACCCACAAGCATAAAGTTTTTTGAAATTTTCACTCAGTGCCGATTTCCTATGCTTACTCGTCTATAGTCCTTTTTATCTATCACTCCTGAAACAGGATGAAAAATAAAATTTATTCGCTTTATTATGTCAAATTTTTGTACAAAAAATCCAATTGCCGAAAAATGTAAATTAAAAAAATATTTTAGGCGCTTGTGCGGTAAAATATTATGGATTATAGGTCAGGTTGAAAACGTATCGTTAAATTATAAATTGAGTGTTCAATGCTTATGCAGTTTATTCGAATTTTCCTCGAAATTACCAAAAATTCATGCTGATCAACCGAAAGCAAGTCCACTCGACTTGCTGTATTTTCTTAAATATGAAGATCGTTTTAACAAATTTTCTAGTCTATCGTGTTTGATTTTGTATGATAAATTTGCTATTGATTTTCCTGTTTGTGTGACATTTACGAGAGTAAAGGGCTTTGAAGATGGTATAACGTTTCTAAGTCTTAATTATTACAGTTCGTGAACATCGAAAAGTTTGATCTGAATTTTGTCTTGTTCGATTTAAAGTCTTCATACCCTTAAATATAGAGGAATAGAGGCTGTAGGATTACTATCAACAATTTCTAATTGATATTAATCGATAACATCGAAAAGAATCAGACTTAGCTGTAAATTTTTTTGTTTCAATTTTTTCAACAAACACAGGTGTACAATAAGAATTCAAATCATCTTACGCAAGACGAGTCCAAGAAGCTCATATATTCTTACTATAGAGTACCCAGTGCTCCTACGCAGCAGTAATTTACAGACCTACGTAAACCATAAATGGCATAATTGTGTTCAAATTATCAGTGAATCAGGTGCATGTGCACAATGAAGAAAAAAAATTTAGAGTTAGACTGAAATTGAAATATGCACATACCCAACTATATCTGTTAAACTGGTCACGTGATAAACTTTACAGACAAGTGGCTTTTATATGTATAAGAATTGCGACCCTCAATATTTCTAATCGATTTGTGTCTAAACCTAAAGGGTAATTCGAGTTCATTTTCCGTAAATCGTGAAGTTAATGCCGACTAAACGCCTCCGGTCTCACTCGTAACCTTGAAAATTTTATGATAAATAGTTTATTGCTTTATGGAATGTGGAAACCGAAAATTTTGCGGTTCGTAAAATTTCTCATTTTAAAACTATATAGAAACAACTCAACTACAAATTCTGTTCTCATGAGTATCAAATAGGCGGTCTACTTATAGGGTTTATCTACTGTATACCACTATATTTTACATATTCGTGTGTTAATTGTAGATAATTGCTGGTTTGAAAATATTGCCCGAGTATATCCGACGCGTTTTGAAAACGGACGACATTGTTAAAGCCATTGCGCAAGATTTGTATCAAAAGAAGTCGCTGCTCGTTATGGGTCGTGGTTACAATTACTCTACGTGTATGGAAGGAGCATTGGTATCGTATTCTATTTTAGCTCTAATCGTGTATTTCTTACCACGAAAGTAATGTGTATGTCATACGGTAATTTTTAACGTTTCATATTCTCTCCATTTTCAGAAAGTCAAAGAGCTCACGTACTTACACAGTGAAGGTATTATGGCTGGCGAGCTGAAACACGGACCTCTGGCACTTATCGACAAAGCGATGCCGGTGATCATGATTGTGACCCGGGATCCAGTTTATAGCAAATGTATGAACGCGTTGCAGCAAGTCACAGCTCGTGAAGGCAGACCAATAGTCATTTGCGAAGAAGGTGACGATGAAACGAAGAGTATCGCGTGGAAATCGATAGAAGTGCCTCGCATCGTCGACTGTTTGCAAGTACGCCTATCAGTTTAATAAATTTTTGGTAGGAGAATTTATTCTTTGAGAAAAACTTGAGTTTAGATTCGTCGTCCCTCAATATAAAATTAATAAACATGGAAAAATGATATGAAAGTTGAAATTTTTGAAGGATATGAACGGTGACTTCAAGTTGTTTATTTTATTTTTTTGGCAAAAATAAGAACTGTATTGAATATTTTTGAGTTTCATTTTTTGGAATTCGTTTCGATGAATGTGCACCTGTTCAGGGTCTTTACCATTAGGACGATCAAATTTCATTGGTAGATCCGTATGGGTAGTACATGAGTAGACAAATAAAAAATGTTTGAATTTTGACCCATAAATCAAAAGTGAAATAACTAAGGCTCTACGAAGTTATATTTTTAATTAGTAGGTACATTTTAAGCAAGATTGAAACTTCGAAAAAGACTGATCTTTTACGCCCGCATTTGTCTAATCCCTTCTTAAAACGAATAAAACCGATTAAATTAACTATTTCTCAAATACTATTACGATACAAATTTCGTACTTCCACTTCAGCTTAAGTAACTTCGAATTTTTAACCTCCAATTAAAAATTAATTGCTACTGAAATGATCCATGATCTTGAAACATTTTTTGTTTTTCTACCTTACTACTAGTGAACTTTGACCCATCCAACGGTGAATACCCTGTATTCAATATACATACAAAGACTACATCCCAATATTAGCCTTGTCAAACTTTTTTTATAAAAACAGTTGATTCACGATCTAAAAATTTTAAATCAACCAAAAAATTTTAGTTGAGGGAGCTTGCGCTATGAAATTTTATCTAAATGGATGTATTCTTCGATTTTTTTTTTTCGGTGTACTTTGTTAATGATTATGGTACAAGATTTTTCTAACACCTGAATTGAAATTTTATATTTTTCACTTCAACTTGAAATTTATCTCGTAATATTAAAATAAATCAACAAATTTATTATGTATTCAGTTTCCATCCTTGTATGACATGAACTTGCGAATCTCTCTTTATGTCATGGTGGAAATGATATTACGTTGTTCCTATATCTTCGATAATTGGATCTTCAAATGTAACCTTGTACGAATAGCCAAGCAGCAAACGAATCTCATTCTTCTTATTAATCTTTCATAAGTTTAGTAAAGGAACGATGTATGGTTTTTGTAGGGTATCCTGACTGTAATTCCGATGCAATTGCTGGCTTATCATATTGCGGTGTTGCGTGGGTGTAACGTCGATTGCCCCCGAAATTTGGCCAAATCCGTTACCGTCGAATAAAATTAATATTTACTTTCCTTTCTTTTCTTCAACGTCAAACAAAAACCTATCCTGTTGACGCTAGACTGTCTCCACTTCCGCGAAAAACTATTGAGTTTTTGTCAACTTCCATTTTATATTTAGCCGAGGGTGACTCATTTCTGTTTGACTTAATCAGTTTGGATAAACTAAAGTTAAACCAACGATTTGATCGAGTATTAGCTGTACCAATTTTTGAAGTGTTTTCGAAATTTTATTTTATTTTCCATGATCAGTTTATTTTCATTATTTTTTGTGACTGTTTCGTCGTCGATTCAATTTAAAAAATTTTTTTTTGTAAATCTGATCTTAATTATTTTTAAAATTGTTGTCGATTTTATGTTGTGTTCGTCAAAAACAAAGAAAATGTTTTCTCTGTGCTTTACCATCATTTTTACTTTATACATATAACTGTACCTACTTTCAATTTTTATTATTTTTTCTCTTTTTATATTTTAATATTATTTTTATGTTTTACTGTCACCATCTATTTTACTTATATTTTATGTTGTGACCTAATCTTTCATGTGAATATGTGATTACAGATATTTTATTTTCGGTGAGTTTTTTCTTCAGTTATGAGCAATTAAATTCATCCAGACGAAACCATCAATTGTCTTTTTTTCACGGTTAAAATTCGTAATAATCATACAAAAAAAAACAAACTCGAAAATTGAAAATTTTTATCTTAGATTTTTCGTATATTATTAGGTATAGCTACCCGCAATTTTTTTGGTTGTAATTGTTCTGACCATATTTATACTTTTCACTAAAGTTGTATACATAATGTCTGAATAGTCTTTATAACGTAAGTGTCAATTTCGGTTCTTAGCGAGCATCTTATCAATTAGACTTTCTCTGCTTCGCATCAAATTTTTGTTAGGAAAAAAATCTTTAACGGCATGCGATATTCTTGGAATAAAATTTTCAAGCCTCTATAAATTAAAAGTAAACGAAAAAAATTATCGTATATTATGTGCCTATCGAAGCAGCTGTTAACTTTTCACGTCTTGTACTTGAACTGATTGTTGATATAGCTTTGAAAACGAACGCTACAGTAATATTTTCAGGAAGATTTTCTGCATATCAGAATTATTTTCATTGTGAATTGTGTGATGCCTGTGAATTCTCCTCATTTTAAATTATTCGACTCACCTGCTTTTTCATCATCTGCTTCGATAGACAATTATTCATTTGTCAGAATATTGTTGGTGGTTGTTGTTGTGACTCATTGTGTAGATGAGTTGGCTAGAATTCGTGGAGATGTAACCTGTAGGTTACAAGAAAAGTAAGACTGATCGCTCATGTGATTGTGCATCTTTAATGCATTGACGAAGTTTAAATTATATTATTCATCTCGTGCGGAACTGACTCATTGAGCCTATTAAAGTTTATATTGATTGATGAAAAAAAGTAAGATTTTATACATTTGTTAAAAATTAAAGCCGTTTAATTATTTAAATTTCGCAGATATGGAAATTTCGACGTAATTTCGGGTGTAATCGTTTGCCTTTATGCGAGGTTCAAACATAAATTGACCAAATGCGGAGTGCAGACATACAGAAAAAGGACAAACTAGTTCTTTTTTTCTTATGCTCGTTAACAGTTAAGACGACAGGTCATGGACCTTTCATGGACATTGGACACACTAAAAGGTACCCCTAAGCACAACCCCAAAGGTCGTAGCAATCATTCCCATCTAAATGCTGCTACGAAAAACAGCACCACTTTTGAAGTAGTTGTCCTCATTCTTACAGTACCGAATTCAAATTTGTTCGCCCTTATTCGGGCTCACCAACCATGATGGCAATTTTTTTTTTTTTCACATAATTGAACTAAACGAATGAATAAATATAACTGATAATTCAGAAACTAAAACAAGCATGAATTTTGGAGATTAAAATGTAAAACGGGTCGAAAATTGTACAGTTCCTTAAATTTAATACTCTGTTCGCAGGTTCCTTACCCGATTGTCAAAAATCAAAATTTTGTCAAAACCTAAAAACTCAAATAATTTGTGTTGTTTCCAAATCCTGCACAATAAAAGCCAACCTACACTGATTGTGATGTGCCTGTAAATATATACACTTGCATGTGGAGGAAATATTTTGGGTAAATTAATACGTCAAATGGTATAATAATTTTTGTTCACACTTACAGGCATTCTTACAATGGTGGTTGTAAGGTAGAGATGCTGCTCTAGGAATCAGTAGTGCCAAGTTCGAGACCCACCATGGTTGAAGCTTTATGTTTATTTATTTATTTATTTTTTTCCCGAAAATGGTTCATTAAATTCTCTTTTTTTTTTAAATATTTTTCAAAATAATTATTCAAGATTAGACACGTTTTTCATCAAAATGAGTACAGATTCTGGATTCACTTATTACGTAGGTGGTGGGATATTTCGGGCAGATGCAGGGGGGCCGGTCCATGGTATGCCATTTTGGGGGCGACACCTCTAGAGTTCACCCTGTCATTGCCTACATACAAAGTGGCATGCCTTGATCAAGGCCCCCCGCATCGTTTGAAAGATCCCACCGCTGATATTGTACTGGCGTCTACTATACTCATTACAAACGTGAAAAACAGTAAAAAAAAATTTTGCCCAAAATATTTCCTCCACATGCAAGTGTATATTTACAGGCACGTCTGATTGTGCCGTCAATTCGTCAAGTCGTTATGGTACCGTTCGGGGCTCGGGCAGTTTATAATTATAAATGATTACAGAATACAGATTACAAAATTTACAGTAGTTACACTTTGACTGTATCTTATATAGTCAAAGCAATTACAACTTTACAGAGATTTTTGAATTTTTGATTCAATAAGTTGGTTCGTTTCATTCCAAAATCCTGCTCCCAATAAGTAATCTAGCAAAGCAATGAAATTTTAAGATTTCTAGGATTTTTCATAAATCAGCCAATATGAAAAGTTTACGATAATTACGTTACGTTTACGTTTCTCTTTTTTGCAGTCAAATGGAGTGAGTTTAATTAATTAATTATTTAAATTTCGGATAAAGTTACCGTGGGTTATCTGTAACTTTAATTTTTTATTGAATCGCTTATTCGATAATGTGGGAGAATATCATCGATAATCCTACGGGATGGAAAAAATTGATTATCTTCACGATCCTGCTGCTTGCTTGGGTTGCCGGATTTTCTTCCCGGTTATTTGCTGTTATTCGTTTCGAGAGTATTATTCACGAATTCGATCCATGGTATGACAATTTTGACGTTTCTAATTGATGCGTACGTATGCCGAAACTGTAAATTTTCAATAATCAATGTTGAATTCTCCTCAGGTTCAATTACCGAGCCACTGCTTACATGGTCGAACATGGATTTTATAAATTTCTAAATTGGTTTGATGAGCGCGCTTGGTACCCTCTTGGTAGAATTGTTGGAGGAACCGTATATCCTGGTTTAATGATTACCTCTGGAGGTATTCATTACGTACTGCATTCGTTGAATATTCCTATCCATATTCGAGATATATGTGTTTTTCTGGCACCAGTATTCAGGTACTGATATGGTTGAAATTTTCTTGTTTTAAGCTATCAGTTGGTCGGTTTAATTTTATTTTGCACTTGCACAAGTTTATTTACTTGTCATCAATGGTTTTTTTTTTTTTTTTTTTTTCTAGTGGATTTACTTCGATAGCAACTTACTTTTTAACTAAGGAATTATGGTCGGAAGGAGCTGGTTTGTTTGCTGCTTGTTTTATTGCCATCGTTCCTGGTTACATCAGTCGATCTGTCGCTGGAAGTTACGATAATGAAGGAATTGCAATATTCGCTTTACAGTTTACGTACTATTTATGGGTAATTATTCGAACTTCTTACAACTAATTAAGTTATTAATTTCGTTATTATGAGTTACAATTCAGTTTTATGGTTGTAGGTTAAATCCGTTAGCACTGGATCTATCTTCTGGGCCGCTTTGACGTCGTTGTCTTATTTCTATATGGTAATTTTTGTTCTTCGCTGATTTTTGAAATTAGAGAGTTTGTATCTTTTGATTTGATATAATATTTAAAAGAACCTCTAGCTATTGAAACTTCTCAATTTCCTAGGGAATTAGAAAAGAATCAAAGAATGTCTTGATGTTTTTTCATTACATTTGTCAGAAGTTTTGTTGTAGTATTTGGATGTTTAAAATATGAAATAAGATTATCAAATTTCATGAAAGTTGTTGAGACTGTCACTTTTGGCTTCCATCGGATTTTTTAATTCGCTAGAATTTAAATTTCATTTAATAGAAATTAATTTGAAAATAAATAGCTCATTTTAATACCTATTTTTTCTAATACATTAGTTTTTTTCTGTTAAAACACTGCTGGTCTAATTTGGTTTTATAAATATGAAAAATTCGATTCGTATCGTTGAAAGGTACACTGTCTTTTGATGAATGTTTTGCTGAAATCTTCAGAAGTCATGATGAAATTGCTTTGAGTACTTGTGTATCACTGATCTAATTTAACTATGAAATACAGTAAATTTTCTTTTATGAAGTCACAATTTGTACGCATGATTATTTACTCTATATGAAGTTATAAATTTAGGCCTGCTGTGCAGTTAAAGCAGCTTTCATAAAAATTTTTTCTTCCAAAATTTATCAGGTATGATTAATTTAGAAGCAAAACAAAATTTAAATTTATTGGTGTTAGACACTCACTTAGCAATCCATTTTCATTTTTGATACCATGTTGGCTGATGAAATTTTAAAAGTCGATTTTATTTCAAATTATCTTTGCTAGTCTATTAATCATTTATCATGATTTAGTTTACCAGAAGTCTGTAAAGACCAGTGAATCGGTAAAACATTTTTAAATATTTATTCTGTTTTTCTAGGTGTCAGCCTGGGGAGGATATGTTTTCATTACCAATCTAATTCCCCTCCATGTGTTCGTGTTACTATTAATGGGACGATATTCTCACCGATTATTTGTGAGCTACACGGTATTTTACATTATGGGTTTGGTAATGAGTATGCAAATTCCATTTGTAGGCTTTCAGCCCATTAGAACCAGCGAGCACATGGCGGCCCTAGGTATTATTTGAATTTTCGTCGATTTATAAATATATATTCTAGTACAAAATGCTTTAATTTTCCGTATTATTTAGGCGTATTTGCGCTGATAATTGCTTTTGCGGCTCTGAAGTACGTTAGTTCCAAAGTGACCAAAGCCGAATTCACATTTTTATTCAAAGTGTTGATATTTATCGCTGCGGGTACTGTATTCCTCGCTGTCGTAGTCTTAACGTACAGCGGCGTTATTGCTCCGTGGAGTGGCAGGTTTGTGATTTTTAGCTTACTGATGTCAATAATAATGATTTAGAAAATATACGTGAATAAGACGCGCGTTTTCTATAGGTTTTATTCGTTGTGGGATACAACGTATGCTAAAATTCACATTCCAATTATTGCATCAGTCTCTGAGCACCAGCCTACTACATGGTTTTCGTTCTTTTTCGACCTTCATATGCTGGTTTCGATGTTTCCAGTTGGTTTGTGGTACTGCTTGAAAGATTTAACCGATACACGTGTATTTGGTGAGCAGCGAAGCATAATTTTCACTAACCGTTCGGTCTGTAAAATTGTAATTGCTGACAGATGTTTTGCTTTCACAGTTGTGCTCTACGTCATAAGTGCTGTTTACTTTGCCGGTGTCATGGTCCGATTAATGTTAACTTTAACTCCCGTTGTTTGCGTACTGAGCGGAATAGCATTTTCACTTATTTTTGATTGCCACATGAAAGAAGAAGAAACCATTTGTCGTGAGATTGACGCTGAAATTGAGAAAAAACGATCGATTGAAAAAGTAATATATGTTTCACGTCCCGTGGCATCAGTTCCAAAAAATTTATGAGGAAGAAGTTTGAGAAAATTTTGAATTCTGTGTGGCCATTTTCTCCTGCGTTTGAAATGTATATTTGATGCACAGGTGGGGAGGGGGACGATGTAGGTCCGGTGGTCAGTGATTTACCTTGATGAATTTTTCAATAATGTAGGAGCACCAGTAGAACCGAACTAACAAAATCGTCGTGACGGTGGCTGTTTTCGAACTTAAACTTTCGATTTTAAAGTCGGGGACCTAAGCAATAAGCAATGCTGACACTTACTTGATATTAAGTGCCTTATAATATTGTGTTACGTATTTTATGCTCCTCTTTCGTACGTAGACTTAATTTGTTGATTAAAAATTAACAACGTTGCATAATTCTGCTTGTTTACAAAATGGATAAAAATCTTGTCAGTTTTCGAATATTTGATGGATGGAGCGATCAGATTAATCTTTGCTACATTCACAATGAAACTACCCAGTATCGTTATTTTTCAATTAAAAATGTTTCACATAAATATCATTGCGATTTTGTGAAGATGTTCCATTAATTGAAGAATTTTCCTATTTGGTAAATGGAGTTGGAGGACGTGGCAGAATTCTTCCAAAATGCGGGAAATTTTTGAAACTCGGCTTGTCTTGTTTACCGTCGATTCCATTTCAGTAGTATTTTATTTTAATATCTGACTGGTGGTAGCTTAATTTTAAATGTTACTAATATTCACTTTCATTTGCACGTAGTATATCAACGCCTATGTTATTTGAAGTATTATGTTCAAATTTCATCGAACATGTTTCAGTAAGTAAGCTCATTCTTGGTCCCTGTTTTCGTTCTCTCTTTCTTTTTTTCTGCTCAGAAGTGGGCTTTGCAGAGTTATCTTCAAGTTATAATGGCCTTGACCCGTATAATAGTTGTTTTTTGTTCTTTACCTTAATAAAATTGAATGAAGAACATCAGTCTCCGCTCGCGAATCGATGCCAGCGATCTTGTATAATTTAGTCAATATGTATTTTCAATTTAATTTCGATTCTTTTTTCCCACCAGGCAAAAAGTTCCACTCGTAAACCAAAATCGGGCACTGATGCTTCGAGAGTAGATACTAATGGGGATAGCATTGGTGTCAACTTGCGATGTATCGTAATCGTTTCCACCGTTCTCTTGTTGATGTTGTTTGCTGCCCATTGTACTTGGGTGACGAGTAACGCTTATTCAAGTCCGAGTATTGTTTTAGCCTCGCACTCGAGCGACGGGTAGAAAAAATTTCCTTTTCGTACTACATATTTATGTTGTGCGCCATCAAATGACAAAATAACGTGTTTCTTACACAGTTCTCGTCAGATACTTGACGACTTCAGGGAAGCCTACTTTTGGTTATCTCGTAATACGGACTCCAATGCAAGGGTGATGAGTTGGTGGGATTACGGATATCAGATTGCTGGAATGGCGAATCGAACAACTTTGGTGGATAATAATACGTGGAATAACAGTCACATTGCTCTGGTAAATGTTCTTTCGCAATTATGGAACCAAAAATCCGGAAATACTGGAGATAATTCGAGCTATTTAGTCATTTAAATGCTAACAGATTTTTGTATTTTTTTTGGTGAAAAATCTGGCTACCTTACTTTCCGATACATATTATCGATTAAAACTTAAATTTTTTCTAGGTTGGAAAAGCTATGGCCTCTACCGAACCAGAAGCGTATAAAATCATGACTTCGTTGGATGTTGATTACGTGCTCGTAATTTTTGGTGGCGTCATCGGCTACTCTGGTGACGACATCAATAAGTTCCTGTGGATGGTCAGAATTGCAGAGGGTGAACATCCCAAAGACATTAGGGTGAGTGTAATTTCTTCGTCGTCGATTGTAAATCGCTGTATTATTTATAATGTTTGTCTTTAGGAAGGCGACTACTTCACTGAAAGAGGCGAATTCAGAGTCGACAGCGAAGGATCTCCAGTTTTATTAAACTGTCTCATGTATAAATTAAGTTACTATAATTTCGGTGAATTGAAGGTAAGCCATCAGCGAATCTCGATTTTTCAGACACTTTTTCTCTGTTGAACGAAAATTGGACGTTTCATGATCGCAAAATTGAGCTAGTTTTTAGTCATTCTATTGAGGGCAGAAGAAATGAAGTGGATACCATTTTTTAGTACTCCCTGGGAAATTTTTATCTGAAAGGTTAAAAAAATAAACTTAATTAAAAAAAAAACTCACTTATACCGAATAAGTTCATTTAACTATTTTTCGTCATTGTCTATTTTTCTTTCCCGGTTTGAGTTTTGGTGAGAAAAATTGATTGTAGAAAGAAGTGTGGAAACGAAAGTTTTTCGTTTTGAATGTATATTTGTTTCGAAATATTGGAATGTTTTGAAGATAGCTGAACTTTTAGTTATTACTTTTTTACGCTAAGAAAGTAACGTGTTCAGGATTCACGTATGTGAGTTCCTATAAGCCACAGGAGAAGTCAAATGGCTGACCTGATTTTGATTTTTAATGGCTCATTTGAATCCTGTCATTGGCGTGGGTAACATAGATGGGAAACATACCTTTTTTACATTACCCGTTTTATCAGCGGGTAGGGATAATCATTTTGATCATTCAATACTGGATACTCAGTAGCGCTATCTCACCAATGTTTAACGAAACATACCATCAGTCTAAAGGTCTAAAATAGACATCGGTTTTCTGAGCGTGAACAGTTGGCTATTTTTTGTCTGCTTTCAGACTTGATTCTGTGAATTTAAAGCTATGTAAATATCATGAAACTCGTGTTTATTTTAGGGCTTTAGGCGGATAATGTTGGCACGGATTTGTATGTTTACTTGGGATTCAGTACTAAATGATCGAACGAAGGATAAGCACAATCGCTAGAATGATTTCAGCGCTAGTGTGGTCTGTATTTA
This sequence comes from Ericerus pela, assembly GCA_011428145.1. NCBI lineage: Eukaryota > Metazoa > Arthropoda > Insecta > Hemiptera > Coccidae > Ericerus > Ericerus pela. The sequence continues at coordinate 108,159 of WOFM01000179.1, read as the reverse complement.
AAAAAAAATTTCATTCTACACCCATCTCCCGGTTACTTGTCCAATATTTAACCGCTAGGCCACCGAAATTGAGAAAACAGGTGAAAATAATACAGATATACATATATTATGTTGTTTTCATCACTAATGAACGTACAAATCAGAAATTCATTCGACAAAATTATTCCCTTTAATTTGATGCGCATGCGTTAACAACTTAGCAACAAAAGAAATCAAATATAGACGAAGAACAAAGAAAGAAAGAGACGAGATGATTTTTTATTTATTTTTATTTTTTTATTTTATGGGCAGAAGCTATGGACTGATACAAGCCAAAGCGCGTTTCAGGACTTATTCGGATATATATGTCCTTTACGTATTCTGTTTCATATAGAAAGGACAGAATATTTTCCCCTTACACTAGACGTAATACAAGATAACAAATCTGAAGGAAAGTCCCCCCTAACTGCGATAGAAATTTTAATCGAAGAATATTTGGTTTTCGTGTGGAGTGGGCTGTGTTACGCTTACGAAATGAATGTAATGTATAAATTGTATGGTGTGGACTGTATAACATTATCGTTGTTTTACTCTCATTCGTTTTTGTAATTTTATTTTTTGATGTGTAAACATCCTAGCGTTCGGATTATGGTTGAGGAGAATTACGATCGCGCACCCTCACAACAATACTATTATGTTTACACATCAATCCATCATGAGTATATAGCCCTAGCGGAACTCACCTTTTTTTTTTATGCATTTTTTTAATGCAGTTACTAATGCCTCAAAATATTACGTAGTTTGATACTAGTCCACAGGGATGCGATGTATTCTCATTTGATTATTGTAATCACTTTCCTAGAGGGTTTGTTCATCAGTAAAAATTCTTCAGCTATGGCTCATGGTTAACATGTTAGCTTTTTTGGAATCAGGGAGGTACAGGTTCTAATCCCGGGTAGGTCATGTTTTCGATGTGATTTTTTTGAATTTTTTGAAAACATTTCACACTCTTAAAAGTGTATTTTTTTATTTATGCCTACATAACCAATAGCAAGTAGAAACAGCAACTTGAAACCAGTGTAAATTTGCTGCTAGCATCAAAAAGCTTAAACAAAATATTTTGCTTCTGCTACTTACTGTTGGCCGTATGTAGGCGTAGTGTTGAAAATTCATTTTTAATAAAATTTATTATTTGCTTTCGAACCGGTGATCTACGGTATTATATAAAAAAAAGAGTAAGTGAGTATGACGGGTACACACGGTTGAAGTGAAACTTCTATTAATTTTCGTTCAATGAATCAATTGGAGTTAAACGGGCCAACCTCTCGCAATCACGGTGATTTTTTTCATGACCGTTTTGTAGTTTACTACCGCACGCACAAAAAAAATTGAAGAAAATATTATTGCTTCTTTAATTGAAATTGAAACTTATGTTTTGAGTTCTACACACTGAAAGAATCCGAAATTAATTCAAGTTTAAAGATTTATAATGTGTAAGTTCTGGACCCTTACGCTCCTCCTATTTTTGAGAATTTACAAAAAGTGTAATTATCATGCATTCAACTGTTCGAATTTCTCAAATTTAGGTGTAAAAATCTTAAAAAGTGAATTTTTCCGTTTTCTCTTCTAAGCCATAGTGTGGCTTATTCGAGTGAATGAGAATATAAAAAAATATGTAAAATTGCGATAGACAAATTTAAATAATGTATTTACCCATTTCTTAAGCATGAAAATGTGAAATTTCCGTATTATTCCCCAATAGAGTCCTTCCCTCCGTTCGTTAGCGAGTGAATTGATTTGAATCATAATCACAAATTCGTGTCATATGATCAAATTTACGTCTATACGAAATTGTTGCCGAAAGAGCTTCAACTTACGAAAAACCGCGATTTTTGTTCAGCCAGAAATTTTTTGTACTCTTTTGATCAGCTATTGTTTCTGAGAACTCACGCGTTTAATAATTTGTGACGATTGTTTTGAGTAGTTGGATTTCCGCACACCGGCTGGTTACGATAGAACCCGCAATACTGTGATAGGCAATAAAAATTTCCAATTGACGTATTTGGAAGAGGCGTACACGACTGAGCACTGGTTGGTTAGGATATACAGGTAATTTATTCGTCTTGAGGATGTTTTCACGGCTCTTCACCTCTAGATAATAAACTATTCGTTTGCGTGTTTGCAGAGTGAAAAAGCCAGACGAATTCAATCGACCTCGCATTTCAGTGTCGAGTAGAAAAATTTCAATACCTTCGAAGTTCGTTTCCAAAAAAGTAAGAAAATGAAAACCATTACCATTGTGTTGGATTGCGCGCTGTAGCCGTTTCTTTTCGTGCTGTTTTTTTAAAATCAAACGCTTCAGTGAATTAAATTTTTGGGCTTTTAAAAACCGGGCTGGGTCCTCGATTAACAACCTTTTGTATATTATTTTGTTATCAGCTAACAGATGACTGAATTGTGAAGGTACGTTGCCTAAACTAACGCTTTCAGTAACCAACTCGCAAAGCAGTTACAAGATATTTGATTTTCGGTTTGCGTGATTTCATAATACGTAACACAATTTTGTTTTTGATGGTTTTCGATTCCGTGTGTTTTCATATGTAAATTTTCGAGGTGTTGATGAACACTGAATGTTACTAATTTTTTTCCTTTTTGTTTTATTATTTTCTATTTTTCAGACGGCGGGAAAAAAAAAAGGAACTATAAGAGACAAATCAGTCAAAGTCAGGGGTAAAAAACTTGACAACTAATATTAAACGCGGAAGGATAACAATTTCTCCAGACTGCTGTATCTAATCTATATTTCGTTGTTTTTTTCGTTGACGCCATCCTAAAAAATGTTATTTTGTTGAGCAAAAAAAGTCAACGGATTCGGTCGTCGCTTTTTCTTGTTCTCTTTGCAGTTTTTTTTTCTCCCACTTAATTTAGTGTCATTTTAATCCTATTCATTAATGTTAGCCATTTTAAACGTTATATGGCTTTTACGTTTTAGTATTTATGCTATAGACGCATTCCTCAAGCAGCTTCTGTATTTAGATTACGCTGCTTTTGTTTTATGAAATTGGAAAATTTTAATCATCCATCTCGAGGTTTCACTGATCGCTAATTTCCAACGGTATAAAATAACATTTATATTTCGTAATATAATGGGAATCGTGTCAAATTCATACGACATACATTGACTTTGTAGATATAAGTGCGCGGTAATATCGTCTTACGAACTGTTACCATTATTATGAAATAGTGTTAATGTTTTAATTGACGAATACGATTTTGTTTTTGTTTTTCCATTTCATGTTTCTTATTATTTTGTTTTGGTTTTCCTAAATATGCGCTATAATTAAAAGAGGCTTCACTTTCACTGCGCAGAAAATACTCCCCCACCTCCACGGTTGCTGTCATTTTTTACTTTTGATTGAGAAATGATCTCCATTTTCTACCGTCGAAATGTATTTCAGCTTATTAGGTAAAAGCTATTGCGCCGTCTGCTAAACGTATCATTTCTAAAATCTGCATTTGCTTATGAAAAATTTCAAAATTTAGTGCAATGTTAAATTTTACGGAGGGATTGATTTTATTCAGTGTTTCATTTTTTTTCTCTTTTAGTTTGTTATAGCATTTATTTTTGTAATTATTTTGTTAATTCGAGCACAAAGTATGATGAAAAATTGAATTTTGCACAAAATGTCGAGGTCAACTATGTGATTTTTATCTTTTTTCTCCCCTCGTATTTTATTGCAACTATGATAGTTTTCAATCTTTGTATATGCGCGCGCATGAACTTCTGTTTCTATATTTATTTTAAGAATCGAAAAACTGTGATTTTCATTAAAACGTTTATGAAATTTTCAAGCTTTTGTTTCTTTTTTTTTTTTTTTCAAATTAGTTTTAATTTGGGATTATAAGCGAATAGGTACCAATTAAGGAGAATAATTCGAAAAGTCGTTGCATGTAAAAACACTGTGGATTTATTCATTGAAATTAAAATTTTACATGTTTCTTCATTCGTAATTTATTTTCAATCCTTCGATGATTGACGTTTGTCTTTAATACTGTTCTGTAGTCTACGTTCTGTTTATCTATACCCGTATGTAAACTTCTACAGATTTTTAGTGTCAGCTATCTGATATGAGGATCGACTGCCAAACTTGAGTAGTTGGTAGCTTGATAAAAGAAATAAAACGAAAAAACCATTACGGCCATTTATGGCCTATACATACAGGGTGTTTCATGAAACGTTTGCCAAACTTAAGTTGTTTGTAGTAGGTATGGCTGCTTGATAGTAGCCTTCATACAAGTAATGAAATATCCGCGTAAAAGAAAGTGAAGGATACTACATTTCATTTATGCATGCAAATAATTAGTTGTATAGCATGTATGTGGTAGGAAAAACATTAAAATGCCAGAAATTAATAGCAAAGCTTCAGCTATAGATAATATTAGATTTCGATGAGGGGAGTAAAAAATATTAAGTAAACATGTGGCCAGTATTCCATATTGAAGGAGCTATAAAAGTGTTGAATTTCAGTGTAGTATTTTTCAAAGATTTTACCTGGTGGACCTTGTATTGGATATATCCCCTCATTGGCAGCCATTACATAATGCACCTGCAGATTCTGTACAGGTGAACAAGAGCCTCCAGATGTACCACTGGGATCAGATGGATTTGGATTCTTCTCACCTGCCATAATTAAGCTTTCCGGAAAACTTGGTAACTGGTCAGGGAGATTTATAACTTCACTCTCAGGTGACTCAATTTTTGTAAAATAAAAATTAAATAAAAAATATAAAATTTATTATTATACCTTGTTATAGTTGGCTACTTATAACAAAGTATTTAAATTTGGGAAATAGTCTTGGTAGTATAAAAAAAATTTGAAATCCTATTCAAAATTGAACATGAAAAATCAATTCAATTTCAAACTTCATAAATAAAATGGAGGTAGAAAAGTGTTTGAATGTTATCTTAAAATCTATTATTGAAAAAAGTTCAGGTTTAGATTTGAAAATATTTAACAAAAGTATATTGATATGAAAAATTCAGTTTTAAACTTGTTCAAATTGAACAATGGAATGTATCTTTTATAAAATGATTTTGTAAGATCTTGAAATTTTTGCTGAAACATGAAAGTATTATGTGTGAACAATGATTTTTTCTTTAATTTTTTTGTTGTAATGTGAATTTTTATAATGGATTTTCTCGATCTAGAAAGATTTGAAAGGATTCTATTGAGTCTAAAATTTGGGGTGCAAAAGTATTTTTTGATATTTCCAAAAATTTTACTACTTCAACTCCGTTTTTATTTTTAATAATTCCACTAATGCTAACAGAAAAAGTTTCAAGACTAATTTCTCCATTAAATGTTTTCCAATATGAGAAATTGAAGATATTAACATTTATCCCTACAATTTCTTAGTTTTCAAAAACAATTTTTAATTTTTTGTAATCTGATTCTGTAATTTGAGTGGTGCCAATACAATTAATGGAGCAATTAGCAAACTCACACAAAAGTCTAACCATTCCTAACATGCTAAATAAACTCTTTTATCTAAAAGAGATGAATCTTCTGTGTGATAGCCTCACTAAATTTTTATCAATTTAGGGGGTTCCCGAATGTATTAACTTAAATTCTGTGGAAGAAACAAGATCTAATTACAGTGATGCTCTATTTCCCATAAATTTGTCCAAAAAAAACACTCTCCTGAAAGATTAGATTTTTTGACTTACACTCTTTAGCCCCTGCACTATAGAAATTACAATTACAAAATTTGACAACACTGAAAAAAAACTGAAGTTGGTGCCTGTGATAGGAATTGTGACGACACTGTGAAAACAAATATTGTCATTAGTCCACATCATTAGTGTCATCTTACACTGTCACAAATCACATTATTTATGTCAGGGCATTTAATGTCGCTGTGAAAATTAGTCTGTACTATTTGTAAATACAGTTTTGAAGTCTGAACCATTGTATCATATTATTATTGTTACAATTGTAATTTATAACATGAACAGGTGTACAAAAAATAGCTCCAAAAGAAGGATATTTTATGCTTTTTACCTTATGGGAAACAGTATTTGTAAACCAGATTTTAAATACTCTACATGAACTTCTTTTCAGATAAAGTGTTTAATTAGCCAGTGCAAAGTAGCATTATCTGTCGGTTAAATTTCCTAAACTGAAGATTGAGAAAGTGGCCTTATGGTCAGATCAGAAAATTTTGTACTTTTTTAGACTTTTTTTTATTTTTTATTTGTTGCAAATTGACTCTGTTTTGAAATATAAGTTTTCAAACAATAAATATATTATGTTTGGTTTTATAAATTAATTTTAAACTTATAATTAAATATTAATAATGTATTAAATTTAATATATAAAAATAAAAAAAATATAATAATTTTTAGGTTTTGTAAATTTATTAATTTTATTTATATAATTCAATTCATTTAATTTTTAAAGATTATACGAATTAGACAGATTTAATTTTTTATTTGTTTATTAATAGGTATGTTATCAAACTGTGCTACATGATCACTTATTCTTTCCTATTACCGTTGCTTTATAGTTTGTAGCTCATGGACGAGTTGATTCCAAGTACAAAACTTTCAAGAAATGTACAATGGTGTCAAATGGCGCTACATATTCTTAAATTATCTCTAATGAGGCCGAAAAAATACTGTAAATATACGTGGAAAAAATTTCTGGTACGTAAAAGAGAAGTTAGGAGGATGAAGAATATATTCGTCGTTACTCGTTAAGCCGCCTCGAATTTAGTACCAAAAAAAGTGTCACAAAAAATGCGATTTAAATTAAAAAGTTGCCCGTTTTGAAAGTTTTACCACAAAATTTCCTGCAACAGAAGTTATATAGCAGTGAGATGAATAAAAGAAGACAGAAGAGGAAGAAAGAAAGAAAGAAAAAGTAAAGAGAGAAAACACGTTAAAACGTTCAGCAACAGACTACATATTGAGATGCTGAGTTGGTGGTTGGAATTTGGATGAAGAGGGCGGAGAAGCGGGTCAAAGGGAAAGGACGACAGCGAGTTAATTTGAAAGAAAATTTCGTACAACCACGCAGTGCATGTCAGTCGTTTGTTGTAAAATATAATAAGGGTTGGCAAAATTAAATTTATATTAACGAATCGTAATTTATTTTCGTCGCATGAAGAAAAACCAAAAGTTGAAAAAAAAAAGAAAAAGAACCTTCAAGACATAAAGTTATGGTGAAGGCGGGCGTGAAAGAAACTACAAAATAAAATATGAAACAGAATTTTTTTTTTTTCGTATTCAACTGTCAGTAACATACATATAGCCAAAAAACAATGGTCACCCAAATGTTCAAAAAAAAAAAAATGTTTAGAAGATTTATATAAAAAGTCTGGTTATGGTTTGGGAAGGATCAATATCGGCCAGTATATTCTATTTACTTAAAATCGAGCCGATGGAGTCGAAAAGTTTTCTAAATTCTTGTTCACGAAGTCCTCTACCAGCTGCGCTGAAATCCTTATGTATTTACGCAGCCAACCAAAAACCACAACTTTTACTCCATTCTAAACATTTGCGATGCAAAAATGTCAACAATTTGTTAGGCGTCCGTTTAACCAAACTTTCGTATTGGACGAAATTAGTTTGACGACTGTTTGGGTGAAAGGAGACGAGGTTGTAAAATTTCCCCTTCCCAACCTTTTTCATTCGAAAATTTTAAGTTAGCGTTCTCACTATACGTATGTAGAGGCTGATGACTACAGGGTTCGAAGGGAGGGAGAAAACAAGCAGAAATTATTCGAAAATGTGGTATTCGACTTTGAAATGTGGGAATCGATCAACAAATGGGGGAGGGGGCGAATGAGTTCGACCAAATTTTTTCTCCAGAGTTGGTTAAATTGTACGCATCGACGAAGGAAAAAGAGAGTCGGCGAGGGAAAAGTTAAGAGAGTTTAGTTTGAAAGTTAAAACAATTTTTTCTTTTTTTTTCTTTTTTTTTTTTTTGAAATTTTTCCGACTTAAAGGCGGTTAGTTTGATGGCTTGACCTGACAATGGGATAAGGTCAAATTGAAAAGTTTCTTTCGCAGTGTTTCTGATCTGGCCAGCAGCCGAGAGTCGTTTAATTTCTCAACTTGGTCGGTTTTTCATTAAACGATAATGTGATTATAGAATTAACCGGACACTCTTCGAAATTTTGGGAAAACTCAAAGCTGTGGGCTTTGTTGAGGGTATTGTAGCTTCTGCTTGACCTTAACCCCGTCATTATTTCTCTATTTTTACTACATGTTTTTGAATTTCATTTTCTCTCCAGCTAGAGTTTTAGGAGCAATTTTTAAACCTCCAGATTGTAGAACTTTGATTATTTGTGAACCTAAACAAAAAAAGAACCTGTAGGTATAGTTTAAAAACAACGATTTTTCAGGTGAATCGATTGAAAAAAAACCCATTAACGAATACTATGTTTTATTGGTTTCAGTTTGTTAAGTTAGCACAATGAAAGATACTTGGCATAAATTAAAGGAACTAATTCCTCCACTTACTTTCAAAATACTTGATGAATATAGGAATAAATATGTATTCTCGTAGGTTAAAAGAAAAATTATTTGAGCACTTAAGCTTTAGTAGATTTTAATATTAAGATCTTCTTTCAAGATATACCTATCAAAGATGTTTATGTTGCCCTCTTGGATTCCTCTGTTCATTAGGCTAACACCACTTATTGATGACTTTTAGCGTTTTTTTTTTTTTTTTTTTAAAGTAGCTGTTTTTTATCTTGCTGCTTTTTGGTAGTGGGTAAGATGACGAACGAATGTGGAGCAATATAATGGACAAGCAACGTGACGAATGAAACAATTTGTAAAATTTTATAGTAACCCCTCAAATAATCCAAAAGTAGCAATATATAATTTCAATCAAAAATTTAGATAGCCTATAACTTTAATGAAAAATGTAAGTAGGTACCTATTGAGGTCCGAAATTAAACGGCTCATAATGTCCGACCTTCATGTATATTGGTATTTAAATGCTGATGACATTATAATATTCTAACTTTAGGACACTAGCAGCCAAAAACACTGATATGCTATTTTATCTCGAAGTTACCTCATATTTTGAGAAGTTTTATTTTTGACTTAAAATACCCTACGGATGAATTTTTCTTTAAGTCTGGTTAAGTGTCTAATATACGATGAAACTTAGCTTATCTCATCTTCAAATCATATTGGCAAATTAGTTTGCATAATTTGAATGAATTACAAACAAAGAAGCATCGAAACAAGAAAACTTCAATCCATAAGAAGATCAAAACTTAAAAGAATGAACGGCAGAATTATTTTGAAAATGAAATGTAATATGACAGAAAAATGACATTAACAAAGCGGATAAATTAAGCATAAGCAAAAATAAAATAAAAACTATCTGTAGGCAATTTAATAGGGGAATCCATACTTGAGTTACTATGTCTCCATCTATCAAATTATCTTCATTGAATTTGATTTTGGTGTAAAAAACCTTTATGTAGGTAAAACTTAAGGTTTTAGTTTTTTGTCTGATTTAATTTAAAACTGAGAACTGGGTGAGATGAATTAGTATTTGTTCTAATATAGACGAGGATGGACCAGAACCAAAAGCTCACTATATGCAAAAGAAGGCGCTACATGGCCTTTAATGACAGAGCAATGCAACTGAACAGAACTTGTCTAAAGTTTTTGTCGACAATACACCAAATTCCCCTCTTAAATAATGACAAGAACTCCATTCGATCCTATTGTCAACTGTTTCTTACCCAAAGATGTTTTATAAAAGATTGCCTTAAAGTGCAATTTAATGCCTGCATAGAGAAACTTAGATCACTACTACTAGAACCTTCATAGTACAAAGAATTATCCCTAAACAGTTTCATCTACAACCTAGCCTATCCCAAAGTTCTACTACTAATCCTTTGTGTCTGCATTAGGTAAGAAAGGTTTGGAATTAAACATCTGCAGATGGAGTGTTAAGAACACCAAAATGTGCCTTCATGAGGATTTAGACATACGACTGCATGACTTGGATTTTATATTCTCCACCTACATACAGAAGGACTACTTGAGAAAAAATGAACTTAGTACCGGGTATTGCTAACTCAAAAGTGAATAAAATTTTGGTATTGTTTTTTCTTGTCATTTTTTTGTCAATTAGGTTTCCCCTACCTTTTGTCTATGTGATAGTTTTCACAAGCTAAAGTAGATAAAAAAAAGCGTACGTAGCAAATACAATAAAATAAAATAAATGAAATAAAGCAGATAGATACTAACAGCATGTGTATTATCAGTGGGGTTTTTAACATGCATTCAATTCTATGTTGCACTGTATTGTACTCAAATTATCTGTCATCCAAGTGAAATTCTGCTGTTTATACAGGATGTCATTTTATACCTGATGAATCTGTAATTAAAGTTTGATAAACAATTAATAGAATTATCTGAAAAAGAATTTTGTTAGGTTATTGTCATCATCTGCTTTAGTATTCATATTTTATTTACTTCAGACATTGTATTGTCTTAACTTAAGCTTTTTGTCTACATGATGTTGTCATCAGAAGTTGAAAATATTTTTATTTTCACATCAAAAAAATCTCCGACTTCTCACTATTTATTGTTGTATTACATATATGGAATTGTATTTTCATAAATATCCTACTGCGATTTCTCAAGAGTTATAATATGTGTAAAATTTCTTTGTTCTCAAAGTTTCAAGCCTTCAGCCAATCAGTGTTAGAATTTGTGACACCATTATACACGTCACTTTTTCACCTCGTTTGGTACTGATTCACTAGTCTTTAGTATATTGTTCAAAATTGTGGGTTTTTTTTTATTATATCAATCCGAATATATCGATTTGTGGCATTGTTTTTTCCAGGCAGTGCACATTGAGTAAGTGCTTGAAATTACAATTTATGTTAAGTTTTTCAACATTTCTAAATTTGGTCCATTTTGCTGCAGATTAGTGGGGCTTCCAGTGTTGGATCAACTTGGATTGGTGCTACATCACACCTTCAGAAGATCGCATTGTTTCAAGGCTGCCGCAACACATACGGATGATAATTCAGTAATATAAGCTTTAATTCTTAAGCTTTTTGTTCTCTTCTATTCATTTGTTTGGAAATCTGAAATTATTATAATGGCCTAATTTAATAGACATATGGTGAGAGGGAGTGGTTGGTTTTGCTGGTTTCTTCGTGTTTTGTTAATTGTGGTGCTTCCCTTTTTTCCTTCCAATTATGTCTTTTCCTGCACTTGACAATAAAGGTATCTGTATTTTTAATTTGTCTTTTTCTTGTTGGCTTTTCTTGGGTGTTATGTGACATGTCTTACTTAACATTATGAAATGTTCTAGAATGTGGGTGTTAGTCTGAGTCTTTTAGGATGTAAAGCCTCTGCTAAACTGCACCAGCAGACCAGTTGATTACTTAAATTCAGGATTATGAGATTTTTTCTAATATTGAAAACTTACAAAATCAAAGATATCGAAAGCAATTACATAAAAATTGTAAGTGTTAGTAACCTGAAATTTTCAGAAGACATCTACATAGGTTATCTAAAGATTACCTGAAATTTTGGCTGACATTGTACATTTATTTCTCGAGATATCGCTGAAATTCTGTTCATATTCGCCAACTTGATTGAATTCTTATCATTAAAATCACAGGATTTAAATAAAATTTCAGCAATATCTGAAGAAATAAACGTCTGATTTCATCTAAAATTTCAAGAAATCTTCAGATAACCTAAGTAGATTTCTCCTGAAAATTTCAGCTTTCTATTTCTTACAGTTTTGGTAGAGTTTCTTTGGAAAGAATTGTTTGTGTATGTTTTCAATGCTAAAAAAGTGTACATAATTCCAAGATCAACATGTTTGACAAATGGGCCACTAGAAGGTAACCTACTTAACATTAGATTCCATTTATTAATTTATTTTCAATATTATATGATTTGATTATTTGATTTGTGTACTTGCTAGTATTTAGACACTGCTTCCAGTACAAAAAAAAGGAAGTAACACTTCCTGTATTGCATCAGTATTACTTAGAGACAAACAGATAAAGAGATATCCAATGTTCAATCAGAAACATGCCAAAGATAGAATGTTATAAAACATTTTAAATTGTGGTATTTATTATTGCACACATGTTGTAGCTTGATAGTGTGCGTGTATTGGCATAGAGATGTTTATTTTCACCACAAAATATACTTGATTTTGGATGTACAGTACGTATAATTTAAGTTTCTTCTTTTTTTATCTTTCACGTATTTTAAAATCGCAGCCCGTATTGGAGCATTGGACATATTTTTAGCTGTATGTCTCTGGTATTGCTGGTATTATTGGTATAGAGGGTTGAATGAGAGAGCCTACTGTTAGAGCCCTGTAGATACAAGTACCACAATACTTCATTTTGTGTCCACAATTTTCTGCATTTAAGGTATATCTCAAGTATCAACGTTACAATTTGAGTGAAATTTCAACTGAATCTTTAGTAGATATATGCTAATGTTTCACCAAAATTTCAGCTTTCTACAAGCAATGGTTCTCTTGCAGTTTCATTCTATAACTTTGATTGTATTGTTTGTTCCCATGAAATTGTGTACAACTTGAGGTTTGTTTCTTTGGCCCTTCAGTCTGTTGGGCAAACTGTGAAAGTAAATTTCAAGTGAAACAATGAAAAAGCTCTATAAACATGAAATTAGTAAAACAATTTAAAACTATAGCAAAAATTTAGAAGTTGCAAATTTTAGGATCTTTGACTGACAGGGAAAAATGTCTTCGAACAATGAAAAATATGTATTTTTATTTATTTTTATTGTTTCTCACACGTGTTAGTGAGCACTGTAGATACCAGATCTTTTGGATGATGTGGGGGCCCTTAGCCAAGGCATGCCACTTTGTATGTTGACAATAGCAGGGCAAACACCAGAGGGTGGAGCTTTGCTCCACCTCCTTTGCCCCCCCACTATTGTCACCCAAAAGTGGCATACCATGGACTGGCCCCCTGCATCTTCCTTAAATATCCCATCATCTATGCAATGAATGAACCTAGTACTGAGTGATTATAGTATCTGAATCTTTGCTATGTATAGTACTGGACCAGTAAAATTCCGTAAGACAAATGTATTTTTAATATTAAGACATGCTAGTGAAAAAATAGGCATTCCTCTTGTACCTTCTGCATATTTTCTACATTTTGCTTGAATTTAGAACACATCTGATAAAGACCTCCTTTCAATTCACAAGGATAATGTACATAAACACGAAGCAACACAAAGCAAAGTATATCAAAAGGTATGCTCTGGTTGCCTATTTAGCGCGGGCATGTCTAAATAGAAATCATCTTTCTTTACTGGTCCAGTAATATGTAGTCAAACATTTAAACTCATTGTAACTAAAAACATGTCTTATCTAAAAATAATTATTCTTAAAAGCATTAAAAAATATCGGCAAACCTAACAAACCATTTTATAAATAAAAAATGAAAAAAAAGAAAGAAAAGTATTTTCCAAAAATTTGGGCCTGTCAAGATTTGAATCTGGCACTTTTCAAGTGAAGAGCCAAGATTCTACCACAGTACCACTGCAGCTACACAATGAATCTGATATTATAATAGTATATTTTGATTGGAAACAAGATTATAACTTATAATTAGATGGTTCAAAGAAATTTTCCTGTTAGCCTACAGTTCTCAAATTTTGACAAATGTACTGGAAGTAATGAAAAAAAAAGTTTGTTTGCTTGTATTGTACACTGGCATATAAATTATCCCCCATCAATCGACATCAACCAATCAGAATAATCAGATTCTTCAAAATGGGGTAATTTGTGCACCATTATTTACCAACAAATGCATCTGATGATTTTTTCCTCCAATCAGATTTTTAGAAAGCAAAACACATGGTGTTGGCAGCTCTATCCATAGGTGCAACACCAAAACCACTATTATGTCGGCTTCATCATATGTATATATATATATATCCCTGAAGGTTTACCCCCTTTTGAGTGAAAATAGAATATAATCCTCTAATCCTTCAGGTTTGTATCTTACAGTACCTAGTACTGTTTAGTTGTATCGAAATATGGTCATTTACTTCGCTATTAAAACTGTAAGGCATTGGGAAGTGGAGGCTCAACAAGGAGCGCTAAATTTTCTTCATGTTATCACAGTCTGAAAACAGGACTTTGTATTTTTCCCATGTATTTTTCCATAAAAAAAGAAAAGAGTTTAAATTGATTTTCTGAGAATAGGAAAGACTTTAATATGGAATATTACTAATCGTTAGATAATCTTTAAATCCTACTCAATTGTAGGGATAAAAACTAATTTTTAAAGGTATTTTTGCATGCAATATCAATAGGTAAATTTATGCCTACTTTCATTTATAATCCGGTTTTCGGCCTATTACTGTTTTTGTCACCAGAGTGCGTATCTTTGGTTCGTTATTTTGTCAAATTAAGTCGAATGTGTTGAACATGTTGTTGCTTGTGACATTATATGCAATCTTCCATTAATTAAGTATTTAGAAAGTGTAGTAGTTATAGTCTATTTAACGAACTCGGGTTAAATTTTTTCATTTTTTCGTGCCACCGTTGAAAAAATACCTGATTAAGTTGGAAGCCAATCTACGGTTACGAAACGGAAATTAATGCGGTAAGGTAAGACATCTTATGAGATCGTAATTATGATTCGAAGTTTTCTCACATTTTCCTTTTCATGTTTCACGCTCAAATGTCAAAGTACCTATTGTTTCGTTTTATTAGGAATTGTGGTTCGATACATACCTATAATAATTAGAATTTGTTTAGTGGGAACTGTGTTAGAAAAGTACTTTATGCTTGTACGTATGAAGAATAAATTCTGAGCGTGGATGAAAGAACCCGCGCAAATTAATGACAAAATTGGTTGGTGGGATTTAAGGAAAAAGTGACGACTAATTGCAGGCTTATGATAACTTTCTGGAATAGTATTTTATGATGTTTTGAAATTTTAATGGATCAGTAAACTAGTAAAGTAACTATAAGGTTAAAAGTGAGGTTGAAATCGTATTATTGAACTGATTGTTACGTGTGGTTTTTACAGTGGGCTCTCCTATTATTGAAGTCCCATACTCTGTTAAACTATGCTTCCACTATCCACCAGTGAAACTGAAGGTGAAACGAGTCATATAAGTTTTAACGGATTAAAAAAAAGGAGCTGTTATCAGTTCGATTCGTATGTATGATGGACTTCGATCATTTTGCAATTTTTACTAAATACCCAGGTAAATATGAAAATCCATGCGATCATCTTAGTGGGTATAGGTTTATTGCATATGTGCAGTAGGTTTCGACTATATAGTACTAGACCAGTGAAGATCCATAAGACCAATTTACTTTTTACTGTCAGTACATGCCGCCGAAAAAGTAGGCAACCCTAGCGTACCTTCTACGTATTTTTGACGTTTTGCCAGAGTTCACCAATTTAGAATACATCTGATAAAGACATCCCTTAAATTCACAGGAATAGCGTACATAAACACGAAGCAATGAACGTCTAAAGGTACGCTTTGGCTGTCTATTTAGCGCCGAGATGTCTAACCAGAAATCATTTTTCTTTACTGGTCCAGTACTATACATACATGGTCTTTGGTGAGAGGTCTACCAGACTTGAAATCCCTTAGAGAAAACTCTTCTTACAAGTTTTTTTTGACTATGTTATAGGTTTTGTAAATTTGAAACTTAATGATGTAGTGATGAACAAATTTAAATAGAAATAGGATGGGAGAGCTTTGAAACTTCGGATCTAAATATATTCTTACCTGATTTAGAAAAAAGTTTATCTTAGCTTATGTCTTATTTTTAAAACTAACAATTATCCGGTTTGCAAGTTTGAAAATTTAGACAATTAGGCATTATCATAACAAACAAACTACATCGCTGGACCATCGGCAACAGGGTTTTGGCTTTATTTTGTAAATATATCCAAAAATTAGAATAAAAAAAATAAATGGTCACAGATAACGTCGTATAAATGGATGAAAATTTTATTTTCATTTGTCACAGTTGAAAAAGAAACATAAAACACAGGTTGAAGAAAATGAAGAAGGAAAAGAAGAAAAATAAATAAATAAATAAACGTTCTCAGATATTGTCATTAAATAGAAAATTTTATTTTCACAGTTTAAAAAAAAACATAAAACTCAGGCTGAGGAATAATGAAGGAGGAAAAGGAAAGACATACCGATTTTAATAAGGTTTTTGCATGCAAAAATCCTAAAAACTAAAAAGAAATTGTTCACACCTAAATATCTATGCTTAGTCAACTTTCCATACATGAGTGCATAACAGTTAGCCCATCTTCTTCCGATGTATAATCTCATAACTTGTCAGTTTTAAAAATAGAGAAACTTGAAAGAGGAATTTTTTCTTAATGGTACCTGGTTATATCCAATTTTCAAGTCTGGCAGACCTCTCACCAAAGAAGGCAGTAGGTCTTTTTGTGTCTGTTTTGATACTGTTGGTATTAGTTAGACTACAAGCATTACAATGAAAAAGTTATATTTCTATAATACATGTAAAAGAAAGACATTTTATGCTGAAAATAATTCAAAAAAATTATTTCACTTTTATTATTTGTTTTTATTCACTCTCGAAGTTCTGTGCGCATGCCCCTACTATCAAGAAACAAAATGTTTCATTGTTTTCTATGAAACATGTTCTTTAATGTTACCAAACTATGCCAATAAAGATTCAGGGCTTGTATATTTGTATATTTATTTATTTTTTGTTTATGTTCGCTTCTGGATAAGTTCTTACCTTCGACTAGGCACCAATTTAGGTGAAATTTTTTTAATTTTTAAATACTTGATTTTAGTTTGAAAACGAATTTTTTTAAAAGTCGCTTTTATAATTTAAAAACAAAAGCAAATTAATTGAAAAAGTTTCCATTCTTAATAGAATTTTACAGGGTTCTTGGCTTGAAGAACACATTGCAACCATGATGCCATAATGAAGGATATTGAATTAGGAGGAAACTTGTGTTGATAAAGCACGTATGTTGATAAGTGATAACTGATGAAAACCAAACCTAATTTTAGTACAAGAAGTACGTCACATTTAGTTGCATTAAGCTGGTTTTATAATAGGAATAACCACAATATAATTTAGAATTATTCCTAAAAAATTACCGTATTCTTATTCCAGCGTTTATAATGGTTTTCCTTTAAATATTTTTACTTCTGAATGGAGAAACGTGATTGGTTGAAATTATAATAGCCTAGTTATGATAAAAGACAATAATCTTCTTCCCTTTTCTCTAAAATAACAGAAAAGTTGAAGATGATTCAATGATAGAATGAAATAGTGCTACCTTTCAGTACAATTTACGCATTGCCATATTTCTCATAATTACTGAGAGGAGAATACGGAACACATTGTATACCATTTTTAAACAAACAATTCATAATTGAAATTCGGCGCCCTCCTGTAGTTGGTACTTTTTATCACCACTCACAGGATGGGTGTTCGAATGCCAGGCGCAGACATTGTTATTTTTTTGTATGCTGTAGAAAATTAATAGATTATTAGTAATTTAGTAACTGAGTATTACACCACTTTGGGTCTGTTTTTTTCTATTAGGTATATTTATTTGATTTATATTTTTTTCTGAAGACAAATTAATTATATTTTCTTGGACAAAATAATACTGTATGGTCGTGATTATGGTAAGCTTCAAAGTCACTGGTTCACATAAAGCATAGATGGTGAGATCTTTTGGCAGATGCGACGGGCCTGGTCCAATGTATGCCACTTTGGGGGGCAACAATGGTGGATGGGGCAAAGCCCCAACCTTTGTAGGCCACCCTGCTGTTGTCAACGTACAAAGTGACATGCCTTGGCCAAGGCCCTTGAATTGTTCAAAAGATCCTTCCATCAGTACTGTGCTTTTTTGCCTTTCGATGCCAGCAGTCTTTATGAGAAACATTTTTTTTAAATTGATTTTATTGTACGAATATTCATCGAAAGCTGTGGAATCCTCTTTTAAAGGGCTGATGAAAACACCTGTTAGAGGCGAACTCGATGAGAAATCTGGCAATGTACGAAAAACATGAATGGAAGTCTATGAGTATATATGTAATGGGGGGCTGATTCTCCTGGTTCATTGCTTCAAGGAACGAAATTACTTAAGATGTATATCTATATATGTATTCGGGTACATAAATATATAGTAATGTGCAAAAAAAGTCATTTCATTCCCCAAAAATGCTATCTATGTCTGAAAGTAACTACACGTAGAAATGTTATGCGAATGAGCTTTCCATAATTTATTTGCTCATGAGCTCTGTTTGATAGGACTTCACCAACTTACACCAACTTACACCAGGAGGGCGATTCCACAAATGTAGGAATTTTATATGACTTTGCGCCAAGTTTTACTTGAATATTTGTGGAATATCCCTACCGGTGTAGGTTGGTGTAAGTTAGTGTAATCCTATCAAACAGAGCTAAAGATGGAAGTATCCATTTGTGTTGACCAATTCAACTTAAGCGAAGATGATTGGGTAATGGTTAGAGAAATTTTGTTATAAACTGTCATATTTGACATTACAGTTTTAACTTTATTTTATGGGCATGAATAAAAGTATGGTTTGGGTTATTCCTATTGTAAACCTAGCTTTAGTAACTGCAATAAAAGCATATAATAATAATAGTAATATATCGTGATCATATGGTGGCCTCATATCATTTTTTCTTGAATCTATGAGGGATTTTTGGATTATATTTAAATTGATGTTTGTTTCAAAGCTTAATTGATACGCTAATTCAAGCGGGTGTAAATGAAACGATGAACCATTAAATCAAACCTTCAACGAAGAAAAAAAGAATGAAAATGGACTGAATACATAAAAACAACGCTTTTTATATTTTCAGAAAGGATTTACTGGAATCATTGAAGTTGTTTGTGTTAGTTAAAAAGTTTTGTAGTAAAATCATATAGAAATGACATTCGGGCCTCTACGATAAAGGAAAAGAGTGCCAACTTGAAAAATTCCAGTTGATTTTTCTGGAGAAATTTTAAAAGTTATTTTTCAGTTTTTAAGAATTTTTATAAACATTATTTCCCCTTTAAACTAGATCGAATTTTTGATAATTAATAAATTAGTTTGATGCATAATAATTAGTAGGATTTTTTTCATACATCAGTATGTAATTTCAAATTTGGAAAGAACCAGTACTGATTGAGCAACAAGCGTGGTTGAAATAATAACTTATTAAAATATGGTTAAAAGTAGGGTTGAATTCGAATGAGTGGATGTAGAAGGTTTTACAAATAAAATATGATGTGGATTGTTTCTTGAATAAGTAACAAAAATTCTCCTCTTCCATACCTTGTTCTTCCACATGGGGAACATGAACCATCGAGTACTTTTACTTTTTTTTCCATCAGCTGGGTTTTCACTACGAATTTTTTATAAGCTATAATCCAGCTTTTTAAGAAGCACAGATTTTTACCTTTTTGCTTCTTTGGTTGACATAAGAGATTGTTTAGAATCCTGCTTTTAACAATCTTAATCCCAAAAAACTACAAAAATATAATCTTTACTTTCGATTTTATGTGTTTACATGTTTGATTGTGTTGTACTGGACCAGTAAAGCTCCTCCATAAGACTAGTGAACTTTTTGATGTCAAGATATGCTGGCAAAAAAAGTAGGCAACCCTAGCGTTTCTTGTATTTTTGAAGTAGATCACCAATTTAGAATACATCTGATAAAGATATCTCTTAAATTCACAAGGATAGCGCACATAAACAAAGAAAAGTATGTCAAAAGGTACACTCTGGTTGTCTGTTTAGCGCCAGCATGTCTAACCAGAAATTATCTTTTTTTACTGGTCCAGTACTGTATAGTCGAAGGTTTGTATACAGCTTCTTCATTCGGCTTCAAAAAAGCAAGATTTTACATTATAAAAGTTTGAGGGCTTCAAATTTTTAGATTATACAATCACTGTTGTAAACAGTAAGATTTTTCCATCAACATTCAGCTTTTTTACATGCAACTTCTAAAAAGCAAGATTATACCTTGTATCTGCCCTAAATTTTAGAAAAATACTAAAAGAAGAGACTTGATAAAGGATGGTCATTTGTGAGAATATAGTTAGAAGCCCCAAAAGAGTACATTTATGTACCAAATATATTGGCATTTTTAATGAAGAAATCACTCCAAAACTAAGATATTTTAAAATTTCCTTCAATATTACCTGAAGAAATAACTATCTAGCTAGAGATATATTTAGGTAAGGCATAAAAAAGTTCAGATAGGTACTATTTTTCAGTTTTTTCTACATTTTATTCATTATGATAATATTAAGGAACAGTTATTAAAACCTTTAAAAGTCATGTTGGGTAGCAGTATTCTACTCATTAAAATGCTTTTGAAAATTATATATGGAATTAGCTGTCATTAAACTGATTTACCATTTTTTGTCTTCATCGACTTATCGATGTAATTTACACCTCTAAGGAACAGACAGTTGAAAAAAATCAAAATCCACAGATCTCACTAGCTTCATAAATTCAAAAGTAAGCTTTCCTGCTTTCTTCATTTAAAATGCTAATGTACCTATTTGGTAGATGTACTCTTTTGTGGCTTCTAACTATATTTTCACGAATGGCCATGACTTATCAGTCTCTTGTTTCAGTATTTTCCTAAAATTAAGGGTGAAAACAGAATAAACTTCTTAACTTCCTACCTATATTGAAAATTAGCTTCATGTTTAACCTTAAATTTCCCCCAAACAATTGGTTATAAAACTTTTAACATTCTAGTACTTTTGTGGAAGTAATTTTGACTGAAAAATGAAAACTAAATGAAATACATGCGAAAAACTGTTGTGGGACCCTATTTTTGCTCCCTAGAACAAAATTCTTGTGCAGGATGTGGGTAACTTCTAGTTTGTTATTTCATTAGATAAAATAAGGATGTGTACAAAATTTCAGCTTAAGGCAATTCATTCTCAGTAGAAACCAACTTTCTTGGACTATGACTCCAATTATTGACTTGATTAGCAGCTACCTTATGATACACCTACCACATGGATGAGGGTCATGTTGTACATCAATAAATTCCGAATTTAAAAATGAATAACTTTTTACTAAAGTTCAAACTTCATGTCTCCTGTATTTTTCGAGTTATTCACTAATTTCTTCCTAAAACATACATTTTTTAAAGTTTTGCTGGTTTTTAAGGCCTCTGATGGTGCTTCCACTGCACCGAATTTGTCTTTATTATTCATAAATGGATTTTGAACTGAAAGAGGAATAATATTTTATTGAACTTGTGATTTCGTATCTCCCATATTTCTGAAGATATTTGCAAAAACTAAATTAGTTGGCCCATTATCCACAATTGGTTGGGGTTCCTACCCAAGTTTTTATCTTTGGTTGGGCATATCAAGAAGGCTTAATAAAGCATCTTCAGCAAAGAAACCGTTGATGGGATTTTTTTCTTTTTTGGACTATTTTTTGACATGTTTTTCCTGGACCATATGTAAATGCATGAAATATTGGATGAGTATACGTGTGGACATAATGAGGTAATAAAATAAAATAAAAGTTATAATTTTAATTTATTTTTGGTTTGAAATTATTGAGAAAAACGCAATGGCATTCAGTTCAGTTGAATACATCTAATAATCACTGGGAAATACCAGTTTGAATATTCACATTTCTCCATTCAACTGACAGCATTATCCAGGCTAAAAATTTTTTTTTTTTATTAAATATTTAAAAAAATTGTTTTTAATTCGTTCTATTGAATTTGGCCTTTTTTTCATTTCCTAGGCTCTACATTTTCCCACAAAATACCTTTTTTCACTTTGGTCCTATGAAAAATGTATTAATGAGGTTTTTCTGTACCTATATACTTATTTCTGTCAAACTATGTAGAATCGCAATTTTCATCCAATAGTCTTGAAATTTAGACCACTTAATTAGATTTACACTGTGATAAACCTTATCCTTGTTGGTCCATTGCGCCTATGGTTTGTCTATTACATCCTATTATGTTTCATTTTTGAGGCTTAAATGGTTCTAAAATCCATAATTTTTGACCAGTAAACACGAAATTTGGTGCAGACATTGAATATACTGTATTATATTGCATCATTTTGCAAAATTTTGTTTCATATAACTTGAGGATTCATGGGTAGAAGTGATTTTATAGATGATGTAAATTCAAGAATAAGGAAAAGGGCACTAAATGAAGCGCTTATAAGTCTGCGTAATGTTTTTCCTATGTTCACTTTATATACACGCTGCGCTATTAATCCAGCCTTCATCGACTTTCCTTTATAAATAAGTTTTCTGAAGTGATTAAATAATAAAACCAGACCCAGAACCTTCCTAGGTTCGTGAAGAATGCACATACAAAAATTCATCAATATTGGTTGAGTAGATTCTGAGATTACTCGTAACATACCAACACTTTTCCAAATTTTCCTCTTTATGTATTAGTATATGGTATAGATATAGATATGTGAATTATTTGTATATTGAAGTATTTTTTAAAGAACGATAGGTATGCTGGAATGATAAAACAGTTCTTACCCTATTATCAATACCATTAGATATAATGAAAATTTTGAAATTTTTTAGGATCTTTAATTTAGTTGCTGTTGAATAGTTTTGATATAATTTGTTCATTTTATTTCATCTCAAGTACATGGTTTAATAAAATGCATGAATAAAACGAAGAAACTAAACCGTTTTGTCTGTTTTTCTTCTATCATTTATTACTGGATATCTAGTAGTACTATCTCACCAATTTTAACGAAATGTGCTATCATTTTAAAAGTATAAAAGAACATAGGTTTTCGAAGCATGCGCAGTAAGTCTCTTTTCATCTGTTTTCAGTTTTTTGATCCTGTTAATTTAAAGCTATCTGAATTTGTTGCTGTGAATCCAGTGAAATTGAGTGAAACTCATGTCCATTTAATGGCTTAGGTTCTATTGTTGGAACAGATTTGTATGTTTATCTGGGTATCCAGTGCTAAATGATCGAAGATTTTTCCTCTCTTCATTTAAAATAGAGTGGATCCCTCTTATCGTTCCAGCATACATATCGTTTATTGTCGGTTCCTTAACGCATGCACATGCTATAGGAGTAGAACATTTTAATCACTTATTCACATAGACGTACACTTCCATCAAATTTTAGACGTAGATCCATTTTTTATCATCCTTTTGTATTGGTCATTCAGGGTTGGAGTTTAGTATAGGCCTACCAGTAAAAATTAAATTTTTTCTTTATTGTGCCCTGTTAACTGTAGAATAAAAATATGTCTGGCTTTTTCGTTTTTAACCGATTTGTAACGTTACAATATGAGAAGAACTCGAAAATATAAAGGTTCATTTTTTATACACCATATTTTCCAAGTTGAGTTTAAATATTGGACAAAACTTTTTTGTAGGTCTACGTTTCTTTTCTTTTTCTTTTTTCTTTTTTTGTGCTAAGTCAAAATGTTTGAATGAGTTATAAAAATCCGAAAACAGACTTGTATTTGATGCCAAAAGTTTTGTAAAAGAAATGTCGTTTTTTTCCTCTTTCTGGCGTTTTAGCCAAAAGAAAATGTAAATAGAAGTACGTGAAAGGAGTGAATGAAGAAAAAACGAACTTGAAAAAAAAAAAACGCAAACGGAGATAAAACAGTCGCACAAAATTCGTGTTTTTCGAAAATTTTCGAGCTTGTCGAATTTGTATTCTCGCCAAATTTATTTTTCAAACCAAAGCCTAACGAAAATTGGAAAAGAATCGAATAGTAGAGTAAAATAAAAAGAACAGAAAAAAAAGTCGCACAAAAAAAACCTGTAAAGGTTTCTTTATTCTGTCTGAATGTTTTTCCGTCTAAATTTCTTCTACTTTTCTTTGTAAAAAAAAAAAAAAAAATGAAAAAAACTATTGTCGTCTTATTAAAAATGTTCGTCACGTTTTGGTGGGTGCAAAATTTTTACTGAATTTTATGAAATGACTTACTCTTTTACTTTTTTTTAGTTGTCTGCCCGTCGTCGAATTCGTGAAAAGAGGTTAAGAAAGTGCAAAGAGAAAGGTGAAAAGTAAATGAAACGAAGGCGCGGTGTCAAAAATGAAATTTTCAAGTCGAACAATTAGGGGGTAGAGTGAAAATAAAAATAAACAAAATCTTGTAAAAATGAAAAAAGCGTGAAAAAGCAATTTGTTATGAGTTTTGTTTGGCGGATTTTTTTACGATTTGCATTTCGTTAAAAAGCTACGAACTTCATGAAAATGAGGGTTGATTTTGGCTTCAATTTTCGTGGAAATTTTTCTTGTTTAAAAAAGACAACTTTCGGAGAAAGAAAATTACACAACCGAGCTTGGGGTAATTTCTTGTTTTTGTAAGCAAATTTAATTTCTTTTTGTGTGTATTTGTCTCTACAGCTTCATTGGATATACTCTATATCAGTGATGAGAAAAAGCAAAGCTAAGATCAGAATTGTCATGTTCTTCGTTCTATCCTCGTAGCACTCTTCATAGTTTAGAAAAAAGAAGTTAATTGATTTTCAGCCCCAAAAAATTTGAAATTTAGTTAACAAAATTACAAAATTAGAGGAATGAGAATATCTGAAATGATTTCGTGACAAAAGCTAAGATCAAATAGAAATAAATGGATTTAGAAAATGCATTCCAGGCGAAAAAGCTGTTGATCATGTATTTGACACATCCAGTCAACATAGGGTTGGTTATTATCAAGTACTGGATACCATGTGATATAAAATAAAGCAGCGAATGTGTGGTTATAAAGAAATAAATGATGTATTTGGTTTCTTATTAATACGAAAAAAAATTGAATAAGTTAGGTTAAAAACGAGTTTTTGAAAAATACGCTTTTATAATTTGAAGAAAATAACGGCGAAAGAGAAAATAAGATTTCTCACTTTTTTTTCCGAGACAAAAACAAACAAAAATTGAAAAAACAACTGGTAAAAACGGATGTAAGTGTATGTGTGCGTGTGTCGCAACAGTGAAAGCAGTGCTGAAGTTGCTTATCCGATGTACTTCAACAAATTGAGTGAGTAGAATAAAAATGTATAATAAAAATATGAAGGAAGATCAAATTGAGGTCTGTAAAAATGTTTTGTTGGAAAAATATTCTGAATTTTTCTCTACAGATCTAAAAAATGAACTCACAAGTTTTATTGACACATATTTTGAGCACGCCACCATCCATCACTTGCAGCAGCACATATTCCATGTTATTGAATTTATTCTCAAAAACCGGCTGATGGATAGCTTCTCAGAACTGACTTATTTATTGTGGTTATATTTAACCCTACATGTAAATAGTAATGAGCGCAGTCAAAGGAGTCAAAAAATTTACAGAGAATCATCTTTAACCAAACAATAAAACTTGAATGACTATGTACTTTTAATTGAAAAGGGAAGAGGGGAGAAGGTAGATTTTTAGTATAATAATTGAAACATTCGCAGATCAAAAAGCCAGACTGTGGAATACCTTGTAATTGATCTCGGCCCGTGCAATGTATCTTACCTGTACATACGTACAGGTACGAACATACAAACGCACTAGTGTAAATTCGTTTAACGTCATAAAGACGATTATTGCCAGCCTTTGGGCGGCAACTGTCATCAAGGGGTGCAAGCCCCTATTACCTCATACGAGTATTGTCCCCACAGCTACTCCCCCCCAGTTTTCACGCCACAAAAATGATAAGTCGCGTGCCTGGGGGGACTTATCAAGTCTATTGCTGTCGCTGGTCCTTCCATTTAGCGAGGGCTGAGCCTACCGCAGCCCCTACGCACTTGTAAGATTGCTTACGTGCATTGAACCGGGCTTGGTAGGCGTCCCTGCTAGTCTGTCCCCTTCGTCTAGGTGGTCTGTTTGGTGGAGCCAGACAGGTATATGGATGGGGACGATGGGAATGTGGAGGAGCAGACGGGGTTTTTGTTTGTGGTCGTTTAAACATCGGGGAGTTGGAAGTCTCCAATGCTTTGTAGATTGGACCAAAGGTGGGAGGAGGGCATATTTTGGGCACCTCTTCCGCAGGAAGTTGCCTCCTCACCACCAATTTTGCCAGGGTTGAGGACTCCGGGGGTGGGCATTCGACTCTCGATGTCTTTTCTGGCAATTTCGGTGGTGAGATAAGGGCAGGAAGGGGTGTGGACATCATCTTAATGATGTCCGCAGCAGATCTTGTGTCCATCAGCAATTCATTTTTGATTTGTTCGATTTCCTTTTCCTGCTCCATCTGTTCCTTAGTCTTTACAGACTGAGGTACAGGTGGAACGAGGAATTGGAATTCCGGAGTCGAGAATGGAGTGTTAATCGGGGACGACATGATATAAGGAGAGAACAAATTGGAAAAAAGGAAAGAAAAATGGTAGAAAAGTTTGAAAATTCGGCGTGTTAAATAGTCAACAGCAGAAAGGCAAGTGAAAAAACGTTGCGAGAATATTTTCAATCGCAGCTTTATTCCAAGTCGTTATCTCATTTCAGATATGTTCGGAGGGGATAGTGCATTAAATATTCTTTAGCTAAAAGTTTTCTGGTCCAAATCTGTTAAGTACAAGCAGAGTTAAGCGTGTTTGAATTTTCGTACTTTTGAATTTTGTTTTTCACAAAGGAATGCACTCTTCGTTTGTGACGTCACGATCTATTGACTATTTGTTATCTGAATATTTGTCAATAGAAACACGTTGCAATTTTTTTCCGTATCGAACGTGGGTTTGTTTATTAGTGTCGTTTTTTATTTGCACGCATTTATTCTCTGCTTATCTTCGGAATTTCTTTTGTTGCAAATATTCCCAGATTCTCATGCGTCTTTTTATGCGGGTTTGTAATTTTCGCAACAGATATTAACTTTTGTGAATATTTTTAGTTTCTCCTTGCCAATCTCTCGGATTTTCGAGTTGGAATCTGGTTTTTTCGCTTTTTGCTGCCAAGGGACCTGCCTCTTTTTCGTGGACATAAGGGGGCCGACGGATTGTACTGAATTTTGACGATCTTGTCACTAAACTTCACCGATTTCTTGATTTTTGTTTTTTCTACTGGTGATTTTTGTGATTTATCACCTTTTTTGACTGGTTTGTCCTCAACTTTTTGTGGTTGTTTGTTATCGGGCTGTGCAGTCTGTTTTTCTTCTTCCATTTTCCTGTCTGTCATCTTCCTTGTTGCTCTTTGGAGCATTTTTCTGTCGTCGTTTATAAGGTACGCAGGTTTCAATCTGTCAATTGAAATCGTTTTTTCTTCACCTGCGATTAGTATCACGAAATTCTTGTCATCTCGTGATACAACCTTATAAGGACCGGCGTATGGTTTCTCCAACGAAGATCTTATTTTTTTGTCTCTAACAAACACATGAGAAGTTGTGGCCAAGTGTTTGGAGACATAAATCTTTGGTTGGCCATGACGAGCTGCCTGTTTCGAAAAACTGTTAGCATCAGTCCGTATGTTTTGGACGAGCGTTTTGGGGCTAATTTCTTTCAAGTAGGTAAAAAAGTCCCCTGGTAGGCGTAACTCTTTGCCGAGTGCTAACTGCGCCACAGAGTGTCCTGTATCCGTTTGAAGAGTAGATCGAAGGCCCAAGAGGATGGTTGGTAGTATGTCAACCCATCTCTTCGTGTTGCAAGCCATGATGGAGGCTTTCAAAGCTCTGTGCCATCGCTCAACTTTACCGTTTGCTTGAGGATGGTAAGCTGTGGTGTGATTGTGTTGTGCACCAAGCTTCTTAGACAGCTCTTGGAAGAGCGAGCTTTCAAATTGACCCTGGTCCATGATGATGACTTCAGGTACGCCATAGCGGGCAATCCAGTTGTCGTATAACCTGGCAGTTACTGTGGGAGCTGTCATCTCATAGGGAGGAACTGCCTCTTGCCATCGAGTTGCTCTATCAATCATCGTCAACAGGTATCTGTGTCCTTGGGATGGGGGTAATGGACCCACCAAGTCTATGTGTATCGTTTTAAACCGCTCCATTTGTTTAAAAGATTTGAGAGGTGAACGAGTGTGTCTTCCTACTTTGGACTCTTGGCAATTCAGGCAACTGCGAGCCCATTTGTTGCAGTTGGACTTCATCCGAGGCTAAACAAATCTTGATGCTACTAATCCAGCAGTGCATTTTGGTCCAGGGTGCGATAGATTGTGCACACTACTGAAAGCCAATTTGCGATACTTTGTCGGCAGGAATGGCCTATTCTTCCCTGTACTAATGTCGCATGTTAGTAGAACATTAGTACCAGGGATTTTCCTCTGTCTCAATTTGAGAGCTGTGTCATCGTTCAACAACAGTTCTTGCAATTCTGCATCCCTTAACTGTTCTTTAGCTATTTCAATGTAAGGTAATTGAGACGGTGCCGAGATGGCTTTGATCCTACTAAGAGCATCAGCTGGAGTGTTGAGTTCTCCACTTATATACTGGATGTCCGTAGTCAACTGTCCTATGTAGTCCAATTGTCGAGCTCTTCTCGGGGAAGCTGGTTCTGTCTTTTGCGTGAAGGCATGTGTTAGGGGTTTATGATCTGTATACACAGTGAAACATCTACCCTCTAATTGGTGCCGGAAATGCTTCAACGCAGCAAATATTCCCAGTAACTCCCTGTCGTATGTGCTATAGTTTTTCTCAGTTTTTGATAGCTTTCTGGAGAAGAAAGCGAGCGGTAACTTCTTGTCATTGTCCTTTTGGTACAGTGTTGCACCAATAGCAAATTTGGATGCGTCAGTTGCGACACATAACGGCAGACTTTCGTCTGGGTGAGTTAGTAGAGTTGCATTTACCAGTGTTTCTTTAATATTTTCAAAGGCTTTTTCAGCTTCTTCTGTCCAAACGAGTGGAGTCTTATCTTTCTTTTTATTTGTTTTAATCAATGCAAACAGCTTACTTTGTTCAGCTGCAGCGTTTTTAATGCAACGTCTGTAGAAATTCACCATCCCCAAGAAGCGTCTGAGTTCTGCAACGTTTGAGGGTTTTGGGAATTTCAATATTGGCTCTACCTTGGTCTTCAGAGGGGAAATGCCTTCGGTTGAGAGTTGATAGCCGAGAAAGTCAATCTTGGTCTGTTTGTATAAACTTTTTCCAACATTGATGGTAAGTCCAGCAGCGTGTATACGTTGTACGATGGCTCTTACATTCTTCTCGTGCTGTTGCTCACCGCCTTCTAAGCAAATGCATATGTCATCCAAATATGCATAAGCAAATGGCAAATCCATAAACAGTCCACTGATGAATTTCTGGAAAGTTTGTGCAGAATTACGGAGTCCAAACGGCATTCGAAAGTATTCGAATAAACCAAAGGCGGTTATGACTGCTGTCTTTGGAATGTCCTGTTCAGCCATTGGAATTTGGTGGAATGCCCAGTTGATGTCGATTTTTGTGAACATCGTATTACCCTTCATATTCGCGTTGAAATCCATTATGTTTGGGACTGGATAGCGATCAGGAACTGTTTTGGCGTTTAAGGCTCTGTAGTCTCCAACGATTCATTCACAGTTTGGAGGTAGTATTTTGGAGGAAATGCCTTTTGGTTCTTACTTACTGGCAAAATGCTCAAGTCAGCACCTGAGTCTATGAGGTAACGTCTCCTGTTTGTCCAGTCCTTGATGAACAGGCGGCGTGAATACTTTTTCGAGGGATCTTCAGCCGCATAGACGACCCCTCTTTCTAGTTTGACGGCTTATTGTACGTTTTTCCCCACCATTGGCATCTGTTGTTGCACTTGGTGGCCTCTGCGCCAAATCTATTATGGAAGAAGCAGGATTTATCGTCCCAGTTTTGAGATCGGGGTTTGGAGAATGATGTTCTTCTAGGGGGAGTTGGACTCTGACACCTGGTTGAATTGCTCTTTCGGTATTTGGACCTGGACTTTCTATCGTTATTTCTATTGTTACTCCTACTTTTTGAGCGGTTGTTACTTCTACCGTTTCTTGAATTATTGTTATTGCTCTTCTTCTTTATTTCACTAGTCAGCCG
Organism: Ericerus pela; assembly: GCA_011428145.1. Lineage (NCBI taxonomy): Eukaryota > Metazoa > Arthropoda > Insecta > Hemiptera > Coccidae > Ericerus > Ericerus pela. Next base: position 78,188 of record WOFM01000179.1, on the reverse strand, counting down.
AGCTATTTGGGCTCTAAGCTGAGCTAGTTCTCCAGTCTCTGTCGATACTGCACTAATCAAGGATGCTGATCTCAAATGTTCAAGTGCACTATCGGCACTCTTTGCTAGGAAGTCTAGGTCCTCGGAATTGTTGATTACCATGGTACCCACAGTAGCCAGACACTGTACAACATGTTGGGGCAGTTGCTTGCAGAACTGGTTCCCAATGACTGACGGTGATACGATGTTGTCAGCCTTCTGTCGTAATTTGGCCATGAAGGTGGAGGGTTTATCATCTCCAATCTTCATTTCACCCATAACATCATCTATTATTTGGTTTTGAGTTTTACCAAACACATTTCTAATCTTCTTGCAGAACCAACTGTATTTGTCTGCTTCCGCCGGAGGGCATTCCATGATATCCGGAATGCGGCGTATTATTTCTGCGGGCATGCCGCTGCAAATGTGTGAATACTTCTGGTCGTTCTGTAGGTTCTCTGTTTTGAAACGACCTTCGAGGAGAGTCAGCCAGAGTTCTACCTCATTTGGCAAAAATTCCGGAATCTCAATCCTCCACCTTTGGATCGCAGGGTTCTGCAGAGTCTGCATCTGCAACAGCTGTAGTAGCTGTGCAAGCACTTCGGGGGTCAGCTGTGGCTGACCACTTCCACCTGCTCCAGGCTGGTTTGATGTCGGGTTTGTCGTATTTCCACTTCCATTAGGCATTGTAATCTGCTGTACTTCTTTTTCAGTAAAGGTTCTACCAAACTCCGCTGGTTGTCAGTCTGGGGTCGAAAGGCGGAGTCTTGGCTCAATAGACGACCACTTCTAAGGGTGCGAGCTGTCGTTTTGATTGGGTTGACTACAGCTCCCAAATGCAAGGCTTCTGGTCTCCGGATTTGTTTTTGTTTCTCCGGAGTCTCAAAGACTTCAGAGTCTCTAGTCGAAGCTGGAGGAGTTGGCAGATGAGGGCAACTTTGTTCCTCTAGGTCTACTTCTCTTGGTTCCCTTCCGGCAAATATATTTGGAAGGGAGGGTTTAATTTCCCACTTTCAAAGTCAGACCTCTACTTCGACAGCCAAAGGTGTCTAGGTCTGTGAAAAATATTTGTATCACAAGCGAGTAACTCGCCAGCGCACCGCACCTAGTTTTAGAATTAGCACAACGCGCCTAGACACCCACGACGTAGCCAAAAAAATCATGTCGGGGTCACCACTGTGGAATACCTTGTCGTGAGATATATTTGCACTAGAAGGTCTTTAACAGTATTTTGCGTGTTCTGCCACTTCATACGGTTAAGTATGGGAGAGCCAAATCCTCGGCAAACACTGGCGATTTTTGAGCCGGTTCTGAGAGTTTATATACAGGATTTGGCACATGCACACAGACACACATGCATACGTACATGTACGTAATTATGTAATGCGTTACATCGTTTCTTGCCTCTGTTGAGGTGATAAGAAACAACGCAGCGCGTTTGGTACCGGCCGTGACATCACCAAGATCGTTATCAGGTAATTGATCTCGGCCCGTGCAATGTATTTTACCTGTACATACATACAGGTACGAACATACAAACGCACCAGTATAAATTCGTTTAACATCATAAAGACGATTATTTCCAGCCTTTGGGCGGCGACTGTCGTCGAGGGGTGCAAGCCCCTATTACCTCATACGAGTATTGTCCCCACACAGACAAAGTTGTGTAATTTGAAATCTTTTTTGACTAATTCTTGACATTTAGAATTTTTTTGAATTTTAAGGTAGGTAATCTTTTAAAACACCGTTTCAGATATTTTCATCATAGCTTACTGTTACTAGTACTTCTGGTTTTCAAATTAAAAATATACTTATTTTGTATGTGAGGGAAATCAATGGGGGTGTCCTGCATTAATTAATTGAAATGGAATTTTTTCAATCATTCGCCACTGGTTATTTTATGAATTAATGGGAAACAGATAGGGAAAGTGTAAATAAAAATAAAAGATATACGTTATTAGACTTACCATACATATACCCTAATTTGAGGCAATGGTCCCGGTGTCCTGGCTGGTTGAGTTTCATGTCGCTGTTTCCCTTATTTTCCACTTCTTTTTCAAATTTATCAATAAAAAATAATTTAAATAATAACACGCTATAAATTCCCTCGTTAATGCGTGAAAAATAAAATAAATTATTTACTTTCCTTAAAATGCCTCGTTATTTCAAAGAATAACTAGTTATTTCATGAATTAACTAAATTTCACACCTTAGTGATAACATACATCTCATAAACATGATTGATTATACATAACTCCATCGAGGGAATTAATTCTTGTCACTGTTGATATTTCAGTTTCACTTCTCACCCCTTCCTCTGAGTCAGTAAAAGAAAACTGTAGTACAATGAATACGTCAGAGGATCTGTATACTTACTTACCTGGTTTTGAAATCCATAATTTGAGATTATGAGATTGGAAGATGCTTTTTCATTACCGTGACATTTGTCTACCACTGTTGCCGGTACTTTAACGCAGCGATAACATTCCTCTTTTCTCTCTTACAGTGACATCAGGACTGTGTATTTGAATTAATTCAATTTTACAATCAAATGCATACTAGGTTATTTGCGTTTTTGCGTCATCGTGAGAAAATTGATGATCCATGAGCGATGGATAATTGGCTTTGAAAAAAAAAACAAAAAAAAAAAGAAAAACTTAACAAATATTTTCATTTTAGTCTCTTACGTCGAGACGTCCATTCTAGACCTTGTTCACTCTCGAGTCCAGTCTGTTGGGACGAGTTTTCTAGTGATTAATCATTTATTCCTGTGTTCATTAACATAAAATCCTGTGATCATGTTTCAGTTTTGTGAAATACAGCTGGACAGTTTGAGCAGTGGTAAAATTTGGAGGGGGCTAAAATAAAATTATATCTGCATCATTATTTCTGAAGTGGGATTCGTCGCGACTAAAAGAAGATGAAAGAAAAGTTGAAATTATAAATACTCGTCATTGGAGAGGGAAAGGTGAAATGAGCTCCATTTGGGGCGATTTCGATTATTCATTTGCTGAAGTTCAAGGTATTCAGTTGGTGTTTATTTGATATTCGTAGATGCTGTTTGTATTTGTCAATGTTTACTTTCCAAAACTATAATCGCAAGATGTTATTTTTGTAAATAACCCTTTTGGACCGAGTGCAGCCCTTTTATTAGCCTATATCTAATTTATGTTACTCCACAGGCATCGGATTCCTCTTTATTAAAGTTGAGCTTCCCTTTTTCGTCGTCATCAAAAAAAATATCGATTTTTATTTCTAGAATTTTTTTTACATTTAAGGTGCCACGAATAGCAGTTGAGGCTAGATGCATACAGGAGGAAGGATAACTACTGAGTGATGAATAGGTGATAAATAGAATTGGTGTGAATTGTGGAAGGGGGAAACTGGTCATTATGATTGTAGTCAGTCTTTAAATCAGCAGACCGTTTTTGGGGGTTTGTTGTCTCCATTTTTGACGGATATTCCATCAGTAGACCTGTTTTTGCCTTTATGTAGAAGTTGTGGGATTCAATACTGTAAATTGATATCGATACGAATTCTTAATCATTAGACTTGGCAGAGATTTTTCCAATTTCATTTCAAGAAGTTAAATAAATTGACGAATCTTGAGGAAAAATCAATGGTAGATCGACTCCATTATAGTCGATACTGATTCAGTTTGTGTCAGTATTTTTCGTTGTCCGTATATTAGATTCCAATTTTTCGTATTTCAGTCATAGCTTGTTGTTTTCACTCGACAATTTTTTTAATTTCTAGGCCTACAATCTTGGTGACCTTGGTGCTTCAATAATTGAGGTGTTGCTTGAGTGACTAAAATTTGCCATTAAATACTAATTTTTCATATTTCAGTTAAATGCTAGTGTTTTCACTTGTCAGTCTTGTCCTCACTGTCGGGAGCACCAAAATCACATCAATAATTAACTGAAATGTGGTTGAGGTGCCACCTAAGGTCTGCCTCTGAGGTCCAGTTTTTCATATTTCAGTCATATGCCGATGTTTTCACTTTTCAATATGTACATTCGCTGGAGTCTAGGTGTTAAGGACTCCTTGGCACATCAATAATTGAAGTGTGGCTCAAGTGTTCACCACAATCTGCCATCAAATTTTTCAATTAATCACTTACTCCTCGTCTTTTCTTCACTTTCGTCATTAATTTCAAATCCATCAATATTTCGTAACCTTTTTCGTATTGGGCTGCCTTCAATTTGCCGTCTAATTGGGTTCATTTTATTTAATCCATTTCTCTCATCTTACATATTATTGAGGTAAAATTTCAATTATTGAACAAAAACGAAAGCGAGGGACATGAGAAATTCCGTCATCGTGAACGAGAGAAAAAAATGGAAATCCTGGACGGGAAAATAATCAAAATTCAACTTCTCTACGTTATTCTGCTGCGCTCACAGTAATCCCTAAAAACTAATACGCGAGTAATTTTCCGACCACAAAACAGAGATTAGAACTTACAGGAAAAACTTTTTCATCAAAAAGCCGTTCTTAACTGGCGAAAATAACCGTTAATACCTTTCCAGGTTTTTTTTCCTGTCCAATTTTTCGAGCAATATCTTCTTTTTTTCTCTCTTTTTGTTGTTTTCTTTTCAGTTTTTTCTTTTCCTTCTATTTTCAACGTCGTCTTCTCTCGGTGTTTTAATATTTTCCGGGTCAATTATTGTGAAGGAGATAAACCGTTTTTCCCCCTCGTTTTTCCCCGGCATGTTGAGGAGCGAGTAAATACTGAATAAGGATCATACTAGAAAAACTATAGAGCGGATTAGCTTCTTCTTTTTTTTTATTCTTCTAAATATATACTAACGTCCAACATGATGAGAAAGACGTAAAATGTGACCAAGTTCTATGGGTTACAGGTACCTATTGAATAATGTGATTCCATTGGACTTGAAATAGATAACTGGGGTAACTTCTCATGTAAGCATTGAAAGCCGTACGTGAGAATGATATTTGAGAAATCCTTAAATAATATGAACTTCTTATTATAAGTAATTCTTACATGTATGCTTGAACGATTTTTGCGTGAATATCGTTGTGAGGGCAACTTTGTTTGTTTAATGCATTTGATAGACACATAAAATAACTAACCAAAAATTACTGTAAGTATATTATACATATTTTAACTTCAAGTAACAATATTATAATATTCAAAGTGTATTGCAAACTCAGCTTATGAGCTCATTAACATTGCATGGTTATAAGAGAAGTTATCTTGTTGGTTAGGTGATTTACAAATTGGATGTCCAAATCTTTGCGCAGATCAATACCATTAAGATATTTATGTGTAATTTGAATCGACTTGGTCCTGTCAGAATGAGTGAAAATCAGATGATTGGCTGAAGCGCTGTATAAATAGTTTATTCTAAGAGACAATTCAAATTTAACCAATGTTTAGGAATGTATTGTACTTGTCCTAATTAGAAAGAAATAGAGGTGGTTGCGTGGGATTGTCCAGTTAGTGAGAGATTGATTAAAATGTCTAGTGAGTGTGATTGAGATATATGTATGGTGTGACATTATATGAACTTCTGTTATGGATGTGAACCGTGGGGTGTTCACATAAACGGATCATGATAATTTATGAGGTAGATTATTATCAGGGGTGTAATGATATATTGACGTGAATTATATAAGGGGAAGTATATCGTTACAATTATATTGATAAGAAATTCATATTTTTAACACGTCAGGACTAGTCTGACCTGAACTGAAGAATTTTTGAAATTTTTATGGTAAGTACCTAGGTAACATTTTTATACACAGAATTTTTTGAGTCGCAATTAGTAGCCTACTTACATATTGTTTTAGTACTTTGCCCTAAAAATTCAAAAATTTTGCTCTTCCCGTACCTACTTGGCTATTTGCAAATATTTGTTTCTGAGGAGTAGATGAAAATATTTGCAACACAAAAAGAATGAATTAGTGATTCTCCCATACTCAGCTGATTTTTATAAATTTCTCTGTTTATATATATTTTCAGTAAAGATCTACATATTAACTTTCATCTCATGAAACAACCTAAGGGTTGAGGTGGATACATTTTTTATTTCATAGCCTAAAGAAATCTTTGGTAACAAAACTTCAAATTCATATTGTATTAGTCATTGGATCTGGCTTGACACTGGTGAAAAATTTAGGGCAATGAAAGAAAGTCACAGTTGCATATACTCGTACACACATAAAATAATGCAGCAAAAATGCCAAAATTGAAGAACAAAAAATGAAACAGAATAAACAAAATTGAAGCCACATATGTTTGTAACTGGTACATTTACAAAGTCATACAATCTACTAGAGGAATCTGCTTTTCAAAGATAAATCAAATTCTGTTAAAAATTGTTCACCAAATGTACCTTCTGGTGAAAACTGCAAAATCACAAGCATTATGGCAAAATGGTGATAAAAAATGAAAACAAATAGATACTTTGGATGGTTATCTGTTGCAAAATATTGTGGTTTTGAATATTTCTTAATTTAAAGTTCTTTAAAAAAATTATTTTAATAATTTTCTGTAGGTATTTTAAGTTTTGATATTTATCAGGTAACTTGATAGCAACCAATTTTTTTCTTCACATTTTATAAATTTCTTCTAATGACCCCCTACTTTAGTGCTTCTGATGGATTCCAGAAGTCCCAATCGATCGATTTTAAAATTTATTAATTATAAACCAGCAGAAGATTAGGATGACTAATTTAGTAAAAGATTTATTTAAATTGAGGTTCAGTGGTTTCCTAGTTAACTTGTGTGAAAAAAAATTTAGGCTGTAAAACTGTTGGAAACGTTATCACTCCTGAATAGCTGGATGGATTTGAATGAGATTTTCCAAAAAAATTGTGTTATTTCAAGGAAAGTTTATAGCCTTTGTAGAAGTCTGTAGCCCTTATGGTAAAAGTTAAAAGGATTTCAAAGAAGGCAGGTACTGCAAATTTCAAAAAATGTAATTGTGAGAACATAAAAAAATTAACTGTACAGCAATTTATTTTTCCCATATCTGACAAGCCTATCTTTAAAATTAATGAAAACACATTGTCAAAAAAAAAATGAACTGTGGTAGCACAATTCAAACAAATATTATTATTATTATTATTATTATTATTATTATTATTATTATTTTTGTGGAATACCTTGTTGTGAAGAAGTATTTGCACAATAAGGCAATCAGCAGCTTTGCATGTTCTGCCACATCATACAATGTGGGGACTATAGATCTCGTACACACACCATTCTTTATCAGGCGTATTATATTCAATAGCAAATAAAATATATTGTTTGTTCGTATGCCCTTACTTGCACACACAGGCAAGTAAGATGCAAAGTTTGGCCGATGTCAAAACGATAGATAAATATCTCGGTAATGTCTCAGACCAGTACACAAACGCATTATCTCATTTCTTATCAATTGCTTCAGCAATGAATAAGAAATGACGTGTATTCTACAACACACCTACATATGTATATGTACATAGGTGTGTCTGTGTGTGTGTGCCAAAACCAGTATATAAACTCTCAGAACCGGCTCTAAAATTGCCAGTGTTCGGTCTGGTTCTGGCTTACCCGCACTTGTGTACAAAGTGGCTGAACACACTTAAATTCTGTAAAATTTCCTTCTGGTGAGAATATCTCTCACGACAAGGTATTCCACAGTGGTGATCTCGACGTGATTTTTGGCTACGTCGTGAGGTGTCTTGAGGCGCGTTGCGCTTTTATAAAAATTTGGCGCGGTGCGCTGGCAAAAAACTTGCTTGCTCGGCAAATAAAAAATATTTTTTTGCAGACTAAGACACCTTTTAGGTTGTCGAAGTAGAGTCTGCTGAAGTGGGAATTTATACCCCTCTCTTTAAAATATATAAACAAAGAGAAACCAGACAGTATACCTGAAGGAAGAAGGTTGGACTCATCCCCCAACCCCCCAACTTCGACTCGACACTCCAAGAATTTACCAAATCTGGAAGAAGGCCCTCAAAAACCAGAATTAGCACGACTGGGAACTGCAATAAATAAAGAACAGTTAGCAGTTAAAACGTTGAGAAGTGGTCGAACTTTAAGCCAAAGTTCTGACCCAAAAACACCTGTCCTACAAACACAGGAGCCAGTGTTTTCAACTAGCAAGGAAGGAAGTAGTTCTGTGGAATACGCTTGTCATCAAAAAGACATAGCAATGGTCCCACCACCAACCAAAAACCCACAACCATCGCAGGGAGGTAGTAGTCAGCCACAGCTGACACCCGAAGTCTTGGCGCAGATTATACAACTTTTGCAATTACAGCCAGGGCAAAACCCCAACTTCTATAGACGAAGGATAGAGATCCCGGAATTTCTGCCCAATGAGGTAGACTTGTGGTTGACACTCTTGGAAGGCAGGTTCAAGATGGAAAATATAACGCAGAACCAGCGGTATCTCCACATCTGTGGAGGCATGCCCCCACAGATAATCTGCCACATTCCGGATATTATGGAATGCCCTTTGACAGAAGATGATAAATATGCCTGGTTCGTCAAGAAGATAAAGAATGTGTTTGGAAAAACGAAAAACCAAATCATTGATGATGTGATGGGTGGTATGAAGATGGGGGATGAAAAACCCTCAATCTTCATTAGCCCCTTCTGTCATAGGCAACAAATTTTGCATGCAACTTCCTCAAAGTGTTGTGCAATGCCTAGCTGCTGTAGGTTCAACCGTGATAAATACATCCGCAGACTTGTACTTCCTTGTGAAATCAGCAGATAATGCGCTGGAATATACCAGATCAAAGCCTGTGGTAAGCGCAATATCTGCAGAGACTGGTGAACTCGCTCAACTTAGAGCCCAAATAGCTCAGATGACCGAGGAAGTAAAGAGGAACAAAAGCCAAAGCTCAATGAAATCCAATAGGATGACAGTCCTGGTCCAGAGACCGTAGATCAATTTCCAATAACAGGGGCCAGAGTTTCAACTCCCCCGAGAACATCATCACCTAGAAACCAGTCTCAAAATTGGGATGAAAAGAGTTGTTTCTTCCATAATAGGTTTGGCGCAGAAGCCACCAAATGCAACAACAGGTGCAAATGGTGGCGCAAATCCTGTACCAAGGAGAAGTGAGACTAGAACGAGGGGCCATCTATGCGGCCGAAGACCCCTCGGAAAAACACTCATGCCGCCTGTTCATAAAGGACAGGACTAACAGGAGATGGTACTTGATAGACTCAGGTGCAGACTTGAGTATATTGCCAGTAAGTATAAATCAAAAAGTACTTCCTCCGAAATACTATCTCCGTACTGTGAATGGTCAAAACCTTCCAGCTTACAGACTTGAGACCAGCAAAGTTGACATCGGACTTAAATAAAATATGACGTGGTCCTTCACGGTTGCTGATGTTCCAAACCCGATCCTGGGTACAGATTTCCTTGCACATTATGGCCTGATCATTGACCTCAAAGAGGGCAAATTGATAGTTAGTGAATCTAAAAATTGTGTGGATGGCAAAACGCATGCTTAAAGACTGGACACAAATATATCCAGCTGTACAAAAGTCGACGGACAACTCTTACGGATCCTGTCTGACTATCCTGGAGTCACTCAACCATCAATTTGCAGGCATCCTACCTATAAACATGACACAGTTCATTACATAGAGACCAAAGGACCGCCTTGTCATGCTAGAGCACGAAGGTTACTGCCTGACAAACTCAAAGCGGCACGGGAGTACTTCCATCGCATCATCGAGGAGGGTGTATGTTGCCCCTTGAAAAGCTCATGGAGCTCCCCTATCCACATGACCAAAAAAGCAAGTGGAGAGTGGCAAATTGTTGGAGACTACAGGGCCTTAAATGCCGAGACAATTCCTGATTGCTACCCAGTCCTCAATATAATGGACTTCAACGCGAATATGAAGGGTAAAACGATGTTCACCAAAATTGACATCAACTGGGCATTCCACCAAATTCCTATGGCTGACCAGGACGTACCAAAGACAGTGGTTATAACCCCCTTTGGATTATTCAAATACCTTCGAATGCCGTTTGGACTTTGCAACTCATCACAAACTTTCCAGAGATTTATCAACGGACTGTTTAGGGAATTGCCGTTTGCATATGCATACTTGGATGATATCTGCATTTGCTCTGAAGGCGGTGAGCAACAACATGTGACGTCAGTACAGGTAAGAATAGGCCATTTCTACCTGTAAAATATCGCAGGTTGTCTTTCAACAGTGTACATAATCTATCATATGCTGGGCCAAAATGTAGTGCTAACTTAATTTTGGCAAGGTTTGTATGGCCACAAATGAAGTCTGACTGCAACAAATGGGCTCGCAGTTGCCTGAACTGTCAAGGATCCAAAGTAGGAAGACACACTCGCTCGCCCCTCAAATCCTTCAAACAAACAGAGCGGTTTAAATCTGTACATATGGACTTAGTAGGCCCATCGCCACCATCTCAAGGACACAGATACCTGTTAACGATAATAGACAGGGCAACACGATGGCCAGAAGCAATTCCTCTATATGAGATGACAGCTCCAACTGTAGCTGCCAGGTTATACGATACTTGGATTGCTAGGTATGGCATACCAGAAGTCATAATTACGGACCAAGGTCACCAATTTGAGAGCTCGCTCTTCAAAGAGTTAGCAAATAAGCTTGGTGTTCAACACAGTCATACCACAGCTTACCATCCTCAAGCCAATGGCAAAATCGAGAGATGGCATAGAGCTCTAAAAGCCTCTATCATGTCACATGACACAAAGAGATGTGTAGACCTACTTCCTACCATCCTCTTAGGCCTTCGATCTACCCTACAAATGGATAAAGGTCATTCTGCAGCTCAATTGGAGTTCGGCGAAGAGCTACGCCTCCCAGGGGACTTCTTCACAGAATTGAAGGTAGTTACCCCCGAAATCATGGTACAAAATATAAGAAACGATGCCAATAATTTCCTAAAACAGGCAGCTTGCCATGGCCAGCCCAAGATTTACATCTCAAAACATTTGGCCAATACCTCACATGTATTTGTTAGAGACGAAAAAATGAGATCTGCGCTGGAGAAACCATACGCTGACCTTACAAAGTAGTATCACAAGATGAGAAAAACTTTGTGATACTCATTGCAGGCGAACCTCGAACAATTTCAATTGACAGATTGAAGCCTGCATACATGGTAAGCGACGATAAAAGAATAAAAAGGTTGCAGAGGGAGAACGTAGAAAATACACAGACAGATTCACCAACAAACAGAAAAATCTGTCAAAAAATGTGAAAAAACAAATTCACAATTAGAGAAAACACCAAAAATAAAAAATCTGTAAAATTTTCGGACGATGTTACCACTAAAACATTCGATCTGGAGGCCCCCATATGCCCACGAAAAAGAGGCAGGCCCCTAGGCAGTAAAAAATGTAAAAATTCCCATCCTTCTCGCAAGTCTGAGAGGTTAATGCGAAGAAAATAAAATTTACTCCCGAAAAAGTAATATCCGCTACGTAAGTTAAACCCTCTAAAAAATATCCGACAAAAATCGGAATTCTGCGAGACAAAAGAAACTCCGGAGATAATCAAACGAGGAATGCCAACAAAAAGAAAATGACAGGAATAAACAAAACCACGTGCGATACGGAAATAAACATCGCAACGTGCGTTTATTGTCAAACACAAAGATAATCTCAACATCGTGACATCACAAACGGAGATTCCTTTGTAATAAAAATTTGAAAAATATATTCTCTGAGTTTATTTCAGGCATAACTTTGCTTAAACTGATCAGAACTTAACCAGAAAACTTGCATACAGCCGAGAATTTTAAGCACTATCCCCTCTACATGCTGATAAGAAGATGCGAAAAAGCTAAAACAAAAGTATATTGGTAAATTGAAAATAGCAGTAAATTCACCCGTTTTAGAACTGTCTTTGAAATTAAACGTGTTTTCCTAAACATTATTTTCTATCTTTTCTCTGTTATCCAAAATGTCGCTGCTGAAACATAACTTCTTCTACACATCCAATTCAAATAACATGCAAAAAGCTGAAGAGAACCCAAATGCTCGCCAACTTCTTGCATAGAAAACTGAATTAGATTGCATAGAAGAAGAATTGATCATGGACACAACATCCCCTAACCTCTAATAAAAATAGATGATAATGAGGAAGCGTTAGACTCGATAAGTAACCCAGACATGTGACTTATCATTTTTGCGGTGCAACAACTGGGCGGGAGTAGCTGTGGGGACTATAGATCTCATACACACACCATTTTCTATCAGGCGTATTATATTCAATAGCAAATAAAATATATTGTTTGTTCGTATGTTCCTTCTTGCACACACAGGCAAGTAAGATGCAAAGTTCGGCCGATGACAAAACGATAGATAAAGATCTCGGTAATATCTGGGACCAGTACACAAACGCATTATGTCATTTCTTATCAGTTGCTTCAGCAATGAATAAGAAATGACGTGAATTCTACAACACACCTACATATGTATATGTACATAGGTGTGTCTGTGTGTGTGTGCCAAAACCAGTAAATAAACTCTCAGAACCGGCTCTAAAATCTCCAGTGTTCGGTCTGGTTCTCGCTTACCCGTACTTGTGTACGAAGTGGCTGAACACGCTTAAATTCTGTAAAATTTCCTTCTGGTGAGAATATATCTCACGACAAGGTATTCCACATACACAAATGTATGGGAGAGCCAAATCCTAGGCAAACACTGGCAATTTTGTAGCCACATTCATGAGTTTATATAGGGAAATTGGTACACACACAGACAGACATACATACATATATTTTTGTAGTTGTGTCATCAAATTACATAATTTCTAATTAGTCATCTAATAAGAAACAATTTTTGATATTTGCAACCAATCTGTGACATCTCCAAGATTGTTATCTATTGATTAGTCATGGTCCAAACATTGTACTTATATGTACATACAGGTATGAACATACAAACGTACAAATATATACTTATTTTATTTAACGTCATAAAGAAGAATAATATGCCAGCCTTTCGGTGTCATCTGTTGTTGAGGGGTGTAAGCCCCTTTACCTTACACGAGTCAATTATCCCCACATTATTATTATTATTATTATTGTTATTATTTTTATTATTATTATTATTATTATTATTATAATTAAACTTCATGCCAGTACGCTTCCTCCACTTTATTAATTTTTTTCCCTTTAATTTATTTTTATAATTCGGAAGAGTTTTTCACCGTTTCTCCAATCCTCTCCTCCCTTCATCTTACCCAGATTAGGTTTCCGTTTACAAAAGTTTCACTTCCCTGGAAGAAAAATAAATGTCTCTCTTTTTTTTTCTTGAATTTTTTTCTGTCTTTTGTAGTTTCACTTGGTTTTCCCTACTTTTTTCCCCTGCTTTCGTTTCTTCTTCATTCCCTTTCGTGTGACTTCCACTTCGTCCTAATCTTCGTTAGTTTCACTCATTAAAAAGTTTTATTAAAAGAAAATCATCGGGTATTCTTTGTCGCTGTTTTTCGTTCTTTTTTCCCAACTCGTTTTTACTTATTTTTTTCCGCCTTTTTTCCTTTATTATTTGTATTATTAAGAAAAAGTTTGTTTTTATAATCGTTTCGAAATCCTTGGCTTAAGATAAGCATACAGACGAAAATAATTTTCGCTTGGAGCATTTTGTTCTTTTTTCTCGAATTTCATGCACACCATTTTCTTGATTTATTCGACAAAAAGTTTTTTGATTTCGCCGAAAATGATTCATTTTCTTTTTCTTCTTTTCCTTTTTTTTTATTTATTATTTTTTATTTCTACATTTTTTTTCTGCCATTCTCTTTGAACGTGTTATTCAAAAATCTGGATCGTATAAATACTTTTTGCCTCATCGGAGAGATTGGGCGCGAGTAAAAGAATTTCTGTAGCTTCCATTGTGCGCTTTTAACGCACGTGTTTTATTTTAGAATTTCTAAACATTTTTTAGGCTTTCGGAAAAGTATAAATATATTCCACGCATATTTCTTTGTGGAAAGGTTTCCATATTTTCTGCTCGGTCGGTATCGTTATGTACGTAGTGTATTTAAAAAGTACCTTTTTTAAATTTCTTTTTGCCAGTTGCAAACTCGTGTTACAGATAAAACTTTTCAAAAACATGTACAACTACATGGGAACTGTCCACATCATGCCCGAAGAAATTTAGCGTATCTATAGGCTGTACTACTAGGTCTCCTGTAGTTAAAATGTTGTGCATGTTTGAGCTTGGAAAATTCGTTTTTTAATTTTAATATGAAAAAATTGTTCATGTCATAAAGTTCATGTCATAAACTTTTTGTAGTTAAACTATTTAGAAGTAATGCTAAATAGTATATTGTGTGACTAATGTGGACAGTGTGCACTTCCATAACAAGTGTGAAGTTTACACAAGATAAAGATAAGTGGTGCCAACTTGGCATAAATGGAAACGACCATTCCATTTTTGTTGCATGCTTGTGCAGTATTTACGTGCTGTGGTTAAATAAATGTTCGCAGAGTGTGCATCTGCAGAGAGTAGTATTGTTATTTCCGCACACTGCTCTTGTGTTTACCACTTTGCACAGGTGGATTCAAGACGGGAAAAGGGAGAGAAAAAGAAAGAAAAATAACTTTCTTATTCCAAAGTACTACTGTTATACATCAGGTTAAGGAGGGTTTAAATTCACATCCCTATTTTCCAATTTCTAATCTGTATTCTGTAAAGTTGGGATATTTTAACTTTTAGAGAATAAATCAAGAGAAACAGTATAAACTATAACTTAATGCTTCTCTTTAGTAAACTTTTTATATATTAGATCATAGAGAATAAATCATTGAATATAAATCATCCTTTGTGAACACAAAACAATTAGCGTTAACCCCAGGAACAGATTTTTAGTTACCAATTCACTATTTCTCGTAAAAAGGCTATAACCGCCTGCATGCTACTTCATGTATGATGTACTTGACTCCAAAATCTTGCATTTCATGCATGTGTTAAAAAAATATTGAGAGTAACAAGTATGGAAAAGTATTTCAAATTTGTGGGAAGTTTGCAACCCTTGCCTCTGGCTTGGGCAAACTTCACATTTGTGGAAGTATACGCTTTCCACACGTCTTATTATACAATATACACTATTTTGTGAGGAGTGAACTTGTGTAGTATATTGTAGTAAAATAAACGTTGGCCGAATATACCTGTTCAGTATGTGATAGTTATTTTCACACACTGCTCTAGAATTGGTCACTTTGTGTAGACCTATGCTTTATATAAATCAAAAATTATTCATTCCATGCACATTTAATGAAATAATTTTTTGCTGTGCATATTAACACTATAAGTGAAGTAGGAGATTTTACCACAATGATGAAAATTAAAATTTTGCGCATGCACAGCTTAGGACTTGAATAGGTAGGTTATCAAATCGCTGTATTTGCTGCTCATGCCCACTATGTCTTAGGCTACGCCTTTATAACAAGTAGTAAGCAACAACACCTACTTCAGTAAGTTTTTTAGTGTATTTCCAAAAGAAAATACAACCATTACATTCAGTGCAGTAGCGGGATCTGAGGGCGGAACCTGTGCAAAAGCGCCCATCCTGAGTCGTAGGTCACGAATATATAGGTCATTCAAATTATCCTGTACACAATATAATATACGTTTATTCCGCCTCGAGTTCACCACTGAGTGTCGGCGGATAGGGCAAAATGAGTTACACTTATGTATGGCAGTTTGTCTACTCTGCCGTTGATAGGCGTCGAGTAAAATTAAAAAAGTTTTTTTTTTACCTGACATTTTTCCGAAGCTTTTTAACCAACCGAGTGCGTTGGACAAAAAAAAACATAGGCGACCTTTTTTGTAGAAAAATTTACGAGCTACAATTTTGATTTTTTGTATTTTTTTCAGAAAATATGAAAAACTTCTTGCAATTAGTTTTTCATATTTTCTCAGGCTAATTTCAATTTTTGGGAAGAAATGAATACCATTCTCAAAGAAAAGATGAAAAAAGTTTTAGACGCACTTTTATTAAAATAATACAATCAGTGTAATAACTTCTTGAAGTAATAGCATTTCAATGATTCGAAAAGCTTGAGAAGATTACAAAATGACAATTTTATTAAGAAATTGGGGAAATCGAGTATGGCTCGTATGCTATTTTATTGTTTAATATGCAACAACTTTTTTTATGCTTATGTTCGAACGGCAGTGGTATCATAGAATTAAAATTTCATTAATGTGAAAATTTATTTATGTAATGATCAAATCAAGCTAATTCTATTTGTGTGTATTCATATTATGGTCCATCACGTATTTCCAAATTACCTATTACGATAACATTTTCCTCATTTTATTGTTAAAAAATTACAAATTAAGGCCATTTTTTACCTCTAATTTTAGGTATCGTAAAAAAAAGGTATTTTATTTTTCAGGCGCTTTTGATCAACAGTAGGGCATTGGACAAAAAAACGTAAATACTATTTTGAAAGAAAATTTTATGACGAACAATTCTGAATACTTGAAATTTTTTCTAAAAGTTGAAAGTAAATGAGAAAAATAGGTAAAACGAATAGTTGAAAACCTCTCAAAATTAAGTTTCATGGTTTTCTTGGTTCATTTCAATTTTTGGAAAAAAAAAATACATGGAACTGTTTTTATGGAAAATTTTAAGCTGATCAATTTTGTATTCTTGTATTTTTTGTTAGAAATCAAAACCAAACGAGAAAAATACGAAAAACTAATTTTTGAGAATATGTTATCTTTTTTCTCATTTTTCTCGTTTAATTTTAATTTCTAGAAAAAATTACAAGAATATAAAATTTATCAGCCTAAAATTTTCTACAGAAAAGATCTGATGTTTTTTTCTTCAAAAATTTAAACTAGCCTGAGAAAATATGAAAAACTAATTACAAGAAGTTTTCATACGCTTTTATTCTACTCACTAAATTTGTTGAAGTACACCGGATGACCAACTTCAGCGCTGCTTTCACGTGTTGCGACACACGCATACATACACTTATATCCGTTTTATCAGTTGTTTTTTCAATTTTTGTTTATTGTTTCTGTCTTAGAAAAAATAAGTGAGAAATTTTATTTTCTCTTTCGCCCTTATTTTCTTCTTCAAATTATAAAAGCGTATTTTTTAAAAACTCGTTTTTAACCTAACTTATTCATTAATGGTTTTTCATAATTTTCTCGTCCAATTAAAATTTTCTGAAAAAAATATGGAAGATAAAAATTGTAACTCGTAAATTTTTCTACAAAAAAGGTCACTTATGTTTTTTTTTGTCCAACGCACTCTGTTGGTTAAAAAAGCTTCGGAAAAATGTCAGGTGAAATAAAAAACTTTTTGATTTTACTCGAGGCCTATTAACAGCAGAGTAGGCAAAGTGCCATACATAAGTGTAACTCATGTTGCCCTATCTGCCAATACTCAGTGATGAACTTGAGGTGGAACAAAAGTACATATATTGTGTACAGGATAATTTGAGTGACCTTTCTGTCATATAATACACAAATATACAGGAGAGCCAGATCGTAGGTGAATATTGCCAATCTTTTAGTCAATTCTGTGAGTTTATATAGGGGATGTGGCACACACAGATACACATATGTACATATATATATATATGGTATTATTTCATAAAATTGTCATTTTTTATTCCATAAGGTGATAAGAAACTACCCAGCATGTTTGGTACCAGTCTGTGACATCACCGAGATCTTTATCAAGTAATTTGTCACGGTCCATCTAATGTATCTTACCTATTTGTATGTACAGGTAGACCATAAAAACAAGTGCATGTAATTATTTAATGTCATAGAGACAAAAATAAGCCAGCCTTTTGGTGGTGACTGTTGTCAAGGGGTATGAGTCCCTATACCTCATACAAGTATTGTCCCCACAGTGCTAATTTCTTTGGTCATTATTTTGTTTATGTTCATTCTCAGCTTTCCTACAATGCCAAAATAGTGGCCATTCAGTGGTCTCCATTCCAAACTTCGATAGGTGTTACATTAGGTCAGTGTTTTTTTGTTGTAGAAAGTTGTTATGTAAGTTAGAAAAGAATTAATTGTAATTACATATTTGATGTTACCTTTCACAACTGTTGTAAATGTTTTAAGAAGAATGATATTGTTAACTGTGATGCCTTATCGCTTTGAACACCTGCTTGCTATGCACCACTACACTCATATCTAATTTTAAGTTTGCATATAAAATAATTGTGACAGCAGATTCCCCACAGCAATTGCAAATGTAACATCTTCACTAATGTCAGTCATTAAATATTTGTGAGGTCATAAGGGTGCAATACAGGGCCGGATTTAAGTCGGTAATTTTTTGCGCCCCCTGGTCAGTGTCATACACCCCCCCCAACCATAAGAAAAATTGAGAATTCATTTTTGAAATTTACTTTGGAAATAAATAAACTTTGAAAATGTAGTGGTCTAGGTAGATAGTCGAACCAATTATTATTTTGAAAAGCATTTAAATGATTACTTGATTAAAATGAGAAGGCAATTTACCATTTCTATAATAAGAATAGCTACAAATAGAATCACAAACTTCTATGTAGGTACAAATTTAATGATAAGACATTGGACAAACAGAAGGGCAAGCGAGCAATGTTGCCACCTAGAATAAAGATGTTGTAAAGAAGCACGAAGATCAAAATTAGATTCGAACATTCAGTATTAAATTTATTTTGTAAATATAGCTTAAAAATTATTCTTTTTAGAGCCATTATTCTGCCAAAAATGTATCAAAATCGCTCCTACCAGACATATCGAAAAGTCTATCCGTACCAAAATTGATAGGTTTTGTCCATGTCTTAAGACACATACGTATATCAAATTTCAGGCCAGTCGATTGAAAATTTCGACCTGTACGCTGTTCGATAAAAAATGCATAAAAACTAACCTACCGGACGGACCATGCGTCCGATCCGGACCAAAAACAATAGGGTTCTTCTCTGAGTGGGTTCGAATATGTGTTTCAAATTTTGAAATTATCCGATAAAAATTACGCCTGGAAATGGACTCAACGCAAAAAGGGGTAAAATATTATATATATATGAATTTCAAAACAATAGTGCCAAAATTTTCAGGTTATAAAACGAAAAATGCACCTACGCCTACCCCTGGGTCTGAAGATCATGTCAATTTTAATAAAGTAGATTTTCTTCGAAAACCTACTTAAAAACACGTAATTTGTAGTGAGCAAAGGAGAAAGCTACCTTGGGGTTAAAATGGACATTTTACAGAGGAGGCAAAAAACAAAAAAACAAACAAAATACCCGATTTTGTGCATTGTTGGTGCTCACGTCTAGTCCGTTATATCATCAGCTCGTTGATCAAATTAGCACACTCCTTGTCATGAAGAAAAACCTGAAACTGGGCCTTTTTAAATAGGTTTTCGAAGAAAATCTACTTTATTAGAATTGACCCGATATTCGGATGTAAGGATGGGGGAGGTACATTTTTCGTTTCATTACCTCCTGAAAATTTTGGCACTATTATTGTAAATTCATTTGTGTATATATATATATATATATATATATATATCCCTTTTTGCGTTGAGTACATTTACAGGCGTAATTTCGATCGGATAGTTTCGAAATTTGAAGCACATATTTGGATCTACCCAGGGACGAACCCTATTGTTTTTAGTCCGGATCGGACGCATGGTCCGTCCAGTAGGTCAGTTTTTATGCATTTTTTATCGAACAGCGTACAGGTCGCAATTTTAAATCTATTGGCCTGAAATTTGGTATACGTACGTATTTTAGGACATGGGCAATACATATCCATTTTGGTACGGATAGACCTTACGGTACATCTGGTAGAGGCGATTTTGTTGCAATTTTAGTAGATTAATGGCTCTAAAAGAGTAATTTTTAAGCTATAGTTACATCATAAATTTGAAACGGGTATTGATTTAAAGTCTATCTAATATTCTTCCGAATTTGGTTCTTATTGGTATTATAGTTCATTCCCTGAGGCTGTTGGAGAGGCTAATTTTTCATGTTATCTTAATAAAAGTTGTAATTATCTTTCAATAGTCACGAAATTTTGTACAAACAGTATTTTTCGTACAAAACAAGATATACCAATTTTGGTTTTTAATGGTCAATTTTTTCCCAACTTATTAGTTATTCAGTGTGATTTTATATTACTTACGACCTACTTTTTCTTGCAAAGCTTGCTGCAACTTTTTATTTTTGTGGGCATATTCTGGAAAATTTTGCGCCCTAGGCCCGGGCCTAGTGGGCCTATTGGTAAATCCGACCCTAGTGCAATAGAACATCTAATTTCACAACTTTACACAACTTTTGATAAGTTGCCTGCATCCGTGGCCAAAAATAGCGAAGCAGAGCCTAGTATAACTGAGTCTTTGACTCTCAAAAAAAAAGTACAGACCCTTCAATGATATCCTTTTTATTTGTAGAGAAAATAACCTCTCTTCTCTATCTATTTTTTTACCTCATCTTCCTCCCGTTAGAAGTCTGTAGAAATCAAATAAGACGAAAAATTTTTATAAAAATATTCCTTTTTACGCCCTACAAAGCGCTTACCTTACATGGAGTTGTGGTCTGGAGATTTAGAGACGATTTTTCGATGTTCATTCGCGAGATTTTTGGGTTGTAATTTGATTCGGTATATCGGCGAACGTGTGCCTAATGGTTCGTTAATTCAAATTTAATGAGGCGTGAAGGCATTATTGTTGATAATTTTTACTTAAATGGACCAGAATGGCTGACTGCGAAGTATTTTACGGTTTAAGTTCGCACTATACGCTAGGTACGTTTGTTAGGGGTTGCGTACATCGTCTTCGCTCGTTAAAAATAGAAAATTCCAGCTGGATGCGTTCTTAAAATATATTTGTAATCGTACCACAGTGTAGATTTGCAGCACTTTTTTGGGGTAACGATTACGGTACGATTAGGCTCCAACCATTCCGTATTTTGGACTCTTTATTGTGATGAGGAAAGGAGCAGCTAGTATTTCGTTTCCAGTGTTGTTTATGACGTGAATGCTGCTGCAGTATGTACTTCAAACCTAGACCTACTGCACGTCTATACACTGGATCTTATGAATATCTTGGTGTTACGACACCGCACGTCTGTACAAAAGTATCTATTATCGTGTTTTATTTTAATAAATTTTCTCTTAAATATGATGTGGGGACATCTCCGTTGATTGCCCTCCTTTAGGGCTTAGCCTTACATCGACTGACGCGTTACGACTGATGGGTCACGACTGATGGGTCACAGATAATGTCCATGGCTTAAATAATGGTGCGCTGCACATAAAACAAACAGCCATCGTTTGTGTGACACACACAGACAATCAAACATTTACACCATAGTGTAGAAGCACGTTTAGAAGGCGCGTACTTACGTACTTAAATACTTGCAGACACAGTGCCTGTTGCGGGTAATATAACCCTGCTGCAGTTCAGATGTTAGCTGCTTACGTCTTTTAGGAAACGACTAAAGTTAAGTATCAATTGGCATCATTCTCTTTATAATCAGGTAAGTATATTAGAGATGTGCGTTTTAGTTCATTTTGGGGATTTAGTTCAACAGGTCTCGGTCTTTTTAATGAACTAGTTCAGTGAACTAGTTCAAAATGAACGAAATGAGCTGCATGAATCAAACCTTTGAGTATGTATTATTTCATATGGAGAGCAATTCGTATACATTTTCTATACGTAGTTACTTTCAGACATAGAAAGCGCTTTCATTCCCCAAAAACGCTTACTATTTTGTTTTGTTTTTTGTTGATTGATAAGAAATTCCACTCATCCAGTGATTAACAACAATGCTGTGACGTATAAGAGTGAACTAGCTTGTAGGTCTATACAATATAACTTTGATTTGATAATATCTTTTAGTTCAAAATGAACTAGTTCATCCTCATCTTTCGGTCTCGTTCATTTAGGTCTTTCAAAAGATTAGTTCAAATGAATTAGTTCTCGGTCAACCAACACATCTCTAAAGTATATGAGTGTGATGTGAAATGATTGGCTACTTTGTGTTAGTTATATTTACATTCAGTTTGCATTGTTTGTTACTAGTGCTGTTAAAAATCGATTAAATTTCTTATCGATTAAGTAAGTATTCCTCAAAAGATTTAAAAAAACAAATAACAATCAAACATTTTGTTTTGTAACGAGTGTCTCGCGTTTATAAGTTTTGTTATTTCTGTTGATTTGATTTTGATTACTTTCTGTTTCTTTTACACTTGCCAGTTGCCATGTTCGATAAATATTAAATTGATGAGATAATTCGTATTTTCTATTTTCGTAATTTGTATTTTATATTGTTTGGTAGGGCAAATAGGTAGTGGGCACTAGGTATTTAATACTTTAATAGTTTAATAGAAAGAGGCGAAAGCTAAAGTACAACCCATGAGGTATAAACATGAACCCTTATAAACTTTAAAGGATGACGATCATTGATGAGTATGAGATTAATGTAAGTAATTGTGTCTGTGACTGTGTACGCCTGAAAATTTGAAAAAGTTGAAACTAAATGTGCAAATGAGAAGAAAGCATTTGAACTTTGAAGAAAGCATTTGTAGGTAATAGATAATAAATTAATGAACAATAGGGTAAGGGTAAGCCAATTTGAATTACAATTTGTAGTCACCGAAAGTCCGAATTTCCAAATTAATTAATTGATTAAATATATTCTTCTATCCAACAATAACATTATATATTCTCTCATTCTCTGTAGTCTATGTCCTAAGTCGTAATATGAATATAAATACGAAAATCTGAATACACTCGTCTCAATGGTCTTAAAGTTATTTTTATTCAATATATTAAATATAAAAGTAGAGTAGGTATGAGATGGGACGCATCATGGGAAATTGGGAATGGGAAATTGAAAAATGATTAAGTATTACCAATACTGATAAGTTGATATTATCAAACTGATCTTTTTACTGAATAAAAGATTAAAATTGTATGAAGTTAAATCATTTATTCTCAAGTTTCAATCTATTCCTAAATTCTCCCTTCTAGTAATTTTTTTTTTTTTTATATACAAAATTCAACTTCTTGGTTCTCGTATCTCTTATTCCTCTAATGAACAAAACAAACGTTCGTCTTCCTATTTCAACTATCGTCGGCCAACCAAGAAAGAGGTAAAAATAAATAAATATGAAAAATAAATGTTAATTCAATTTACTACATAAGAAAGGGAAATTCCATAGCCCATAACCATTTGACAAGTTACTGGTAATACATGGAATAGAATACTAATTAATACTGTAATCATTTAAATTTTATATTAATGAAAAATTCTCATTACAATTTTTCAAAATCGATCAATTGTGAATTTTTATTTAAAAAGACCAAATGATTAACATGTTCAGGCAATAATGAATTTCTCCTGTTACTGATGGTGTAACCAGCTGCAGATCCTATACATTCACTTGGTGCAGAGGTTGCACATGCAGTCATATAGCCTAGTGCTAAGTCTCTCAGTTCACATACAGAATAATTCTTCCAAAAAAGAATGGGATCCTCAGTACAATCAATAGATGGCATTTGTATGTACTGATTTAACTGTATCACAGCATCTGCTGTTGGTGTATTCAGTGTAGATTTGAATAAGTTTCCACCTCTTGATTCAGACTGATTCTGCTTTATTGACAAAAATTTCCAAGTTCCTAAAGAATAAAAATTAAAAAGCAGAAAGTAAAATAATACAAATTTAAACGTTTGAAATCTTTTAGTAGTGATTATTATAAGTAAATACCTTTCAATTTCTGACCAGTAGATCATTTATTACCACTGACATTGTTTGGAACCTCAACCTCAGCTTGCTTCTTCCTGAATTCAGCTTCGTGTTTCAGTCGTATTTCTGAAGCCAATTCATTTTTAAGCCGCTCCATATCACTCCTATAATCATCTTGATCTCTAAAACCAACATTGTTAATATGTGGATCCAAGATCGATGCAAACCTGAAATATAAAATAAAGTTCGTTTGATATTAGAAACACCCTTTGCTATAATTTCACCATAAATTACAGTTGAATATTTAATCAACTTACTGGCAACATGTTCGATTTTTGTAAACAGATAATCTCTTTTCTGAATTTTTCTTCAGTTTCAAAAGTAATTCGCGACCACATTCAATTTGTAGCTCAGATTCCAAATTCTGAATCTCACAAAAAAGATTACCTATATTTGGGATAAGTAACGACATAGAAATGTAATTTTCTCCCTCAAGTTCTGTTGTTGCATCTGAGAATGGTTTTAAACACTTGATCATATCCAAAAGTATAGTAATCTCATCAAATGATAACAACTCTACATCGTGTTTAATTTTGGAGAGCACGACATTAATGCAATCCAATATTTCTTCTATCCTTAGCAACATCTAAAATGTAGAGTTCCACTTTGTCGAGACACTTTGTACAAGGGATGAATAAGGAAGATTTCTAGATTTGAATTCAACAAGCAAAAGACCCATAGCCTTACTACTATGGTGAAAAAATGTTGCAATTCTTTTGCATTTTTTGACAACATTGGCAGCTGTTGTAATTCCATCGCATGTTAAATCTTCCTCAGTGCTATCAAAATCAAATTGAAAATTTGGATTGCATTCCCCGAATCTGAAAGTAAATTACATATCTTTAGATCTCCAGAACTAAAGGAATAATGAAATGAAACCTCAATATTTACATACTTTTCAGATTCATCGACTTCATTCTCATTTCCCTCTTTTTCATTTGATTTCTGATTCGGATATTTACAATACAAAACATCATTAACAACTAACTGAAGAGTGTGGGCATAGCAAGGCATGTGACGGATACCGAGTTCTTTTGCAGTAGCAATCATGTTGGCAGCATTGTCTGTAGTAGCACAGACAGTAAAAATTTTATTTTCAGCAAATTGGTATTTTTCACTGATATTCTTACGAATCTCATTTGCTAGCTCTTTTGCGGAGTGTTTAATTTTGGAGATATCAATTAATGCCAGCAATACAGAGCATAGGGTGGTATCACGATTGTCAATAAAGTGGCCAGTCACAGCTAAGTATGATACATTCGCAACAGATGTCCTACCATCAAATGTCAGTGATATACGCCTATAATAATAAATAATGGGAAGTTGCTTTTAAATATTATTTTCATATAATTAAAATGATAAATGCATATAATAAATAATTTTGCACCTAGCACTTTTCAACTTGTGCAATAATTGGCTTTCAGCTGCATTATATAATTTTGGTTTTAGAACTCGAGAAATAGTATTTCTATCAGGTGGCATGTATCTTGGATCCAAAACACTAACAAAATTTCTAAAGCCTCTGTCATTAACAACTGAATATGGCTGGAAGTCTTGAGCTATCATAAGAGCTGAAGCCATATCTGCTCTAATCTTTTTTGGATGTTTTGCTTTGTACATATTTTTACCCTTCAATAATTTTTTTAGACTATTTTTAGGCGTTTTTCGAATTCTCTTAGTTTTTGAAACTTTGGCTCCTTCATCACTAACACTACCATCGGTCCCATCTACTTTCTCAGAACAGACTGAGCTCGAATCGCTAATATCAGCATTAACTACTGCAGCTTCATCAGTATTAGCAATAGCGATAGCCTTTTTCCATTCTTTTGCATGGTATTCAACTAAATGACGCCGTGAATTACTGGTATTGTTGTTCGAAACAATCACTTGGTTACACAGTAAACAAATATTGCAAGTTTCGTCATCCATTGATTTTTTTATGTACCTCCAAATGGGGGAAGTTTTTTTCCTGTTAACAAAGAAATAACTCAATTTTTATAGAATACAAGTATCAAAAATTTATTTTTTATTTAGATATTTTCTGGTTTGATAGGCTACCTTTCACGACTTCTGGGTTTAGCGAACCCTTTATTACCAGAGAATAAAGCGCTTTGTACCAGTTTAGGTTTAGAATATTTACGTTTAGAAATAGCATCCTTGGCTACTTCCCCTGGATCTGGATCTGTAATGGTATTTGTATTTTGTAATTAAATTGAACTCTTGAATATGAGATTGAAAACTTGGAGTTAGGAATTACAATATGTTGATAAATACAGACGTACCATCGAATTTTTCTTCCGCCATTGCCAGATTCATATTGAATTCAAGTTGATAAAAGATAAAAACAAAACATAATATGAATTATGAACGTATGAAGACGTATTATGTATTAAGAAATGAATTAATGAATTAGCTATAGCTCATAAAAACTTGAAATAATAATGAGAGGTGAGAGTAGATAGATGTCACGATAACAGTCTTCTTTCTGAAAACTTGAAAAGTGAAAACTAAAAACCCCAAATGCCAAAAAGTTGAAATAATTAAAAAAAATTAAAAAATTGGAAAAAATTGAAAAATCGTTAATAATCGATTACACAATGTTTCTTATCGATAATCGATAAGAGCCCCGCTTATCGATTATAATCGATTACTAATCGATCTTTTAACAGCACTATTTGTTACTAGTTTATAATATATTTATGTTATAACCTGATTCACACTTGGCTAGTTTTGTAGCTACTGGGGAGCTGTTTGGGGTACTATTCTGTTAACCATTAAAGTCAGTTTTTCTTTAGCCATTTAAGTTGACTTTAGATAGTTTTCTGAAAATCTCATACAAAATCTCTAACGGTTAACAGAGTAGTACCCCAAATATCTGGCTAGTAGCATGAAAACTAGCCAAGTGTGAATCAAACTTATATATTTACGATACATATACATGTATATATCATAAAAAGTATAACACAAAATGTTAGTTTATTTCTTATCAGTAGGACACTCAAATTTATATGCACTTAACATACCCAAAATATAACATATAATATGCTTATATGCGTCCCTTTATAATGAAATATGCATAAAATATGTTCAAAAATTCAAAAATATGCAGTTATACATAGCTTATGCAATATGGATATAATTTAAAAGTTTTTTCAACTCCTGCTGCTAAACTGAATTTTTATATACACCTTGATGATGTTGAAGCGTGCGATTTTAGTTGTCCCAATTTTTTTATTGTTTTAGGGGAGGGGATGTTGCAGAAAAAAAAGTGTGACAGATATGTATATAGTAGATGATCGATACTCGTGTAATTTGCATCACTCTCCTCTGGTTTGTGCTGCAAAAATTACCCTCCGATTAAAATCACACACTTTATACGCTCGGGTCCCAAATAATATTTGAAAGCTGTATTCAAATCTGATATTACTGATACTATCCGCCTTCGACCTAAGGCAATTCTATACATTTTCTGTAAAATAGAGTCTTATTCTACAAAATTGAATATCATAGAAATTTTTTTTGGCAGGGTTGCCAGTCATATAGGTTAAAAAATTTAATATTGTCTGAGAAATAACTATTTCAGAAAAATGTGCGTTAAACAGGACAAAAATAGCCAAATATGCTCAACTGTCTGGAAAAATGGCCCAAATATGATAAAAGTTTGAATTTGTACCC
Organism: Ericerus pela; assembly: GCA_011428145.1. Lineage (NCBI taxonomy): Eukaryota > Metazoa > Arthropoda > Insecta > Hemiptera > Coccidae > Ericerus > Ericerus pela. The sequence goes on along the minus strand of WOFM01000179.1, from coordinate 50,724 downwards.
AAACATGCAAAATTGAGTTTGGTTCATTTTACAGCCTTTAATGACATGAAACGAAAAAGTAATGTGGACATATATTAGAAAGAAGTACAACAAAAATACATACAATTTCATAAAAATTCTAGATCTACAGTTATCACCCTTATGTAAATACCTAGTAGTAAAGAACCTTACCCACATTAATGAATGATTTTTGGTGTTTTGGTCAGTCGAACGTGCAAACTTGTTGATTATAGGTAAAGGAGACATCTACAACTGATATCAGGAGTGGGCACGAATCATGAGAAAATTATTCGAGTCATAGATCAGTGATCTTCAGCCTAAAAAGTGATACTTTATAATCGTCGGATCACTTTTTCAAATCGCGAATCATTGAGTTTATGGTCAATTCCAAACAAACAAGAATCCCAAAAACTTGATCTTATCTGCAGGTAGAGGACTGAGGAAATGGTATTAGTAGTTACTCACTTTATGTACTCTGTTAACTGTTCATGTTAAGAAAAGGCTCCTTCTTATCAATTCATGTTTGAAATAGTGTTAAACATAGTTGTATTTGTTAATATTCTGAAAAACATTGATATTATACCAGTGAAACTGCTACGACTACATCTATAAGAAAAATATTTTTTAGTTTTATTCTTGTTTTTTCTCAATTTGTTTATGTTTTTTTGTTTTTCAAAAGTAGCCCTTTCTTAACCAGAAGTATAAAACAAAATAAATCATTCCTCACTATCACTCCAGAAAATCGGTGTATTTGACATTATGGCTTTCTCGGTTTTCATTACAGTTTGAAATAATTATCAGTTTTGGTATTCTATTTGGTTTTGGAATAGAGTATAATTTATTTTTATCTGAGAATCTGAAGAATGAATACTTTGTGTGACTGAAAACAAAAATATTAAAAAAATAAAACAACACAAGTTTCATTGTTTAAAAAACTTTTTTATACGAATTAGGAGATGACTTGTGACTTAGTATTACTACTACATACTTGAATTGGGAGGTAGAAAAATAAAATATGTTGGTAAAAAAACCTACAGTAAAGTTTTAAATATAAGTCGGACCGAAGCTTGTTACAATTCACTAATTGTAGAGTCAAAATAAAAAATAATAAAAAAAAAAAATTTAAACATCTGACTAAAACTTGTTATAATTTCAATCAAGGTATAAAAATAAAAATTGATAAAAGACATAAAGAAAAAGAGCTTTTAAAGATAAGTCCGATCAAAAGTTCTTACAATTTACTCTTAAGTACTAGGATAGAAAGGTATAAAAATGAAAACTGACAATAGAAAACGAACAAAAAAAAATTTTAAATGTAAGTCCAACTTCAACTAAAACTTGTTACAGTTTGCTCATAATAGAAAAAAAGTTCCAAAATATTCATTTGTGAGTGTGCGCTTTGATCTAATTAACATCAGGGCAAGGTGACAAAATTGCTCTGTTGGGCATTCGTAGGTGTGATAGAGTTGTATCCCAAAAATACTACTTCTATTCTTTTGTATTTCTTTAATAAATCAATTTTGTGGCTTAAATCCCGAAAATATTGCAAAACCTGTAACAAACAGATACAACTGTTTAAAATAATATTATTTGCTTAACAGAAAGTTCAGATTACAAGAACTGAAAAACATTCAATTTCACACTTCTTTACCTCAACTACATGATCAGACTGATTTACGCCTTCTGGTTTTTCTAAACCTAGTACGAAGAAGGACTCGTGTTCCTTAGTGCCATGACTTTCTGCATTTACATTTACAACATCAAAATTGCTCTCTTTCTCCATCACAAATAGAGACTAGTCAATGCTATCTTTATTACGTCTTCTTTTGAGTTTTTGTTTCATGAATCCGATCTGATCCAGCTTAGTTCAAAAAATGGATGCGAGATGGCAGCAAAAGCTATAATTTTTGATTGCTCTTTATTAATTTTAACATCGAGTATATCCTCAAAGCAAGTTTTGATGGCTGACATAATTTAAAGGACGATTATTTCGAAATCTTCGCACTCTCTAGTACCAACCTGACTATTTTTCAGATTTTTGTACATTGATACAAGGAGTGAATAGCCGGTGCCAAATGCGCATACATAATATGTCCTATTTATTGCAGATGAAAGTGGGGGCAATATTGGCTTCAAAAATTTAATATACTCAATATCGTGTCACATGTTAGGCACCAAGACGTGTAAACTTCCATATTTTCAAAAATCGTATTTAATTTATTTTCATACTTTAATAGATCGCTTAAACAGTCGAACAAACTGTTGCACCGTGTCACAACAGATCGTCTAAAACTGTAATCGGTAACATTTTTCGCAATTGCTGAACCATCTGGTTTGGCAGTCTTCGACCATATGATGTTACATTTCAATATCACACGAGAATGAATAGCATCTACATCAGGGTATTTTTTAAATATCTTTATCAAATTGAATGTTGCAATTAAACTTAAAGTATGGCTGGCGCAGTAACTTGGGTGAGCAGTTCTATTAATGATCCTTCATTTTCAAAAACTTCTTTCGGAAACTCTTTGAAAATTATTTCTTCTTCAGTTGTGTCTGAACTGAATTCATCTGTTGTATTTTCTACTTCATTCACAGTTATTTGGATTGATAATACCAAATTCTTGAAAACACTTGCAAAAACTTGAACCATTGTCTGTAACAGTCGCAATTATTTGCGTGGTATCAATTCCAAATTTACTTTAGGCAGTCATAAACAAATTGACAATTTTCTTGTAGTAATGACAACTAGTAATTTGGGCTTAGCTAAGAATGAACGAGCGAAATTCATACGATAATGGATCTAAATAGCGAATAGATACACCAAAAGTATATTTGCACCAATTGATTTATACTTATTTTTCAATGTATTTGAAATTCTAGTAATTGTTCTTAGTTTTCGGAATTCTGATTAGAAAATTTTTGCATACGGTTTATAATAAATGCAATTAAAGCATCATCAAATTGTTTTTGTATCTTTGGCTTTATGACTCCACCTTCAGATTCTAACATTTTATATAATGTTTGTTGAAATTTTTGTTCATTCACCATGTCCATTCCTTATTCAGTATTTATTATTTTTTCCTTTCTTTTGTTATTGTGAGTTTCGTATTCCAGTGTACTTGAAGGATGTTTTTTTTTTGTAAATTAAATAAAATTAAAAATATACAATAAACAAGACATCAGTATAAAATTACATACTAAAAATTGTACAATTATGAGCTTATAGTTGAGTTGTAAAATATACCTGCAGATGTCGACGAAAATTAGACGTGCTCTTCAGAAGGATGATAATAATGTGATAATTATACATTGGGCAGAAATTTTTCTCCTTTCACTCTCTTTGACAAATTTGAAGTATTTACCGTCCGAATGGCTGGCACCGATTTTCTGACTGTATTCATTGCTTTATTTGGAAAACAAAAAAAATGAGAATAGTTTCAGAATTTTTTTAATTCAAATACTACATAGAAACAAGTTTCAATAAATTATTTAAGAGAAAAATTGGAAAGTTTATCAGTTCCTTCTTTCTCATTGTGATCAGATGGAAGAATAACAAGTTCTTTCAAGTACTGGTATTGCAATTTTTTCCTGGCTCTGCATTTATGAGCATTTTGTTGACTATGCTCTCTAAAATGTGGTAGGAGAAAAGTTTTAAAAAACATAAAATACTATCACACGAAACAATTTGAAGTTGAACACACGATATTCTTTGAAGATAATAAACGAGAAAAAACTCAAACTATAGTCTATTCCAAATAAGAAGATAATTTTCTACCGAGTTTGTGGACGTTGTGGGTAATAGAGAGAAGAGGAAAAATTTACATGATCTGCATTTCTTGCACAGTCGAGGATACATCGGAAATGATGGTTGTATTTAATTTTCATTTTGTTAAGTAAACGTACACGTCATTTCATTTCTAAGTAGGTTTTATATTGAAAATCTACTCATTAATCGTTGTGTTATGCAACGATCTAGTAGTAGAGATGGGTATGTTTTTCGTTTCATAACTCAAGGAAAATTTAATTCATATATGTATATAAGCCAATTTCTTGTTACTGTGGTATAGCTTGAGGCATCCGAACTGGGGAAAGATCGAATTAATATTCGTTCTCGTATTTCTTTTTTCCTTTTTACCATATTCTTTCCTCACATTTTTTCCCGATACCTAAACTACATTTGGCCATTCCCGTTCATTCATATACTTATCATAAATTCGCCGTCTCTTATTCCATATCTCTAAATTCTACTGCCGCTCTTTTAGATAAAACGGCATCTACTTTTTTTCTATACTTGCTGTTCCATGTTCTTACCTATTTAATATAATATAATAATGTAACTACATACGAATGATAGCAGCCTGTTTCCAATTAGGTATTCCCCATAGTCCGTTCCTTTTCTTTCTCGATTCCTCTTCATTCTAGATTTTTAGAAGACAAATCAGTCCGTCAAAGATCATGAATTAAGTCACTTGTTTCTCCTCTCGCAAAATGAGAGGGAACATGTTTTTTTTTTTTTGCTGTTAATTATTGCAATCAGAACCCTCGCTGGCGAATAATCCTATTAGATGCAGTCGTCAACCTGAAAAACGTCTACTGGAGTTTGGTTTCCGCCGTTCATAATTAGTTTGCCAGATATGGAATTGGCTGTTATTGTTTGTCTGGAGATGTGCCACGTTCTCAATGTCAGAGTCAACTTATAATAAACGAAGTTTTGCGGCAACAAGACTTTTATTTCCCTGTCAGCCAACAGGTAAAATATTATAATTTTCTCAATGTAATGTGGAGTAGGGGTTTTGGCAAGCATCTGGCAACGTGCCTATTGTATGGTATTTCTCATTGGGTGAAGTATTACGTACACTAGGGAGTCTGTGGGGTTGAACCATGACTGTATATATTTATCCTCCTTACATGTGGGATGTATTCTTCGTTTGTTTTAGGGATCCTTTTTACTGATTTTGCCTTTTTTTATATTTTTCTTTCAACTTTTTGTTCTCTTTCTGTCCTACTAATTGTTTTGGTCCTAGTATACCTATCCCCGCCTGGTAATTGTGATGTTCCCGGACGTCACAAGGTCGCAATTTTTATCCGTTAGTCATGAAATTTGGAACCAACATTAGTACTACACCAAAGACTTGACCTATTGATTTATACGAATGCAGACTAATTTATATGAACACCTACTACATTTTACATGTTTTTCTGGGCTGCAATTCATACGTGACTGACAGAATGTTGGGCTGGAATTAGCTGTCTCCTTATCACAGATCTTTGGCCATAAATCACTTACAGCCCTGAAATGCCAGATAAAACTCTAGTTCAAAAGGCAGTGAGATTATTTTACTGAAGAGGATGAAATAAAAACAGTAAATGAATAAATTGTTGAAAACCAAAAATCACAACGGACAGACGACTTAGTCGAAAAAAAGTAGATATAATTGAACAAAATTCAGAAACAAATCACTCGCAAAAAATATAGTGGTGTACTTAAAACAGATTTAGAATTTGAGGATAAAAAAGCAAAACATAAAATAAATAATTGATGAAAAATGAAATTTTTAGGATAGGCTTTTATTATGAAAGTAAAATGTTATGTAAAACTTAGCGCAGTTAAATAAAAGCGTAAAATGACACAAATTCTCCCACCTGCCCGTCCTATCAACAAGAGACAACCAGCTACCTCATTTTTATAGGAAATCCCCCTCTGTGGTTGTGTAGCAACCAGAGAGTCAAAATTTTCAACCTGTTCGCTCCAAAAACTTAATGAACCAACCAGGAAGGAATCAAGCCATAACTCTTCTTCTTCAACGATTGAATTCTGTTCCTACCTTTAATTCTCGAAACCTTATTAGTACGTTGGCAAATAAGCATTACTTTAGACGTAAACGAGAGACAAAATCACGCGCTCTTTATAACCAAAGACATTTATTGATTTACAACACTGATACTTTCACTGATCACCCCCTCGGTCAAGCGCTACGTGACATATTATTTGAAAATATCCAACAGTACTGTGGAAAATCCCAGATGAGAAGACATCCATTAGTCCGTCATCCCCCCCATAGCTTCAAAGGTGGACTTCCTTCCTCACTGTTAATATTTTTGCTCCTAATGATTTAATCTTCTTGTTCCTGTCTCATTTTATTCGCCGGATTTTTCTCTTCAATTTGATATCTCATTCTGGTGACACTAATACTCTCAGCAATAGTAAAAGTTGAAAATTTGTAATTTCATTGATTTTTGTTTGTGAAATTGGTATTTAAAAAAAAAGGAAAATTATATTTTTTTCATAACACCCGATACCTGGAGGTGTATGCATCTATTCTCACATGTATGTATAAAGTGTTGCCCATCTTTTTGGTAAATGTTTTGGCGTCTATTTCGGAAATAACCTTTTTATGTATTGTTTCTTTCTATAGCTGGTTACGGGCATAAGGTAATAAGTTAGGTTAAAAACGAGTTTTAAAAAAATACGCTTTTATGGTAACTTTTAATTTTTTATAATCTTTTGTTTTAGTCTGCCTCTCATTGCTCTAACCAGTTACACTTACTTTGAACGCTATAGTAAACACTATTCATTCATTATTTGCATCATCAGCTCTACCTATGATTGCTCCAATTGACTTGATTCATATTTTTAACATTCTCATTTTGTTGTATGTAGGAAATGTGAGTGATCCGAACACATCCACCTTAACTAAATTGAGAGAAAGTTGGCAGTGACTACATGGATAAGACTGCTGACTTTTCCCACTTGTTTTCATGTGGTTGTTCCAGGTTCGAATCCTAGTGTCGATGACACCTACACCTTGCATAGTCCATCCATTTTAAAGTGCATTTATCATCTTCTAACACACTCAAGCCTATTCAAGCCAAAAGTCAAAAACTTGTCCAAATTATTCAAGTGAGAAAAAAAAGTACAAGGAATCGTCCAAAAGAAGTGGCTGCGGCTAACTCTTGTGTAAGTATAAAATTTATTTTGTATGGGTGTGTTCATTTTTCTGAACTGACCCTAAAACTTGTTGAAGAAAGTCATTAACACGAGTAACAGTTACAGAAATCCTCCACCTCTAGATTATATAAATTCGATAATAGCGTCCTATAAAAATTGACCGACAAAATTTGCATCATGCATTATGCTGCACTGACGAAGTTACAGTCAGCTCTTGCTCCCTCGCAAAACTTGGAACACAAAAAATCCACTTCAATAAATAACCCATAATCCTATATTTCAAACTTCGATTTGTGGTTATCATAAAATAAGCGACGTTAACAAAAACACACATCGTCTGAAGTTAAAAGAAAAAAAGAAAAGAAAAGAAACACGCGTCGTTCTTTAAAAATAATACAAACCCAAAAACTATTGTAAACATTGAAAGCAGTACTTATTTATGGGAGTATGATGGAAAGGAGACGGGATAGGGGAGTCGACGAGTGAATAGAAAATCGAGTACTCGTTCTGTGTGCAAGAGTGATGAGGTGGAGGGATAGGTTTCGAAAATGAATGCAAAGAAGTTTTTAAACGTGATTTAACTTCGAATACGATTGAATAAAATTACTGATGAAAATCGTTGCCTGAATGGAAAAAGGAGGAAGAAAGAAAAAGTGTGGAAATGGTGCACAGAGTGTTGAGGAAAAAGTAAGAAGGATGGAAACGAAGGGACAAGGAGAGAGTGGCGGGAAAAGAAAGATTGAAAAGCACTTGGAAAGCTGTGAAAAAAAAGGAAAGCCAAGAGGAGGGGAAAAAACCGAAGAAAATCGGGTACCTTGTATGTCTTTTATGGCATTTCCGAACGATTTATTTTTAAAAGAGATATTAGCTGGAGTTGGGAATCGATATTAACTGGGAAAAATTACCATTTAACGTAACAAAAAAAAGTAAACTGTGAAAGGAGAGAAAGTAGAAAGAGAGAGAAAATGAAGTCGAGAAAAAGAAGAGGTAAGAAGTTAGTGTGGAAAAAAAAAAGAAGTAAAGCTTTAGAATCAAATAAAATGGGCGACAAAATACGAAGTACACGTGTTTTGGTGTGTATTTGGCTGAGGTAAAAGATTTTTTTTTCACCTTCACATTACGTTTCCTCATTTTCGAATTTTGTCCAAAAGTTACCATACCCCCCTCTTCCACGCCGTATTTTTTCATCGTTTACTTCCATTTCTCGATCGAAGAAAAATACTGAGAGACAAAGATAAAAATACAAAAAGAAAATGAAAAAAAAAAGAAAAAAAAGACTATCTACAAACAAAAAAACAAGGAGTAACTAAATGGGAACGGATAAAAATAAGGACGAAAAAAAAAACTGCAAACAAAAACGATAGAACTTTTTAATTCTTTTCCACTTTTATTTTTTCTCTGACGACAAAATAAAAGTACAAAAAAAAAAAAGAAAAAAGTAGCCTACTGTCACGTTCTTTAATTCTTAAGCAAATTGCCACCTTAATTTTTGAACGGTGAAAGGTCTTTACAGTTTTTTTTTTTTCGATTTTTCTTTACTTTTTTTCTTTTATTTTGCGTTTCTTTGTAAATTTTTGTTTGTTACTCCTTCCTTTAAGTATTTAACGAGTTAGCTAGTTAATTGGATGGCTGTTGAGGTGATATTTATGTGCAGTTGTTAAAAATCGTTAATGTGAAAATAATGGAATAGAGGGTTGAATAATAGAGACGATAAATACTAACTGTGGAAACGAGGCTTATTGGGATTAAAATTTAATTTTTTTTTTTTACCCAAAAAAAATCAATAACCGCCAAGGTTTTTGTTTATTTTCTTAGCAAATTTGGCTTGTTGAAGCGAAGCGTAATAGCCATTATTGTTATATTTAATCAAGTATTTTGGCGTTGATTTTACTATAATTGCATTTATTTGGTTTTTACTGATGAGCAAAAGTTGATCACAATCTGGCTGTCTTGGTCTCACCTTGAGGACAATGTAGGACCAAGAGTGTGGTATATCAATGGAGGTGGCTTTATTTAAAAGGAATTCGCCTCCCTAAGCACCAATATTCTTCACAATTAACTTCAAATTTTGACCAAATACTTAAAGCAGAAAAAATAAAATTTTTGGAGTGTCTGGATAACCCGAGTGTCTGGAACTTAGTTGAGAATCCTCACAATTAAACCTACTAATCATCATCCTCGAAATCAATTGTTAAATTATATCTTAAAATTCAACCAATGATATTAATATTTTTAGTACATTTCAAAAAGAAACTTTACAAGGCTAAAAACCATTAATTTAATGCCAAAAACAACACTTACCTCAGTAAATATCTTGTAAAGTTGAAGAGCCAAAAATATTTGTTTTTTATCTTTACTGCAACTAACTTTGTACAAACCCGCTGAATGGTGTCTAAAGAAATCCAAAACTGACTAAGATGGAACTGCTTTTGCAGGAACCGACAAGTTTCAGCAATACTTGAAATTTTGACCTAACTTTTAATTTTTTGGAAAACTCGAATTTGGATAACCAGGTACTGATCCAGCTTCCTTTGGTTACAGCAATGATAATTTTTTATCGAATATTTCCATTTTTTAATTTTGATTTAAAAATTATTTAAATGCTTTTGGAACTTTGCCTTTTATAACAATATATAATTTAGTCAAAAAATTTTCTGCATTTGATGGAAATTTTCATGTTTCCAAATTTGATAAAATTTTTCGCTGAAAAATAATCTTTTCTGTTTAACTAAAGAAAAGTTTTTGATAATTGTTGATCGTGAGTGCACTTCAAAAAAATGTTAATCGCTAAAAAAGCAACAACATATTTGCAAATTCGATAACAGACCACTTCACGTCTCTATTTTTGTGGTATTAACGAAAAGCCAACCAACAGACAGTGGCCTCGGCGACCCTCTAATATTATTGGATAGAATACTTTATAACAATACTGTGAAAGGTATATTATATGACTCTAACTGAAGACCAGCCATAGGTGAGAAAAATTGCCAGTATTCTGGGGTTATATAGCCACCAAAACCTCAACTATATGCCTCAAGTTGCAAAGACAAAGCACTCATTAGTCCGATCATTCTAGTTAGAGAATCAAATTTCGCAATTTATTTTGGAAAAAGAAATCCATAAACCAAAATGTAATAAAAAAAGGTGGAAATAACTATAGAGAATCTTCGCGATGAATTTTATTTCTATGTCTGGCGACATCCGATTTTTTTTAGTGTGAGAAATGATCAAAGATACATATTGATTGAAAAAATATGAAAAATAATCAGGGGACTTCGAGGCCAGTTGGTAATAGGAAAGATCAAAGAGGCGTCGAATTTCTTTCTCATCTTATCCGAAACTATTCATAAAAAATTTATACTGAAATCTGATCCAACCCAAAGCGCCCCAAATTCAACAGATGTTATCGCAAAAAAAAATATAATTTTTATTTTCTAATTTTAACTTTATATTTTCGAAAGGATTTCTTTTCAGAATTCGAGAATCTTTTTGGATTTAATTTCATAATGTAAAATTTTTTTACACTTTTTCAATGAAATGGAATGAAATTTTGGTTTTCGAGAAAGGGGTGAAAAGTTTGAAAAATTTTGGAGGCGAAAAGGTTTAATTATATACCATTAAGACCCAGACCAATACAGAAGGCAAAACTTGAGAAAAGTGTTCTTGAAAGCATTTTAATTTTACTCCAAATAATTATACTTGTTTTTTAGTGATGAATTAATGAGCAAAATGTTGGTCATTGTCTTGCAGTCTTGGTCAGTTGGTCCTATCTCTTGTTGACTATGCAGTACCAAGACCGAGACCAGGATCAAGACTTGATTGTGCTGTGAACAAACTGTCAAATTTTTGCAATCTTTCTGACTTAAATATTTTAAATGTGAGAATAATGAAAATGAAGTCTGTTCGATGTGGAAGAAAGTACAGAACTATTGGCACTTAGTTGGTTCAATTTATAAAACTGTGGTAGGCCTTATCTGACGATAAATTAACAAATACATAATTAATGAAATCCCTTACTGCTGAATGCTAACGTAGGTGCAAGTCGTGAATTGTAACCACAAATCTATTTTTAGTTCACAGACAAAATCACTGAATGACTTTTTTCTTTTATGATAAAATAGTTGATTTTTTAATTTTCATCGCAAACTGTCGATCTTGTCATTTCCACGTTCAAAATTCAGTATAAACTTCAACACCTAACAATTATTATTTTTTCACTTTCATCTCCGACCTAGTTTAAAGGCAAACATATTCCAGTTGAGAAGTGAAAATTTATGCGTTTGTCTCACAACAGATTTCATATAATTTCAACTTGAAAATACATCAGGGAATTTTCCCCTCTCTCGTTTTGCCTATTCTGTTTGAAACGGAAATCTTTCAACCTTGAAATTGAAAGCACATGGTGCGAGTGAAATATGTTATGCCGACGAATATTTCATAAATATAATTCTCAGTTGGGGTAGGGGATAAAAACGTTTCATTTGAATTTCACGTCGTCGATTCGAATCGCATCGTTTAATAAACGGATTTCGAAAGCAAAATTCACTGATTTGGCACGAAGCAGAGATGTTTGTTCGTCGAAGGCAAACGTTTTCATTTCATCTCATTAACAATTCCCTCCACTCCTGTTTTTCTTCCTGTTGTCATCGGTGCAGGACTATTTTACATAGTACATACGCTTGAGATTCGAAAAGAAAAGCTTTCAAACCACAAAATGCGACTCACGAGTCGCGACGAACGAGTGGACGAACACTCGAGCATTTCGAACTGCAGTTAATCTGCTCGCACATTTTGTTGTCCTTATTGAAGTAATACTCGCATAATTTTTCTCCCCTGAGTGAATTGTTTAAACATTTGATACGAAAACTGGAAAGCAGACTGGAGCTACTTTAGGCACAAAAATGACTTTATTGTGTCAAATTTTCGAGCTATAATTCAGCTGTTACAGCCAAAAGAAGGCGAAGTGATACAATGCTCCTTCATAAGTTTTCTAATGCATTTGGCTGATTATTAGTTAGAAATCAGTGGGTTGCTTCTGAGAATTATCTTCTATTCAAACGAGATTCTCCCTTCCTCTACTGCTGGATGAGATATTAGGAATCGATAGATAATTAGCCGTAAGAGTGATTTTTATCTCATAAATAACTAATGGTCAATTCAGTTATTTGAGAAAAAGAAAAATTAGACTGAATTTTGATATTTGATATTTATAATAATATCAATATAGGCAAAGTTGTGAAAATGACTCCAAATTATAAAAATATACCGAACGACCTATTTAAGAAATATAATAACTAATAACTGTCAGAATTTTTAAAAATGTCATAGGTGTCAAACGATATTTTGTGTTTGATTTATGTACGTTTATAACATTTTTTTTGAATCCCACGTTTGTTTTCATTTTTTTGCAACGTTTTCAGCATGGGCGAATGGTTTGAGTGATGAGCTACTGATGGCGGACGGTTCTAAGCAAGGTATGAAAAAAGACGCCATGGACTGGAACCAGAAATATATCAACGAGGAAACTTTCTGAATTTCCCCACTCCTTTAGAAGTAACACCGCTAGAAGCGATCTCGTCTGGGAGAAGAGGTAAAGTGTGTGGTAAGCCCCCATAAAACCTCGTACGATTCGTTGGGGCTAAAAGGTCTTTTACTTTTTTCTTCTTTTTTTTGTAGACAAAAAATCAAAGTAAGGTTCTTAGGTAAAGAAAATTTTTGCCGGAAAAGACACTTCCAGATTCTTGCGAATTTTTAAATTTTCCGGCTATTTTTTCCACATTTTCTTTACGTAAGAACCTTTCTCGGATTATTATGAATATTTAAAAAAAAGTCAGCCAAATCGGTTTAGCCGTTTTGAAGCTATGAGATTACTAACGCACAGCATTTCATTTTTATACACATATACATATACATAACTTTGTCAGAATTTTTTAAATGTTATAGGTGTCAAATTGGATCATTCGTTTGGGCTGAAAGGTCTTTTTTTTACTTTTTTCTTATTTTTTTACAGACAAAAAATCAAAAAAAAATTTGGGTGTAACCCAGCACGCTGAAAATCCCAAAATCCTCAATTAATAATGGCGTTATTTCAAAGCTTGCTGGCGTTAATAAAATTACATTGTTAATATCGACTAAAGTCTGTTCGATTTATAACACTATACTTTTTTCTTTATTACATCTCTTCCAAAGCTCGTGGATAAGTGTAAAAACCATGTACTTACACTATTTTATGTGCGCACAAAAAAATAAAACTTAATCTAATAGAAATAGATTTTTACGCTGAAAAAAAAAAAACAAAACACAGTAAAATTCTAACGGTGTGTACACTTTTGTATAAATCAGACAGCCAATATAACGACAAATAATTCACTTTGGACCATATTCCCACCACCTTACCATCAAACGTCACTTTTTTGGTGAAAAGGCACTTCAACAAACCTTCGGCTCATTGACCATAATAATGGAAAAAAAACGTTTGAAAATACCGAGTTAGTCATGATTTAGTATTCAGTTAACGCTAAGACACTTAGCTAAGTGAATTCACTTGAGTGATCTTCTGACCAGACTCAAGTTTTCCCCATAATATTTATGCTTAAGTGATGAAAATGACGTTTTAAAAATACCGGAACTAGTAGTACACTTATTTTTTCCTGTTACGTGAACTGAACGACTGAGAATACGGCCGTTTGTGCATATTTACTGTATCCTATGTGCCAAAGAAGTGTTACATTACAAGTTTTGATTCTGTATCAGTTCGAGTAAATGTTAGATGTTTATGGATTTTCAGTAATTTTTCGTAGTGATCGATGTATTTGTATCGCATTTAATAAAGTGGCCCATTAATATTTTTTCTTGTAGTTATTCGCATGATTTGACAATAGTATGAATCGCTAGATAAGCAACTCACCAACTGAAACGCTACTGGATTGTTGATGATGAAAACCATCGTCTGACAATATTATTTGAGTTTAATTCATTTAAAAGAAGCCAGCGCATGGCGAATTACTTTCTATAGGTTCGTGGGAATGGTTTTAAAGATCGTAGAAGGGAGGAAGGAGTAAAACTCAAAATTTATGTAAATCAAGAAAGAATTTTTAATTTAAGTACCTACTTTATGTATAGTTGATACGCAGGAAAACGTCTGTTTTTGGATTGGGTGTTGCAAAAAATTATTTGTGGTTTACGTGACGTTGCGCTTAGATGGTTGATCTTGCGTTCGAAAGGTTGAGAGATCGAGACCGGCCGCCGCGGTCATATTCCCGACCCAAAATGGCGGCTACCTCAATATTTATGCAACTGTTTAAATTTTATTTACGCCAAACAACGACTAAGCCCTTTTTCTTCATAATTCAGCTAAATTGGCTCAGTCTTTGATTTCCCACTTGAAACGTAGGTAGGTCACGGGTTCGTGGACTATCATCTGTTCGATTCTGCCTTTCGAACATTTGCGATTTCAATGCAACGTCTATTAATTAATTACTCTACTCGAACGAAATTATATTCTCATTTTTTATTATTGAAAACCGATTTCTCCTTAAAAAATTCGAGTGAACTACATGACCCATATCTCACCCAATAACCTAACAAAATTCTTCGAGTTCCTTTTTTCTTTTTTCTTTTTTCTTTCTCCACGTTAATCATGAAATTGTACCTATTTCCAAAAATGAATGCCAAGAAAACGAAATCCAACCACAAAATCACCCAAGAAAAAAACAAAAAAAAAACATAAAGGTAGAAATTTATCTTGTAAATCCATTACTATACAATGGCTTATAAAATAGTTTTAATTTTGTAGGTTTTTTCTTTCGCTTTCAGTGTGGTAACGTGCTGAAAAACCGAGTCGAGTGCGATATATTTGCAACTATTATAAAAAAGCGAAATTCTGTCATGCAAGCTGTCGAAATACACTAATTTTCATCGTTACGAGTATATACTCCGACCGTATTTCGAATAATGAGAAAACTTCAAGCTGGGAAAAGTCATTAATGTTTGTTATACTATAAATTTCTCCCAACCCTTAACGTTACCACTATTAGGTACTTCACTATTTTACTTTCCGTGGAACACATTATGTCCTGAGAATTATTAATAAAAAAAAAAAAAAAAAAAAAGCATGAATACATTTGAAAAATGTACTTCTGTGAAGCTGAGTCCTAAAAAAAACAAAAAATATTTTTGCTATCATTTGTTGGAGTCATATGTTCTGCTAATAATGAAAATGGCGAGGAAAAGCGTTGTTTTTCTGAAAATGTGAGAAGTTGCTTTGTGCTAGGCCTACAATAATTGCAGGCAAAAAGGAGAGAAATATGTCGAAAAAACGACCGTTAAAAATGAAAAGTTACTTGAAATTGAGCTGAACAAAATGTCCCACGTTTTAAAAATTTGTTACGTTATAAGGCCTACTTTCTTAACCTCTAGTTAAACTAATTGCATCAGGCAGGTAAGTAACACTCAAAGTCAGATGTAATTTAATTCCCAGATAGCACTATCTGATTGATAAATTTCTTAACTGGAGGATGAAAAAGTTGGTCCTACTTCCAAATAATTTAACAAAACGATAACGATATTCATTAATGGGATTCTTCTAGTTAAAAAGGATTTTGGGTAACCATGGTTGTGAAAAAGTTTTGAAAATTCATTGATTTCAACTTGAAGGAAGAGTAATTTAATTCGCACAGATTAGTGCTTATCCAGATTTATGTTTTTCTTTTTACTTATTCGTAACCGGATAAGCATGGAAAATTTGTTTTACATCCGATTTGGGTGATAATTTTGGTGAACATTACTTTGATACCAAAAGTACTGTGGACCAAAGACACTTGAAAGTCAAAAAGTAGCGTTGAAAAATCAATTTTTGATATATTAAAAGTTTTTTTTTACATTTTGGAAATCCTGTTTATTCGATTTGTATTTACTTTCTGGCATTTTGTAGAGTCAGTCCAGGGTTATTAATAGTATTTTCTTTGAACGAAATCTGTTCGAGCAAACCAATATAAAAATATTATTTTAATTAAATCTTTTTTTTTTCTACATTATATGTACTACTAGAGGGATACCTACCATTTTTTTCGCCAGTGAAATCTTGTAATGACTTCAATATGGTGAAAAATATATAAAATCTCCAATGGGTGTAACATACTCAAAAATCAAATTTTCTGATTCATGTGAATACTTAATCCACATACTGAGTGTTTAAGGGTTTCAAATCAGAAAAAAATAACCATTATAACTTAATAACTAAAGAATAATTGTTATTCAGGTAGGTACCTAGCTACCTATACCTTCAGATTTTAAAACTGCATTTCCTACAGGATTTGTTAGTAGCTGAGCTAGAATTGAAAAATATTAGGTAATGATATTTGAGTAGGTATCTGCTTTTCTGGAAGATGTTCTTGCGCCACCATTTTTGTTAGAAGTGGGCCTTCGTGGGCAAATGAAATAAGAGGATGTCTCAAAGATGTGAAAGCTTTTGTTACATTTTATAGCTGCCAAACGGAAATCCAGAACTCTGGTCTAAGATATGCACACACTCACCTAATCCTATTTGAGCTCCTACTAGACAGAGGCCATCGCTGCGGGAAAGATATTCATGAAATTTTTTTAACAGCAGTAAAGGTAGATAGGGGTGCATGTATACTTACTCTTCATTTATCAATAAGTTTTAAATGTATTGATAAATGAGCCGATGTTTAATACTTGTTAATATTCGAGTATACATTTATTGGTATTTTTATATGTATGAAATAATTTGTTCGTGAGTCTGAAATACACTGTATGTAAGTTTGCAATAATTGCGATGTTTGAGAATACAATATTTTTTTGTAAATAATCAATACACAACCTTGGGACAGTTTACATAAAGTCCATAACATGAGTCAAGTTTAATCTTTAGATACTATACATATGTTTTATTTTTACTTATTCGGTGGCCTTTACTACGAATAATACTAAAGCTGTTATAGCTCACGAGTTTTTGAAAAACTGATAATGCAGTTATTCTTATAATTTTTGGTTCTAATTTAAGGTAATTTCGTGCATTTTTCCCAAATTAATAATTACCTTCTGTCGTAATCTAGAAAACCGAACACCTTTAATGATAATCTATTCCGTGAATATTCGTGTGGGACATTCTCTCGTACTAAAGCCTCTCGCTGTGGTGTATCTTTAAAATATTTTCAGTCAAGTTGATAATTTGGCCCATACATTCAGTTTCACTTTTCATATTTTGTTAACGTTTTCTCTTTTTAAGGTCATAATGTTCGACCCTATAATGCACGTTTTTACCCCCAATCTTCCCTTGAAGTATTGTTTTTAAAGGCATAGATAAACCAGACGAAAGTTGACTAAGATTGAAAACGTAATTACACGTAAAACAAAATTTGGAATCTAACACTTTTGCATACCATCCCGTGACTATCCCTAACTTTTCTCTCTTTCCTCTCCTTCCGATAATGCTTTCATTTTCACGATGTCTCATGTCTTCTGACAGGATTTATCCAGTTCGTTAGTCTTCGTTTTTTACACCTTCATGCGTCCGTTTGCTTTACCTTAAAAACGTCTTACAACTTTTATACCTTCCCAACGACTGAACGGCTACCACCATCCTAAGAAAAATATTTACAAAAAACAAGAGAGGAATAAACACGAACGACAACAAAAACAACAACATCATCATCATCATCATCATCATCATCATCACTGATTCCTGGTCTCCTCACCTTCTTACCTTAACTTCAGGTTACTTTTATGCGGCTACGTGAGAAGCAGTTAAATATTTAAAATAAAACTACCTACAACTCGTCATCCTTCTTTGCAACCGAAAACTTCTCGTAGAAAGGTAAATTTTAAACTTAATTTAAGCGAAACAAACGCGTTAATTTGGTTTTCAAAGCGTTTTTCTGGGAGTGGAGGGGAGGGGCAGTCGATGCGAAATTGAATTAACACGTTTAATAAACGACAACAAGAGTAAACGAGTTGGCAACTGGGGTGGGAACCGAGAGTGCCAAGTTTGTACGGCAAAGGGGTTTGCGAGCCCTTCGCTCGTATTTTTGGAAATATATGCTGATGATGAAGAATTGAAAAATTAGAACAATAGTTAGACTGGAGGACGTCTGTAAAAGTTTATTTTTAACTTGGGTGGGAGGCGCATTTAACACTATACTTTCTCAAGTGGATTAGCAGCTCAGAAAGGATAATCGAGAAATTTAGATGGTGGACTACTCTGTGATTGCTGCGAATGACACCTAAAGTTACAGAATAATTTTCGGTTCTTACACCATTCCCCACCCCCTCCTAGTAAAAATGTTTGAACAAAAATAGATCTTAACGAAAAGTTTCTATGATTATAACTGGTGGACCCATGGCTACAATGCAGGATTTATTCACGTAGACCTACAGTACTTCTTTCCATATGACATTTGCTGTATGCCGACTCTTTCGTTCCATTTGAACTTACATGTCTTTAAAAGACTGCTGGAATAATGCCGCATAAAACTATTCATTACTTAATGTATGTTCTGGTTAATAAATGCTAACTTTATCTAATGTCTGGGCTTGAACTTTATTGATGGTCTCGTGAAAAGCCAATTAAGTTGGAAATTTTCTTCTTTTGAACAATGGTGCATACAGTGTTACAGCAATTTCTCCAGTATACACTATTTTTTCTGGTGAAGTGGATTTGTAAAACTTACCTTCTTGTCAAGACCTTTCAAAAAGTTGTTGTTGTTTTTCATTGTGAAATATATTCAAAAGCGCATTTTGAGAGGTCTCATTGTATTATTTCGCCATTAAATTTATTGGGAACTTCAACAAAAAGTTTATTAAGGATCTTGTGGGTTCTAATGCTTGCTTGCAAACCAAATTATGGAGCTCTAATATTATGGAAAAAGTTTTGTATACATTTATCAATACATATTCAGAAAAATATCGATCCGATTATTTGAACTTTCCGGTACGTTCCAAGCTCTTCGGAATTTAACATATTCTAGTCAAATTCTGTATCCAGTGCTATATGAAATTCATCACTTGCAAACAAATCATTGGAAAACTGACTAATTTGTTTTTTAATTTTCGCATCTCTAAAGAAATTTCTCAAGAACCACCAAATCGATGAGCACCAAACTCCTTTCAAATGTACTCCCATATAATGACCATCTTTCGTAAAAATTTCAGTCCTCTTTGTTTGGTAGTTTCCTCAAAACCATGAACACAACATTTTTTCCATAAATGTTTCTTCTTTAGTTTTCTTGGAAACTACTGAACTAATATGCACCAAACGTCTATCAAAATTGCATTAACATAAGGGAAATCTATAGTGAAAATTTCAACTCTATCCCTTTTATTATTTTTGGAAAAACTACTTCCAGGAATTTTTTGTTTTCTGGTTTTATCAGAAAATAATTAATCGATAGGCATTAAACTTCTTTCAGACCTGTTCCAATATGAGAACTATCTCTCATTAAAATTTCAGCTCTATGTTGTAGTTTTCTCAAAACTGTGAACACGAAATTTTGGGCGATACATACATAAAAATGTGTGTAAATGTGTATTTGTATATACAGTCGACTCTCGATAACTCGAAATCGAAGGGAAGTAAAAAAAATTCGAGTTATAGAGGTTTTCGAATTAACGAGGTTTGAGTTATCGAAAGGAGGCTTGGCCAAATTTCGAGTTAAAGAACACCTTGTATGCCTCTGTGTTTAACAACTCAAAACGAGTAACCGGTCTTATCGCATCCTAGTGGATAACCCATCATCCTCATCCAATTTTTTTCTTTTCTTTTCTCATATTTTTCATCAATTTTCAAATATATACACCTGCATCTTTGCGTTTAGAAGTTAATGTTTTTCAGTTATAAGCTGGATAAATTTAGTTAGCAAGATATATTGCAAAATCCCAGAAAAATTAAAAAATAACCTCAATTTTGAATTATTGAAGTCAATAAAAGTTCATTCTTCCCCCTTAATTTCTTCATACATCAACTAAATCAGCTTCATCATAGTTCGAGTTATCGAGATTTTATTTCGACTTATAGAGGGAATTTTGTATACAGCTCTTATGGCGAGGTGCAGGGAAATAGCTGCGAATTCGAGTTATAGAGGTTTTTGACTTACCAAGGTTCGAGTTATCGAGGGTCGACTGTATGTATATATACATATATACGTATATAAAATTAATTCAAAATGGGAAAACGGTATCAGTCCTTTGCCTTTCTCTTGAAACGGATAATTTTCACCATCCCCATCTCTAACTTTTTTGTGAGGTCAATTTTAATCCTCCGTTTGCAACCAAACTGGGTAGAAATGGAATCATAAAATCTACCTTTTTTTTTTAAAGATGCTGTCGAAGTGTCTGTTCAAATTGAAAAATTTCTCAAAAGTGGATAAGGTAGTATATTCTGTGAAATTTAAGAGAAGAAACGAAAGCTCAAAGTTTTCATTCATATGAGAATTTTGCAGTACATTAAGATAATGAACAAGAAGTATGCAAAATGCATTGCACTCTCATTTTTTCTATTTTGTGGCGAGTAAAACTATTATTGTCTCCGATTTAGAGAAGAAATTATATATTAAATAACTTCCTTCCTTCCTTCCTTGATTTATTTTCATTTTTATTTTCCAACCTCCTTCTTCCTTCCCAGTTGTAATTAATGAAAAAACCAGTGTGGGGACTCACTTGTATCAGGTGTAGGGGCTCAGATCCCCGACAATAGTCGCTGCCGCAAGGCTGGCCAATATTTGTCTTTATGATGTTAAACAAATAGTTGCACGATGCACGTTTGATCGTAATTACTTGCACATACATGCAAGTAATGTACAAGTACCAAACCGTGATTAATCTCGACAATATGATGATGTCACAATTCCATACACAAACTGGCCCATCATTTCTTATCACCATAAGAAATGACGCAACAGGGCTGCTCACACAAACATACGTATTTGCTATGTATGTGTGTCAGTGTGCATGTAATTAAGCCCGTATATAAACTGTCTCTAAAATTGCCAGTGATTGCCAAGGTTTTAGCTTACCCATATGTTTAATATGAAGTGGCTGAACACGCAAAATCTGTAGATTACCTTCTGGTGAGAATATCTTTTCACAACAAGATATTCCCCAACCAGTTATTCTATCATATTAATTTACAGTCGTCACATGATTTCTCTGATAGTTTATCATTATTGGAGATACCAAGTTTGTACAGGCATGAAATGTGATGTACAGATTGCATACAGTTGAGAAATCTAAAAACGCAGATTTCTCCATGTTTATTTTTAGGTTCCCAATATTACAAAATTGCTTTGTACAGATTGTTATGATTTTGAAAAAAAAACAGTCTATCATCCTATTACCAACACCTACAATTTAGTTATGGAAAAAATGTATAAAAACTTTTTTGCTGCAAATTGTACACAAATCCTATACAATTGTATATATATATGTATGTATGTTTGTATGTATACATGTTTGTATGTGGGTATGTATGTATGTACATATGTATGTAATTACATTCTGAAGAACTAGACCAACAATGTTATTGAAATTTATAGGAAAAGGGTTTTTGAGTATAAAAACACGATCTAGATAGGTTCCAAGTTTGAGAAAATTCGCTGAACAGTAAAATGAGCATCTTAATTTATCCATCAGCAGGGTAAGCAATAGCAACGAATGATGAAAAATTTGCTCGGTTAAAAGTAAGGGATAGGTAAGTTTTTATTAGCGAATTTTGGTAGGCCTAGGTTGCGTATGATCATTATGATTTATGACCAATGAAGTAATGAGTTTATAGTTGCAATCTTTAATTTTATTCTCCAAAAATATATTTATGAAATTTCCCAGCTTGAATTAAATTAACAAAATTTTTTCCAATTCCCACATCCAAGCAAAGCTCGATGCACCAGTTACTTATTCTTATATGAATATTTTGCTGTCATATTTCACTTAGTTGAAGAGGAAAATTCAAAAAATTAAAAATCGTCTTATATTTGAGCCATTTCTGGTGGAAGCACAGTGTATGGGGCTAAAATATCTTCATTACTTATCATATTTCAGGTGTAAAATCTTTTGTATATTCTGTTAATTATTCCATCTTCAACTTTGATTACACAGTACTGGACCAGTAAAGAACAATGATTTCAGTTTAGACATGCTGACGCTAAATAGGTAACCATATATATCACATGAAGTACTTAAAACTACATTTATGTACGCTATACTTGTGAACTTGAAGGATGACTCTAATGAAACGTATTCGAAATTGGTGAAATCAAGCGAAACATCGAAAGTACGCACCAAATACCCACAAGTTGACTATTTTTATACAGTCATGTCTTGACATTAAAAATTACATTGTGCTTTATACAGTCAAAAATCTTCAACCACTATTTTATTGGACAAACGTTTTACTTTTACCTTTCTCAGTACATAGGCTTTCTACCTTGTAGTTGGCTTCGTTGTTGCTGGAAATAACATGTTTCGTGTTAAAGTAGCCTAATGTGAAAGAAAGAGCCGTTTCTTACCTTTAGGCTTGGATTCGTGATCTTTTTGAATGGCTATTTCTTTTGAACTTTGCCTTGAAAATCATTCTATGGGGGATCGAAGTCAGTAGCTAGTGTATATGTTCTTCTTTCGAAAATGGGTAGATTAGTGTTGTAAAAGTATTTGTTCTATGCAGTGCAACTAACTCTGCCACTTACAGCCCGAAAGTTTTGAGATGACATACATTTTTATGGTACTTAGCGCCCCCGAAAATTGGTCCCTTTATGGTCCATCTTACCCGCAGACGTTTATCAGTCTACATTCTTCAAAAAAAAAAAAAAAACACCGCCTGTACTCAAACCACGAGAACGATTAAGCCCGAACTAAACGAGCCATTTTAATGGCGTTTCAACATATTTTAATCTCTAGCGTATAATCGTTCCATTTTTGGCGAATGGTTTCAGTCGACGTGAAAGCTAACGAACGTAATTTTTACTTACCTTTTGTCGCTAATATTCCTCTCGGGGCTGTTTCCGACCGTGAAATTTTGTATTGCTGACAGTAATTTTACCCCCTTCTCGCTAAATTCCTCTATCCACGCCATATAATGCCGACTAATAACACACACAACTCTTGTATACCCAAAAATTCTCGTTCCTGTTCTCGACGATCGATGATGCTTTGCTTTCTCCGGTCTTGACTCTGTTTTTCACCATTTGTCGACGATAATTGCAAATGAAATTACTAGAAAACGTGTACACCGGAACGGTAATTTATTGGAACAACGGCCAGGCCAAATTACAATATGCAAATAAAAAGATACCGTATACTCGGTTCAGTTGTCTTTGCTCAAAAACTCGTTATTTACCGCGGATAATAATGGTAGCAATTAGGAATCTACATAAATGAAAATAAGTAAAACGTGAATTATTTTTGGACAAGTTGAAGCTTATTTCAGTGTGTGCCCCTACTGTGAACCAGAAAGCCGGATTAAGCAACGGTACCCAGTACACCCGATTAATCTCTTCATCTGCCTAACCCATTCAACTAATAAATTGTGTACTCGAGGAAGTATTTGCAGAAGTGAATTGGGAAAATGGTGGGATGAAAACTTGTAAATGCTTTCAAATTAATTTATTTACTTTACCCGATAAAGTGAATCGATCTACAATCATCGATTTGAGTAGATGCTTCATTGGTTTTAATCCGACGGGATCGTGTAAATTCTTCTAGTGAAATTGAAGATAGTACATCCGCAAAAAATATATGTAACATGGACCTAATAAACTGATCGATTTGCTGTCATTGTGAATTCTAAGATGGATGCCTAAAATAAAAGGAAAATGGGACGATGGGACGCATTATCCTTTAAAATAGAGGACATTATGAGTGTATAAGAAACCGTGAAGTAGGCCAATATTTTTTTCGCGGAAGAAAAGTCAGCAAGCCTCCAGAGACTACCCTTCATTTAGAGGAGTGGTATAATGGCAAAAAAAATAAATGCGAAAAATACGAAGCATTAGGGTGTAAACTTCTGCAGATAAAAACGGTATCAATGATAAATGAATCATGTCTAACCCTGCACTACAAAAGTGCATCAAATCTAATTGCATGCACTCATTCAAAAATTCGAATAACTTTGTTTGGAATGAGGAAAAGTGGAACATTTACACTTTTTTCAGAAACTGGCTATTCATTTTGGAAACGAGGGGCATTAGAACTGGGTCTACGGCTGTTTGATTTACCAGGGTAGAACTGAAAGAAACCTTGTTCTCTTAGTAAGTGGGAAGTAACTTGACTGGCGGAACTGGTGAGTGAGTGTGTAGAAATAATGTTTTGTGATAGTAAGTTAAAAAAGTAGGTGATCGCAGGTAGTGTGTTGATGATTATAGTACAAGCCAAAGGCGCTCGTAGCAATCATTTAGGTACGTCGTAGGTAAATGTCAGTGATTATAAAATTTTGTGCGAATGAGTAGCCTAATGTAAAAGAAGTACTAGTAGAAGTAAACTGAGACGGTGCACGTGTAGCAAAAGTGCCGCAGCGATGAAACGTGTGAACAAATCCGCATATGTAATTTTTTACTCTTGGCACCATGTTGAAATTTGCTGATTTTTACGCACTTCAGACCCACAAAAACATCTACTTTTTGGGTGGGTTTTACAAAAAAATTTTCTGAAATTATGAACATATTATTTTTTATTTCATGCCCTTATCAAAAAAATTTGTTCTGATATTTTCCTCCCATCAAATCAGTCACACACGTTAAAGTTAACACGCTTGCGTATATGTTGCAAAAAATATCTTTTGCAATCCGAGCACAGTGTAAAAATTTTCCAATCATGCTGCAAACATCGAAACACGTTGAGAATTGCTCTCTTTGCTCTCCATACTCTGTTCACGCTAAAAAGTACGTGACGTCATAAACCATATGCATACATGACTGCTCAAAACACGATGTTTGTTTACTGTACAAAATGAGGCTTACTATTGCGTAACAATATGCATCAATATATTTTCCTCTTTCCCCAACCTACGGCCACGTCTGTAGGTGATTTTGACGTTAGACACTTCTTAGCGTAAACAGAGTATAGTTATAAAATACATGTAGGTACTATTTTATAATACCTGCCTAAACAGTAAAATTTTTATGTTTATCAGTTGTGCTAAAAAGGCAAATTTGAACCAGGTGCTTAGGTGCCAAAAGAAAGAATTTGTGTATGCACACTTGCAATTTCATTCACTTTTCACATTGCTGTCTTGACATGCGTACTCCTGATTTTGCCTACTTTATGCACTACTCTCTGTAGGCCACTTCCCCTTTTTTGTACAAATTTTTCGGGAGAGTATTTTCTTTCGAGCAGTGTCAACTCTAGGTTTCTAGCTAAAATAGAAAGGGAGAAATCATTGGTTTGAAGGGGTGAACTTTCAAGGTTCCAAAAATGACAAATTTTCTATTAATTTTTGTTTTTTTCATTCTTTTATTTTCATGCAACTAAAGATGATAAAAAAAATTACATAGAAAGAATTTTTTTTTCTTTCCAGAAAGGCCAACTGTAGCTCTATAGCTTGAACATTGGCTGAAGAAATAGTGAGTCGATGAAGAGAGGTTTCTAGATTCCAAAACCTGACAAAATTTTCATTACTTTAAATTTTTTTCATTTGTTTGTTTTAAAACCACTGAGATTGAGTGAAACATTGTATGAAAATTTTGTAAATTTTACCCTATTTTCAGCATTATCAACTCCAGCTCTCTAACTTAAATAGAGGCTGAGAAATCATCAATTAAAATAAGAGAGATTTGTTTCAAAGCTGAAATGTTGTGTTAAATTATAGTAACAATTTGACTATCTGTTTTTAATAAAATCTGGAAGTACAGAAATTTCATAATGCTGCATAAGACATAGTAGTGCAAATCACAGATTATTAAATGTAGTAGAGAACACACGCTCATCTAAACACTATTACAAAAAACAGCACTTCTTTTGAAGCTATTGTCCCCACTTCTTCAGTACTAAATTTGAATTTCCTTGCCCCTCATTCGGGGCCGTAGGCAATAATCAGAATTTTTTTCAAATAATTTGATTAAATGAATGAGTAAATAGGTATAATCATTAATTTAGAAATCCTAATCTACCCGAATTTTGTAGTTAAAAATGAGATTGAAAATTATGAGTACCTTAGGAGGCGAGGATATTTTAATCGCAAAAGTGGTGTTGTATTTCATTTCATATGCGTCTTGTATTATATTTAATACAACAGCTTTGTTTGATAAGATTACGCTAACTTACACCAACCTACACTGGTAGGGATATTCCACAAATATTCAAGTAAAACTTGGCACAAAGTCATATAATATTCCTGCATTTGTGGAATTGCTCTTCTGATGTAGGTTGGTGTAAAGTTGGTGTAGTTCTATCAAACTGAGCTAATGTGGTGCGTGTGCACAGCCAAGACATTGATTCAATAATCAAAGCAAGTCCAAAGCTGTGCATGCGCGTAATTTTCCTAGTTAGAGTTAGGCTAATTGAACAAGAAATTTTAAAATTTTCAATTAACCTAAAGCGGTTTGGGCTAATTGTAAAATGCCTATAATACGCCTGTCATTTAATGAAGAGCCGGCATTTTATAAAAAACTATGGTTTTTCAATTGGCCTGATGATTTTAGGCTAATTGGAACGATTTTTAAATACCCTAAATGGGTTTTAGCTCATTACGTTAAACCTAATTAGTGCTAGGCTAATTGAGCCGAAAATGTTTTATTTTTCAATTAGCCTAAAACGGTCTGGGCTCACTGTAAAATGCCTAAATTTGTCAGACTAATTGAAACAATTTTTTTCATTTTCTGAATTGGCTCTTTCTGAAATGTCGGCAACATTTATAAAATGGCGGATTTTCCAAAGCGTCTACGACATGTGATATAGATAATTAAAGTAATCGAAAATAGACTCTAGAACACAAACTTTTTTACATCTATTTGGTCCATCCCATCTCACGTCACTTGAACAACTGACATCTCAAATAGGTATCAGTATTACTGAGGACCACCCGAAGTTACATATACAAAATGGCCCACAAAAAACTCACTACCTACATTTTTATTAAACCAAGAATAAACTTCCGAAGTAACCACCAGAAGACATTGCCTCCGATTTTCCACTTCCTTCGACATAATTCTTCGTTGTTTGGTTGCACCTACTTACTTTTACCTTCGTTAGTCAAAATGTTTGTTCTCGCTTCCTTACCTAGGAATGACAAATATTTATGTGCACTTTCTCATTGACGACCTCAAAAACTAATTACTTTTTGTGTACTCGTCGACAAACGTCTCGCCAAGTTTTCCGTTTGTACTCGTAAAAGACGCTCGACGGCGCGTCCCCTAATTTCCTTTTCTTCACTTTTGCCTCATTTCCTTTTGTGGAAAAATCTACGTGAATCTTTCCGCAAAGGACAGTATTCCTCATTTTACATTCGAAACAGTATGCTTTAAATTTTGTTTTAAACGTTTCTAGAAAAAAAAATCAAAAATTAAAAATCAATGAAATCAAAAAAAATGTGAACATCATTACAAACGAACATTTGAATTGAATCGACTATCAGCGTGAAACTTTTAAATAGCTTTTATTTTATTTTTTTTCGGTTTGTACTTTTTTCTATCTCCGACTTTCCATTTTTTTTTTTTTTTCGTGTATGTGGAAAAATCACGTTTTAAACTAGATTAAATCTTTGATATTTTGTATTCGTTCCGCAAAGTTGGTCGTGGAAATCGTATTTATCTGATTCCATTTTTTCTCACGATAAGTTTTTTTTTTTTTTTTTTTTTTTGTTATGCGTAGGTAACCATTTACATTATCGATTTATCATTACCGCTATAGTTATTATTATTTCAAGTTGGTTGCATATAAAATAGTTTACTTTTAGAAAAAAGGGTGGAAACAGAGATAAAAACATGCAGAATTTTTTTATTTTTTTATTATTTAAATTCTGATGACTGAAATTTTTGACATTAAAAGAATAAAGTAAAACTCTTTTCTTCTGTAATTGTTACACATATTAAATCATTATATTTCGACTCATCAAGTACTGATCGCTGGTCATGAATATTTTCATCAGCGTGGAGACTAAATCTGATTACGTTTTAGATCAAGTGAAATTTCAAAATTGTAACATTGGGGCACTTTTGATCCTTCAAAATGTATTTTGAAATTTGTGGAACATTAATTTATTTAATCTGATTTTATTAAAACGAGACCAGGTGATACTATGTAACAAATTTTCTGATGTATATGCCTATTTTTTAGAGCGAGCTCACCTCCTGAGAACACAAAACCAGACTTTTCGAATCGTTTTTCACCTAAAGATACTCTAGAGTGATTAAATTTTGGAATACTTCGGATGTTGCTGCAGCCAAGTATCGCAAACGGTTGAGGGCACTATTTCCAGCATAATACAATTCAAGCAATTGTTCTTCATCATTAACTGAAAACATTTAAAACAAAATAAAACTGGCTCATTGACAACGAAGGTTGACCAACGAATCTTTCAAATATTTGCCTGCGTTTTTGGAAAAAATCCCGGTTACTTTATCACCATTTTGATCATATTTCATGTCCATCACATAATAAGTTACTCGTAATTAAAGATCTGTACCTACCTCTAAGTTAGTACGAACTTGAAAATTTCACAGTACGGTACCATATTCAATTTCTCGTTGAATATTGATTGCATAAAACTAAACCATGCACCACTTTGCAAAAATAATGGGAACTTTTCAAGTTACAGAAACAAAATTGGCATGAATTTTCCTATGGGACAGTTTTAGAGTGAACACCCTGTACAGACATCTGTTTCTGCTATTAGTTATGCGAAAATTATAACACGTACATAGACGGATTTAGGAGAGGGCTGGGGCGCTAAGTCTCGCTAAGCCCCCCAAAACAGGCACTTAGTCTCTTCAGTTATTTTTCCAAAAAAAGAAAATGTAGGATATCCATTGAAGTTCTAAGGGGTTTTTTACTGATAAATAGTGGAGGAAGGAGGTGTTGGGGGACAGGTCAAACTTAATCAGGGCCTTAACTTCTCTCGAAATATTATAACTAAAATCCGCCTACGGACATGTACCTAGGTGTACTCTGGAATTCTGCGTAATTCTATTGAAATATAACTCTCGAAAATTAAAAAAAATTATTCTTCATATTATTCTAATCACAATAATTGATGACCATGGTTCATCAGTTAGATGTTTTGTTGTAGGTAGGTTTGGAAAAAGTTGAAGGTGAGATGTGAATGTAGATCATTAAAACGGTACTTCTAAAAAACGAATTTTTCTGGAAAAGTGATTCTGTGATTTTTGACGAAATCCAAGTACTATTCCTGTTCATTGCGATGATTATCGTGGCGTTTATCTGATATTTCTCATTTCATCTCATCCTTCATCGAATGCTCTCGTTTGTTTTGCGTGTATTTGCGATTTTGGTAAACACACATGTATACAAGAATCTGTTTCTGTCTCTCTTTCAACTTCCACTCTCTTTCATCATCTTATTCCAACTTAGGGGTGACCCTACGCTATCGTCAGTTCTACAAACAACACGCTTCGAACATTTTGCTTCATTTACGACGTACACCTACGCAAATAAATGCATTGCTACAAATACGTGTTCTCACGTATATTGTATACATACGTACTATTTACCTTCAGCAACATTCCGCTTTTCAAAACGTTTTAATTAAAAGCGCAAATTGACAGCAATAACGGATTCACGTTTCGCTAATTAACGTCGCACTCGCATTCGTTAAACGAAAACTGATAAATTAGATTCGGAACATTGTCGAGAAACATCGAGCAGTTTGAAGTGTGCTGAAGGGGGACAAAATAACGCGAACAAAAATTCGATGCTACGGAGATTCCGTTATAAGAAACTACTACTTAACTATTTGTCTAGGTGTATGTGTGTGTCTCTCTCTCTCTCTCTCTCTCTCTCTCCCACTTCTCACTCTACCTTTCTCGCTCCGCGGGTCTCTTTTCATCATTCTTCTTTTCGGTCTGTTAGAGTGGAGCACTCCTTCCTAACATTTTAGGTCTTACATTACTGATAATTGACCCGTATCTCCCTTTACTTAACTTTGTTGAACCCAGCTATTCTTTCATTTTGAAAATTCATAAAAAATCTTGGAAGATATTTATCAAATTAAAATTCGCATCGTTGACTTCGATTAACGTTCCTGTTTCATTCTATACTACCTAACGATATTTGTGGAACATTCAGACCATTACAAAATGAAAACCTTTCAGATAAATTCCTCTAAATTTCACTTTTTTACAAAAAAAAAATTAAATTCGCTAAAGATTTGCCCAAATTATTAAGAATACTATGCAAATTATTTACGTTTTATAAGTGACATCGTTCATAGATTACAATTTCATATATTTTTTTTTAGGTTTAAGGATCCCTCAAACAAAATGTTGATCGTAGTTAACACTGCTATACTGAATCTTACTACGATTTTTAATTACAATTTACATTGCTGTTATGTTATGTATTTTTAATTCAAGGAACTTTTTGCATCATCTCCATAGCAATCTTAATAGTACTGTGATAACAACTAGCCTCACCCATATAATGAACATATTGGGTATGTTCTGACAGTTCTCCCTCAAAGATACAATTATCTCTATGAGTCTTATTAATTTACTTCTCATTATAAAAATGCATATATGAGTTTTTTGAGTCTTTGTCACTTTTTCAACACAATTGAACTGAAACAGTTGGGTTGAATTGTGTTCTCACTCTTAATATAACTTTATTGCCAAAAAGAACATAGGTAGTTTTAGCATCGCAAATATTTATAATTAGTTGGTAACTAAGTCTCTTCTTATCATCTTCTCGGCATTACTGAATAAAATTTGGTGAACACCTTTCTGTCAATAATCATAATCATCATGGGCCACCACCTGCAGATACTGTAAGTTTTTTTGTAAAAAATAATAATGCATTTATGTGGTTTGTGAAATTTGAGAAAAAAAGCTAGAAACCTAGTTTGCCAATTTTCATCCATAATTCAAAAAGTAAAAATAAAATCTGAATTCCAATAACTTGAAAAAATTGTCACATAATATTGACAGTAATCTATATCTGTATCTATAGTCATCAATAACTGATGAACAGATCAATATATGATATTTCATTGCTAGTTTTGTTGGGACCACCAATCCTCTTTCCCTCACACTCATGCGAACACTTGACTTTAATCATACAAACACTTACACATTTATACTTACTGCTAAACTGATAGTTGTTTCCCAGCTCATTCGTTCATCTCCATATACATTTGTTTTTAATCACTTTATAAATCTTTGTTCATTACTTTTTTTTTGCTGCAATTACACACTTCTGAGATGTAACTTCATGAACATCTTTATTATTCTGTCAATTACATCAAATCTATCTTTCTCAACCTCCATATGGTAGCATCACTCAGAACAGATTTTTATGCTCTGAAACATAAAAACATAATTTTTAATAAATTTTGTAAATTAAAGTACTTTTGTTGGGTATGAGTAAAGTGCTTTGAATCGTAAATTTTTGTGAAAAATTTTAAATAGTTGGGTAACGTAGTTGTGGAATATCTTGTCATGAGAAGTATTCATACATAGAAGGTAATCAACAGCTTTGCGTGTTCTGCCACATCATACACAAATGTATGGGAAAACCGAATCCTAGGCAAATACTGATGATTTTGTTGCCAGTTTTGTGAGTTTATATAGGGAAATTTGCGCATGCATACAGACACACATATGTACATATACATATGTATATATGTTATAGAAAGTACGTGATTTCTTATTCATTGCTATGGAAATTGGTAAAAAATGACATGATACATTCGTGTACCAGTCCAAGACATCACTAAGATCTTTATCTATTGTATTGTTATTGGCCAAATGTTGTATCTTACTTACTTCTGTATGATGTAAGAACATACAAACAAACAAAGTGTATATATGATATAGAATGTAATACACTTGATAATAAATGACACTGTGTGTATGAGATGTATAGTCCCCACAACAGTTCTAATTTGTTTCATTATTGTACTTTAAGCCACACCCTTTTGGCCAAAAACTTTTATTGTTGCTGAAATTGTAGTAATTTTGTCATTTGCTGAAAGGACTTTTGCAAGTAGTAATCAAGGCAAAGAAGAAAGAGGAGGAGCACTTAGATCCCAAATTTTTGCCCCAATCTCTAAAAACAATATTTGTCAGTTTCACTAATGTTAGATACCAAGTTCTTGATCCTTTAAAAATGTTATTTTATAAATCCTGTGACATAAAGTTTGACAAGAAGAAAACATTACTTAACTTTACTGATAAGCAAGACACTTCATAAATTAAGTTCCTCATTGGAGAAAGTGAGGCTATATACTGTGTTAATGTGATAAAAAAGGTCTCAAATCACAATCACTTATTTTTATAAGATTGTATGCCAGTAGTATTTAGCAATATTTTTAATAATTTGTTTAAGGATGAGTGGCTTAAAACTGCAAATTATGAGTTTCAATCTATGTCAGATCTTAAAGTCTGGAGAGTTGTGGACTAACCTCATAACTTTGAACCAATCAACACATGTTGGATTTTTACAGTCAAACCAAATGAAAATGGTGTAATGTGTTCAAAGGCAAGATTGGTGGCCAAAGATTTCATAGAATAATCTGAATATACTATGACTTAAATCATATGCACCTACAGTTCAATTACAATTGATTCAATGGTTTATTTTTATCACAAACATGTTGAATTTGCAGTTAGTGCAATACCATGTAAAGACTACTTATCTGAATTATCAGATTAAGAACGACATCAGAAGTTTTGATCCTAACATCCTAATAGGTTGCAATGTTGATAAATGAAAATCAGAAAAATTTATCTATGGTTTAAAAACATCAAGTAAAAACTGGACTGAGTTACTAGATTCTTACCTTTCAAATTCCAGTTTTACAAAATCCGACATTGACAGATGTGTGTATATTCATAAAGATGCTTCAGATAGGATAGCCTTTATAATAATTTATGTTGATGACATACCCTCTGCAACAAATCGTCTAGAGTAATTTAAAAAAACAATTGATCACGTTAAAACTAGTTTTACAATGAAAGTGATCAACAATTAGACTAATTTTATAGCTTTTGTAATAGATAGAAATAGAGAATCCCAGATCATTAAGCTCAAACAGAAACAAATCAAAAAAATTTTCCAGAAATGCTAACTCTGTGGTTCCAACCCCTCAAAAATGTCAATAGAGACAGGCTTGAAATTGAGTAAAACTAACGACACAGATAAAAGGAATTGTAGATCTATGATAGGTGCACTTTTATACATCGTAAGAGGCACTAGGCCTGATATTGCATTTTCTGTGAATTACCTTTCTTACTTCCAGAATTGCCCTGATTCTATTAAGAAAAATTGCACCTCTTCATCAGGTATTTAAAATCTACAATTGATATTGCTGTGGTTTTTTGTTCAAATTCCTATGGTATATCCGTCTTCGTTGATGCCTGCCTTCTACACGCCCGATATCAATGATGAACCTATAAACATGGATTAGTTAGAAAAAGGTAAGTCGATAACTTGATATCTAATTAAGATGTACAGTATGTAGTAAATTGGGTGTTATGACCAAAACATACTTACATCATCTTCTACAACTGCTGAATTGATAGCCTTATACGATGCCTTTAAGGACATTGAAGTTGCATGGCTTCTTAATTGTGAATTTTTCCAGTTTGATACTTTAGTCAAAGTATTTGAAGATATCATTTCAGTTGTCCTTGTAATTTCTGGAGGAGGCCAGAAATGACTAAGAGCACTAATGATAAAGTGCTACGGATTAGCCCAAGCACATAAGGATAAGGTTTTTGAATTTGAACAAAAGGAACAGGAGACCAATTAGCTGCTCTACTTACCAAAGCTTTATCCAATAGACAGTACATTATCTTAACAAATCAACTCCTTGAATCTCCATATGTCAATCCTTAATCACTTCTATCAAATCCAAGGATTGTAGGTGGGGGTTGGGAAATAGATAGATAGATAGATAGATAGATAGATAGATAGATAGATAGATAGATAGATAGAGAGAGAGAAATTAAAAGGTAAAGTAGCAGACTTTTTTTTACTGGTTCATCCATGTCAGAATGGGAGTATATCTTGCCCCTTTTTTTCTATTGTTGATATTTTTCCATTTACAGAAGGTTACTTTTTCATTTATACTTAGGTCGTAATATTACCTGCTGATTTGAAAAAAAATTTTTTCAAATAATTTAGTGAAAGAATTGTTTTGAGTTTCTGTGTTGGGTAGTGTACATCATAAAACAAGATACTTTCCATCTCTAAAGTTGATGATTCCCCCTTGATAGTCCCTAAAATGCAGAATTTTGTATAATGTTCTACTGATTACTGCTCAGAAACTATTGGGCCTATGAAAAATATGTAAATTACTTCATTTATAAAAAATTGTAGAAGAAAACTTTATGCTGAGAATAAAATTTTTCGTAGAATCAACCCTTACCCGGGATAATCATGAGAACCAGATGAAATATGGTTCAAAACATTTGGGGGACTAAGAAGGGAGTATCAACTTGAAAGGTGATAAGTGTTTGATTTTGTATAGTTCATGGTCCAGTATGATAAGCCTTCAAAGGGCAAAACATTATCTTTCTTATTTCTCAAGTAAAGGAAGGGTTACAATGTGGCAACCCAAAAAGTAAAGTATGCCACTTTACCAAAAATACGCCTCAATACCTGTTGTTAAGAAAAAAGTTATCCACATTAACTGTAAATATACCTATATATGTATATATATACAAAAAAATGGTAGGTCCAAGTGGGGAAATGGTACCAATCGTCTTCTTTTCTCGCGGAACGGATAATTTTCATCATCCCCACCCCCAATACTTTTGTGAGGTCAATTTTGAGATCACGTTTGCAAGCATACTAAGTAAAAAAGTCTTTCCTTTTACCCTATTAAATGTCTGCTTGTCCGTCTCCTCTCTTCTCATTTTCTCTCTTTTCTTTCTTTTCCGTTCTCTTCTTTTCCATTATCAATCTGTTCGTCCGTGTCTCTACTTGTTATTGTTTCATTCTTTTTTTTATTTTTTTGTATTTTCTACACTAGAGCTATTTTTTCTGCCTGAATCTTTCGTGCGCTAATCGAAAGTGCGTAAACTTGTTTTGATTTGCAACAAAATCTCGCCTGATGTTATAGTCAATAACGAAATAGATGATGTTCCTTCTTTTATCAGACCTATATATTATTTTGTCCTCGCCATGATATAGAAGATAAAATCACTCGAGTGTTAAACGATGGAGTAAAGGGTAAGGTAGTAAGGTCTCTCTGCCTACACCGCAGCCCTGAAAAGAAAAAGCCTGCCAGCAAGGTAATACCAAGAGTCTCTTCTTAATGAGACATTTCAACGTCAGCTTTTTGTTTGATAATGACGCGTTGTTATATAAAGTGCCAGAAAGTGCTGTGTGTATTCGTGGCATGCGAACTACTCTCTCCGGAACTTCAGCTCCCTTCTTTCTCACTCTCTCACACTCTGTCTCTATCTCTCTCTCTCACTCATGCACACCTACACACTCACACTTTTATGTCGTTCTCTTGTGAGAAACGTTACTCCTCGTGAACTTAGTGTCAAATTCTTAATTACACGCATTTCAGGATGGAGGTTGGTGGGCCGTGAGTGGGTGGGGCTGGGGATCAGGGCTTGTTGTTGAGAAACGCTCGAATATTTTCATCTTGTTTGGCGTTTCCACGAAAAACCCTTCTCCTCAATTCGAATATCGTTAGAAAAGTTTTCCAGCTTACGAAATTTTTGTCGCAAATTTTGGTTAAACCAAAGACGATCACATTCGAAAAGTATATATGTATCTAAGTTTATATAACTGAAGGAGAGACGAAAAAAGTGAGAGAGGGCGAGAGAAAGAAATAAGGAGGTACTTTAACTCGTATAAGAGAAATGTGGAGGCGAGGAGAACAAAAAACAAACAAACTTTTTTGGTTCTTTTGTCACTCGTACGCATAGCATAACTTCGCTTTTCACGTTTTTCATCTTCCTTTTTTTTTTTTGTCCTTACTCATATTTTCTTGGAAGAAGACGAAGTACTAAAATGGAGTTGACACGTGTCGAAATGAATATTCTTGTAATTCGAATATACTTTTGGCCACATACAAAAAGCGTACCTACTTACAGTAATAATTGTTCGTTCGTACTTTCTATAATTTCTATTTTGCCATACTAACTCAACTCGAGTTGAATTAAGGTGGTACAAAATTAATGTGGATATACAACTGCGAAGAAGGTATAGTAAGAGCTTTTAACTACAGCTAGAAGAGTTGATTAATTGCATTTTTCATAAATACGTGGGTATTGGAAGGAAGATGGTTACATGACGGAAAAAACAATTTTCATTTACAATTTGTTGTTTTTATCAACAAATCGTTGTAAGGCAATTTGAAGAGTGACTTTTCAAAACGAATCATTTCCTTTTTAGAAATTTTGAGGAGGACTTAAAAAAGTGGTGAAATATGGCTGGCAATGCTGCTATGAATCAATTTTTTTCCATTACAAAGAACGATTAGTTTCAGAATCTATACTTTATACAGAGTGTCCAGATGTTGAACAGAATTTTTCAGGGGTGAAAGAACAAAAATTTCTTGTTGCAAAATGCTAAGAAATGCCTACTCTTCAAGTTACAGCTCCCCAAAGTTGAAGGAAATGAACTAAAAATCTGATGTAACTTCCATAAAAATTTATCAAAAATAAACAAAATTTATTAAAGGGGAATAATTAGTATTCATGTTATTTATTTTCACTGAGTCCAAGAAGAAAAACTGGTTAGTCACTTTTGATAAAAAACTGAGATTTTATGGTATTCTGGTAGTTTTTAAAGAAACTCGTCTGTGGTTAAAAACTGTATCACCCTATCTCAATTCATTTCCGTTCTATGGCTGTTCAAGTCTGACATATTTTAATGGAGTGAAAATCAGCTGAGAACATTTTCATGTTTTTAATGGGAAAAGACTGAGTCTGCAACATTTTGAGATTTTTGACGACAATTCCATTAAGTAGCTATGTTTGACATTGTAGTAAGGTCCATATTCACAAACGTCACTTTTACCTCCCTTCATTTAAACTTCATTTTAAAAGGACTTTTGGCACAATTTTGTAATTAAGAAGGTTGTAACATTTTATTTTTACATTAGAACTTTCATAAAAGATAGAATGTTCCCATATTTTTAAGTACAAAATAGTGCAAAAAAATTTTTTTAAGAGAAGTTTAAGTGAAGGGAGGTTAATGTGACGTTTGTAAATATGGGCCTAAGTGTGGTATTTATCTTTAACCCAAAAATTTTCTGTTGGACGTCTAAAAGTATGGCGCTAAAACTTTGTTGTGGCTGTTTGAAATACCTGGAAAAAAAAACTCAAAATTGAAAAATGGAAGTGCTGATTATCCTAACCCTTTTTCGTGAGTAGGTTTTGAGAAAAAGTTAAAGTTATTCTAAAAAATACAATGATAAATATGAGAATGCTGATGAGTTACCTCAAATTTTAGTGATTTAGTTTGATGATAATTAAAATTTAATTAATTGTTGGAACCTTAAATGTAAAATACATGGTTGAAATTATATTTATCATTAATAATTCATACGCTTGATTGGAGATTCAACTTTACAGCCCAATATCCAAACAGAATTTTAATGATATCTTCAGAATGAAATTTGGAATTAAGTCAAAATTTTTACAAGATATCGTTGTATGTTAGTTGAATATTCTGTGAAAATTACGTTGAAGTTGTACATTTGGTTGTCAAGATATCGTTGAATGTGATCAAAAGGATAAGTATACGATCTAGTTTTGGAATTTCAGCATTTCGCTAATATCTTCATAACAAAAAGTATGATTTCAACAATAACACTACTTTGTGCTAAGTAGCGTATAGCAGCATGGCCTACTATATGCTGAATAGTAGGTAGTTACGTAGGTATGTAATAGTGTGTGTTAGTATTAGGAAATAGATATTGCAGTTTGTTAGAATTACTCAAAATTTAAAATACCTGACATCTGGAGAATATATTGCGTGAAGTTATATTAGTTGTATCACGGAATTTATCTGTAAGTATCAAGTACACTAAATTGGTAGTGTACGGTAGCCTATGCTTCTTATTGCACAGTAGTGTATGCTACTTAGTTCACATTAGTATAATTATGCGGCTAGGCACACAGTAGCACATGCTACTTCATTTATCCGGACATTGCGGCCACTAATACTAATTAAAATGATTTGAGTAAAAAACACACAATTTGTTCATGTTTTAGTGAAAGTAGCATATGCTATTTAGAGCTACTGTTGCTTTCCTGACTGGGAAACTTATGATTTTAGCCAAAGTTCCACCGAATCTTCTACTAAAATTTAATATCTATTACCAACAAAATTTCATTTTAATCACTCGTTTGCTCTTGGAATATCATAGAAATTCTATTTGGATTGTACGATTAAAATTATACGAATTCAATCTAGTTTGAAATTTCGGCGCTATCTTGAGAACTAAATGCACGATTTCAGCTAAATTTTCACAGAAACTTTAGCTAACGTACCTATGTTGATATTTCGAAAAAATTTCAGTTTTTTACGACTTTTGTGACAATTACTTTCGACAATTTTAGTTAAATGGAACTGTTGTCTTGTATAACACTTTATGACGCGTAATGAAAAAGCTCTATCTTATCACTTCATCTTCTTCGCCACAATCTCATGTACCTATTAGGTATTTCATTTTGTTCAGCTGGATAACTTATACTTGTTTCAAAAATAATTATTAATTAGGTTTTTTATGAAAATTTAGTTACTAATCTTGGTGTCATGAAACGACTTGAGAGTGGAGATAGGTAATTTTTATTTATAACTCAAGGAAAATTTTGGTACCGAAAACTCAAATTCATAATATCTTTATACCCATGGGCTATATGAAACGCTTATGTCTGTTCATTTGTGTTATAGGGAAATAGGGATATTCATTTTTACGTACTCTTCTTTCATTGGTTTTGTGGCGCAGTTGTTAGAGTGCTTGTCCATCAGTAGGAGATTAGTATTAGAAATATGGTAAATAAGTTTTTTTTTTTTTTTTTTCTCCACATAGTCAGTGGAATTATAAAAATACCACCTGGTCTCAGTTCATTTACTTATAATATATCGGCAGTATTTACACTTATTTAGTGATAAGCCAATTTCTTGTTACCCTGGTTCAGGTCGAAATTTTTGTCCAATAGTTATGAAATTTAGAACGAATATTAGTACTAAGCCAAGGGCCTGACTTATTGATTCTGGTGCTGATCGGCTGGACGGTACTTCCGTTAACACTATTTTTGTTTTTATTTTGGCTATATAATACTTAATTTTCAAATCAATATCTACGAAATTCCGAACAGATATTTATTATAACCTAACCTGTTCTAACAGGCTACTAATTTGAATGTGGATTGGCCAGATGGTACTTGCGGTTCAGCTCTGTTTGATATTATTTTGGCTATAAATTGGTTGACTTCGAACCAATAACTGCGAAATTTTCAAAAAATATTTACTAGATGTAATTTATTACAACATGCTACCAATGGCTGCGAGGTACTTCTAGAAAATCCATTTTTCTTTTCGTTTTAAAAGTCCTAATGGTTTTAAACTGAGTGGTTTTACGTCAAAAGTTACAAAATTTAATACAATCATAAACTATGATCTATTACTATTAACTTCTTTGCAACTGATTGTCTTCTTCTTGAAAACCTACTTTTTCTAACAGAGCTGTTGCTGCGTTCGTTTTTATTTATCAAGTGATTTCACAGTTTTGTAACAGCAGGTAGTCACGGAGTTAGATGGCGCAATTCTATTTTAAAACGTGAGGACACTTATCATGGCTCAGCACAATTTAAAATTATCTTCACATCTCTGCAGTCATGTCTGAAGTGTAACTGTTTTGTAGGATGAAGAAACTGTTGATTTTTCAAGGTTTATTTTTCATAGAGAACCGTGTTAAAGAAATTTATGAGTTAATTTGGGGAAAGTAATGAAATGAAAAAATTTCAATTGTGTTATGCATCAGTGTAAACTGCAGATTTTTAAAGAAAACCTACTAAATCTTGGGTAAAAATTGTGTACGTGATGGAACTGTGAAGATGGCTATTGATTTTACATACCTCATTCGAAAGTTTATAGTCTTGCTTATTTCACGAGAACACTTTGCCGATAATTCGTCCTCAAGTTGAAGAATTTATGAAAATAGTAGTCTACGTTTTGGATCGAAATACATCCCAACAAATAGCTCGAGGAGCACCATTCAAATTATTATGGACTTTTAAGCGGCTTAAACAGTGTGAAATTTTTATGAACTTTCATGTTATTTTATATCATTTGATTCGTTTTAAATATGTGCGTATGGTGATGCCAATTTTACTTATTTTAAGTACCAATGACAAGACTCAAACCAAAAAGTTATTTATCCAGGGGGTTACTGTTCCTCAGGTTTTTCAGTGATACAGAAATAACGAGGATGCCATCGATTTCAAATTGCATGGATGGTTGATGGGAAACATTCGTGACAAAATTTTTGGACAGATAACTAGTGCTGTTAGTTGATAAGATACAGTATGTGGGTTAATTTAATTATAATCTAACTTTTGCACCTCTACAAACTCTTTGAAATTATCTTTAAGAGGGGAAGCAATAAAGTTTTTGAGTTTGGATTGGAAAAAATTTTTTCCTTTTTCACGAATGGAAATAGAAAGAAAAGAAAAAGGGTAGAAAAATCTCAAAAACTATTTTCTATTTAAGTGCAGAAGGAACTCGTTTACTTCGAATCAACATTTTCGCAATCTAATGAAACAAGATTAAGTTATGTGTGTTTAAAATGGCGGTGGCGGGTCTGCGAAAATTTAAAACTCTAGAACCTGTGTGCCAAAGAAAATTTTCTGCTCCATCTTCTCATTCCCTTCCTTAGCAGTGGAAAAACAAAAAACTAATAAATATAAATTAGTCGTCCGTTTTTCGTCGACTTTTTGTCCTATATATATATATATATATATATATTATATAGGCGCGCATCCGTCCCAAGAAATGAGGAACTCGAACGAAAAACTTACTCAATTAAAAAAGTTTTTTTTTTCTCTTTTTTTCCAGCAAACAGGCCGTTTACCTCGTTAGTTCATTGGGGAGAAAAACGTTCGTCGAACTAAAATCAACCCCTTCCGCGCACCATTTCGCCATCATCCGACAAGGTCTTTCCCCAAAACATTTTTGTTCAAAAATATTTTCAGTATAAAGGCTTTTATAAAAAAAAACCGTTTTCGTAATTTTCGTACGCTTCGATACCCGTAAATAGCTACTAAGGAATGGCGAAACAAGAATCTAAGTTATTTTTCAAAACTAAAATTTTCAACTTCATGCGACTGGCTCATGCAGAAGGCCTGAAGTTAGACGAAGCTGAATTCGAAAAAAAAAAACGACAAAAAAAGCACGTTAGTTAATCCAACATCGATAAGAGAAATTTAGTCGAATGCTGGATTAGCTATGTTGAGTATGGTGAAAAAGTGAATTACTTGAAATTTTAGGTTCTCTACAAAGTGTGTTGAAATGAGTTCTCAACTGAACCCTCAGGTTTTAGATCTGTAAAGTGTAAAAAAAATAAAAAAATTAATATCTCCAAGAAGGTACATAGAATAATTGAAAGAACTCTTTTGATAAGAGGAAAATGATACGACAGAGATGACATACGATTCAACAGCGAATGCAATTCGAGAAGAGAACTTTTCATCAAAACGAACTCACCGAGTCGTGGTCAAGGAGCACTTTTTGTTAGTTTGAAAAATCTTGATTCAAGTCCTGCTGTTATGTAGTAGATTTTTACCTTCGAATGGTGATGCTGATTTGTTGATAGTACTAGACTGGAGTCATAGTTTTGGTTCAGGTACCATAAAATCCATCGGGGTGGAGTAACTTGACCAGCGATGATACAGACGACAGGGACCGTCCTTAAGTAGGCCTCTACAAAGACTTGATACGTCTAGGAGATGCTTAATTTTGTTTCCAATTTGCTTTTACATCATTACACGCGGTCGACGTTTGTGATATCAATAAATTCCTCGTCAACAATATGGTTCCATCCTATTCGCAAATACATTTAGACATAAAGCTAAGAATATCCAGGAAAAAACCACAAAAAAAATACTCCAAAAAAATATCTTACCCCGAGGGAAAAAAA
Source organism: Ericerus pela (assembly GCA_011428145.1). Lineage (NCBI taxonomy): Eukaryota > Metazoa > Arthropoda > Insecta > Hemiptera > Coccidae > Ericerus > Ericerus pela. The sequence goes on along the minus strand of WOFM01000179.1, from coordinate 8,488 downwards.
GCACAAAATGAAAGCACAGAAAAAAGTGAACAAAAAAAGAAGAAGAAGAAAGTAAAACACCACAAACGATTTATACGTAACATTTTATTTGTTCGGATAAGTGTATGTACGTGGTAATTTGTGCAACATCTGCGTTTTACTTTTATTACCCACTATCTTTGCGAATGTTGCTCCTTCCTCTACGCCCCCACTCATCGGTGGTTATTTTATTTATAAAAGCGTCTGCGAAATGGCGGACAAATTGCGTCGTAAATTCGCCTAAACTTAAACAACATTTTGCTGGTAATGAAATTTGGTCGAACGGCGATAATTTTCAATTTTTTGGGGAATTTCTTCAAAAAATAAATGAAAATAAAAAAAAAAGGAAAATCAAAGAAGAAGAAAAAGTCTGCAGTGACGGAAAAAATTAAGTACGTGTGGGTGGTGTATGTGAAGAAGAAAAACTTTTTCTGTGTGGTTTTGAACAGACTTACAATTTTTACAAATTTAGGTGGGCAGTATCGTGATATAGACACGAGCTACTGTGCATACACCAGGCGCAGTATGTTTGGCAACAGCGCACAGGGCGCTGGAGTCTGTACTGGAGTTGAGATGGTTGCCAGATAGTTACACTTCAATGAGGAGGAGTTTGACGACGTATTTTATAGTCTTATGGACGTTAAACAAACTAGCGGCTAAGGCCACTATATGGTAACAGAGACAAAGTAAAATTTCTTCAGACCATGAGGTGTTAAAGATAACATCTCATCAAACTGACGATAAATAGGTATCAATAAAATGAAATCTATTAAAAAATAAATGCTAAATGATAAAATTTCGTATAAAAACAAAGTTTTACCATTTTCTCCAAATAAAAAAATCGCTTCCACAAGAAAAGAAAATATAAATATTTCCCCTTTTCAGTGCAACAAAATAATCATTCGGGACTTTAAAAAAAAATTTCCGTACATATATTACAATAATATGGACGACGAAAATATTTATTTATAATAAAATAAATTTTTTGCCGCCCTCAGTATCACGTAATAACGGCAAAAATTTTGTTGCCAAAATTTTTCCCGCCGTCTGAAATAAAAAATACATTGAGCAAATATGGCCGACGTATTGTAAATTAATAAATCGAGGATTTTTTCGTTGCTTGACTTCGAAAAAATTCTCAGGAAAAATCCACATCGTGTACAATAATCCTCGCTCCTGCCTTTACGACAAATGAGAACTATTGAAAAGAAAGAGAAAAAATTAATCTTTTGTCTCTCTCTTACTTATGTGATTTTGGTACGTTTCTTAAAAAAGACACAATCTCTACAAAAATAATGGAGATCGTGTCGATAATGCACGAAAATGAAAGAGTGAAGGTCAAACAAATGACTTCGCTTACACGAAAATGGGTTTGCAGGTCTGTGCAAGCAATTCATGTAGTTATATATATAATTACACACACATACTAACACACTTTTGTACGGCCAAGGCAAAAGTGCTACCCTACCATTACAAACAATTGTAATTACAAAGGAAAAACCACTACAAACACAATAAAAAAGCAGTAAACAGACATCAGGATTTTTGCATGTGTAGATACCCCTATCTTACAAATGTGACAAAATATTCAAACTGCATCGAATATTCACTTGTATTTTGAATGTTTTCGAATGTCGTCTGTTTAATGAACTCCGTAGTTTCTTGCTGTTTTTTATTGTGTTTTATATTAATTTGTGCTAATTTATGTTTATTTAAAATAATTAATTGTAAATTGACTATTTTTGTGTTTCAAAACAAATTTTTCATTATCAAAAACTCGTTATTTCGTGAAATCGTGTGTCAAACAATTTTTACCACGTTTTGCGAAATAAGTGCGTCGATATTAACGTATCGAAAAATACTTTTGATTTTCAAAAATCCAGTTTGATCAAAGAAAATCAAAAAATCAACAAAAATGTAAGTACTAATAATAGTTAATAATTTACTTTTTGTTGTTCGTAAAAATAATCGACTAATAATCATATTATTTTCTCGAAAATAATTATAATTAATTCATAGGCGAATTAATTATGAACTCTAAAATATTTTTTTCTCATCTCTTATTTTAAAAACATGCAGTGTCGTGATTTATTTACGTCATTGCGCCTATGGGTCACGCCAAAATTAATTTTACGGCTTGACCCATATGTTCAATTAGTTTAGAAATTATTATGAATAAATTAATTTATATGTAAAATTTGCAAATATCATCATTGCACCTACGGGTCATGCCTGATTTTTTATCAACATGACTTGTAAAACATGATATTTTTGAAAAATTTTATTTTTTCATTTCTTATGTAAAATTTGAAAATACCATCATTGCGCCCATGGGTCATGCCTGATTTTTTATCAACATGATTCGTGGTGAATGATAAGTATTTTTCAAAAAATTTATTCCCAGATTATGTGACATATGACAAATTTCATATAGTTTTGGATGAGTCTGGATTACTTAAACTCAGAAATTATATACCTATAACACCATTTACTGAAGATGTTCTATCTCCAGTATTACTACATTCAAAGTCTCATTTAACAAAACTGATTTTATTAAATGTACATACTTTGAATTGTCACACGGGAATCAAATTCACAATGGCAGCTTTTTGCCGTACTTATTTTGTACCTCGTGCAATGCAAGTTCTTCCAAAAATATTAAAGGGAGCCTGCATACTTTGTAAGAAACATGACAAAAGACCTTTTGCGCAACCAACGCATTCGGCCATGCCAGATTTTAGATTCATGCCTTTTTCTCATCCGTTCACTTACACAGGAATTGATGTTTTTGGTCCTTTTGGAGTCTTTGACCAATATTTACCAAAAAAGAAAAAGGAATTGGCAACCCCAACATCACCAATATATAAAAGGTGGATATTAATATTCACTTGTCTTTCAACAAGAGCAGTCTACTTTATTTCACTCTCGTCTTTAAATATGAGTGAAATATGGATTGCTTTACAAACTTTCTTTGCTGATTGTGGCACACCAAAAGTGATATTGTCTGATAATGCAGCACAATTCACATTAATTGCAACATTTTTACCAAAATTTTGGGACACCTTTATTTCAGATAAAAATGTTCACGATCAACTAAATCAAAAAGGAATAACGTGGCACTTTACACTTGCGAAAGCTCCATGGTATGGTGCCTCGTTTGAAAGACTGATAGGAGTTTTTAAACAAATGTTCTATCGAGTAATGGGTCATCATGCTCATCATCAACTTAATTTTCAAGCTAGTCTTAAAAATATTCAAGTTATGATGAACGAAAGACCATTGTGTCCAGCTGTTGATGATGCTGAACAATGGATTTTAACCCCTGCTCACTTTTTACACGCTAACTTCCGTGTATTCACATTAGATCTTGATAAACCTTTGGATGAAATAACTCCAACAACAAAAACTTTACAGAATTTATGGAAAGTTGATCAAGATTTGCTTACCAAACTTTGGGCCACCTGGAAAGGACTATATCTCACATACCTGAGAGATAAAGTTCGAAAAAGTGTAGATAATGTATATCAAACAGTAACATTTGAACCAAAGATTGGTGATATAGTCCATGTTCTGGATTATATGACAAAACCAGGTATTTACAAAATTGCCAAAATTGTAAACCTAAACACTTCTCGTGATGGTAAAATCTGTCATGCAGATATCCTACTACCTTGTTCAAAGGTTGTTACAAGACCCATAAAGTTTTTAGCACCTTTGGAACTAAATAGTAATGACAAAGCACCAACTACCTCAGGTTGAAACTTAGTCATATTGCTTGATCTGAAAATACATACTATACTAAGCAACCGAAGGATTTTAAAAGGAAATTGGCACCTTTTACTACCCTTCTAACTGACTTAAGAGTATGTTACATCTCATTATTGTTGTCTAGCTCCCTTATGGTGAAAGCGAATGATAAGTGTCAGTGGATCGATCCAACCAATTAGAGTTTAAATAGTTTTTAACTACACTTTAAATTCTAAACACAAACTTGCTAATTCCTACTCTTCCTTTCACAGAATCGCTCCACTATGGCCATAATTAATCGTTCCTCTAACAATGTCCAGCAGTTTGTGGACAAGAGTCAATAAAAAACCAAAAAGTTTAATTAAGTTTAAATTTTTTTTATTATTATTATAATTTTTGTTTTTGACTTTTGTTATTAAGTCTTAGTGTATAATATAAGTTGTTTTTTATTTTTCCAATAAAATTTATATTATATGTATGTTTTTATCTGAAAAGGTAAATTTCTTTTTCAGAACAAGTTGAAAACTGATAAACTGGTCTCAGAAGATCAGCTTGGTATACACCGCCCCCAGTATCGTGATATAGACACGAGCTACTGCGCATACACCAGGCGCAGTATGTTTGGCAACAGTGCACAGGGCGCTGGAGTCTGTACTGGAGTTGAGACAGTTGCCAGACAGTTACACTTCGGTGAGGAGGAGTGTGACGACGTATTTTATAGTCTTATGGACGTTAAACAAACTAGCGGCTAAGGCCACTATAGGCAGATGCCATGGAACTTGAAAATTAACGTATCTATTTACTACAAGTTGTATTCCATCGTAATTCTGAAAATGAGATTTATCAGAGAAAATGAAAAAGAATAATTTCAAAAACACTTTAATCCTGCCTTATAGATCTACATAGCTAAATTGGTAGAGAATTTTAGCAACAGAGTTATAAGGTATTTACAACCATTCTTTGGGGGAATTTTCTTTTACAAGTAGTCATCAATTCATCACAAATGTGAAAGCAAAATTCTGTGGGTTTTGAGGTATGTTATAAATTATTGTCTGGATTATTTTGCACTCATGCTGCATCGCTCTTATTCAAGTTGTTGCGATTATTCTTTGATACTGGGTTCTCTGGAGAAACCATTACAAATCGAACAAAACACGAAACGAATTCATTCATGAATCGTAGTGAATACAATACTTGTGTCTCGCTCTACGCACACACTGTTGAATTATTATCGCACACGTGTACTTAACAAGATCTACTGTTTCACTCACGCTATCTGGCAAATACTACTCAACGATGTAATTAGTCTACTATGATTCGTAGCTTTAGTCATTCATTTTTTTACGGGGCTACCTCCACTTCATAGTGTAGCATCTTACCATCTCATTGTCAATGATGTATACATGCCTCAGCCTCATTCTTGTTACAAGTTCTATTCTCATCGTTAGAACCAAACAGTAGGTTTTGTTGGCAAATTCAGGTTACTAAAAAATGACTATATACATTCTGATGCTAATTATTTGGTATGAGACTTGAGACTGTAAGGATATTTTTATTTTCTATGTTTTTTTTCATTGTTTCATACCATAGCTCTCATTTGGATGTTGTACCACTGCAACTATCCTAACTGACATACACTTGGACACTCATCATTGTTCTTCATTGTATTTTCACTGGCACATGCAGGTAAAGTTCTTTTTTATAAGCCTTTATTTTATAAGATTTTATTCTACTCACTACTGACTACTGAGTACAGCGATTTTAAAATATACCAATACTGCAACCAACCTTTCGCGACAAAATAATGTTTATTTCGGATGAAGCTAAAGTCAAAAATAAAAATAAATCAATAAAAGCTTATCTATTAAAAATTCGTTTTTAACCTAAACTTTTTGTCCCCCAAGAAAATATACGTACTTACTCTATTTTGTTTGAAGGACAAGGACTGATTCATCACACTTCTTCATTTATAAACTAGACATTCATCTATCAATTCATCACATGCATTGGCTTGTAAAGCTGTATCGGTTCGACACATGCTTCATCATTTATTTACTCAGTTTAGTGCAGAGTACCAATATGTTTGATAAAACTTGTTACAATTGCACTAATATTTATGAAGGATACCAATTTTTAGTTTGTAAATATCTGGTAGCTCTCAGAAGGACAATGCAAAACTTTGAGCATCAGATTGTCAGTGAGTATGTGTATTTGTGTGGGTAACTTGTTTCCACATACTGTTCCCACATGCTTCGTGAGCAGTAGGCGCATTTTATTTGGTTGAGTTGGGTACATCAAGCTGACTGGTGCAATATATGATGAGATATTTATTACACATCAGTTTCTTGCGAGTGTGATGGCACTCCCATATTTTTTTTACACTCACAGCATACAATGGAACACAGGCAGGGGCTTTACAGATTTTCAGGCAACACAAGCAGGGTTCCTGAAAAGTTCAGCAATCTATGGCAGTCTTGGACATTCAGTTATTTGGCTAGACTAAGTATACAAGCGAGGAACTAGTCTTGTACAGCAATTGACAAAAATTACTACGATGTTCTCTGTCCTCAAAAAATGAACTTTTTTGACCAATTAAGGTGTGGTTTGAAAATGTAAGAGTGAATAAGTTGGAACTTAGTTACCCAAAATATAAAATTTCACGAAAAATTATGAAAAATAACATTTCAAAACATTTAAATTGTGCCAGACAAAATTACTTTGTTCATAAAATAATTAATAAATGTTTTGTTTTTTCAGAGTTTTGAAAATCTGTTTTGAGTGATGCTATCATATAGAGGTTGAGGTTGACAGATTCGATGTACTTTAACAAAAAGAAAAGATGCCGAAATTATGTCTCAGAAGTGTGTAACTGTAAGAAAGAAATTATAGAAAGTATAGAATATGAGAAAATATGTATGAAACAAATGTGTAGGAAGTATCACGAATGAGGAGCGGAAGGAGAATCAGTGTAGTCGCAAGTATAAATTTAAAAAATGTTTATAGATGAAAGTTGAGTGTTTGCAGGAGTATGATGGGAGGTAGATTGGCAGTCCTAACAGATATTGATAATTATCGATATAAATTTTTTTTCTTCAATAGTTTTTTCTTTATGGATTACTTGATTTGACTTGTTTTTTCTCTATAACGTGCCAAATCATTTGTTTTTAGCTTTTTTTGTGTATTCGATGGGTGGAGTGATGGTGTGGTAAGCTGGTGCTCTTGCTACGCCGAAAAATTTGGAAAAATGGGTCGGAAAGAGGTAAAACATGGGAATCAAAGAAAAATATAATCAATTAGTGTTATGAGCGCCATGCCGATAAATTATTCTCTCATTAAGATGTACGATGTTATTATTTGAAGTACGTACCTAGGTTCTTCATGAAAATCTACTTAATTTCGATTAAATGAAACTATCTGGCGATGGGGTTGATACGTTTTTCTTCGTATAAATCATAACCAAGGAAAATTTAGGCACCAGAAACTGAAATTCATAATACGTAGGTATAGGTACTTAGGTATAATATACGTGAGCCATTTTCTTCTTACCATCGTACAAGTCGCAGTTTTTATTCAATAGTCACGAAATTCGATACGAACGTAAATACTAAGTCAAGTAGCTGACCTATTGATTTTGGTGTGGATCGGTTGGACAGTACTTGTTTTTGTTTTTATTTTGGATATGAAATGCTTAATTTTAGACTAATAGCTACGAAATTTGGAACAAATATTTAGTATAATCTTTTGTAATATGCTACAAATTTTGATGCAGATTTGTTGAACAATACCTCCATAAAGTCAATTTTAGTTTCTTTTTTGAAAGAGGGGTAGCAGTTTTAAAACAGTATAATTTTATGTCAACAGTTCCAAAATTTAATACAATCTTCATTATAATGTATTATAAACTTTTTAGGATTTAACTTTTTATTTTTTGGAAACTCACGGTGTGTTTAAGCAAAAGCAATAAAGATGGGAAACTATCGAAACTATCTATAGTTTTGAATGTCGATATCGAAACTTTTCAATATTTGTCATCTCTAATGAGGAGTGAAAACTATCTTTCGTGAAAATTTCAACCCTATTCGTTTTGTAGTTTTCTCTAAACGGTGAACACAAATTTTGGATGATGTACATACTTACATATATTCAACGAAAATTGGGTCAAAATAGGAGAATAGTATGAATAGTTTTCTGTAATAAAAGAGATATTTTCATCATCTTCTCGTCTATTCTCATTCCCTGAAGTCAGTTATAATACTTATCCCTTTTGCAAGAAAACTGCGTACGAAAAAGAAATTATTCTCAAAATTGGGAACAAGTTATCTGGTATGGATTATGAATAATAATTGTGTTAAATTTCGTTGGTAGCTATTGATTAAAAATTACACATTACGGAGCCCAAAATCAGAATTATATCGGTCCCATCGAAAGTACCATGGGGCTGATCTGCACAAAAATTTGTAACACGTTAGAAAAGATTGTTATAAATACTTGTTTCCCATTTTGCTGCCAATATTGGTCGAAAATTAGGTATTTTAGAGCTATTACACAGCCAAATATCAACATACCAAAATCCTAAATTCAGGCTAGCTTGTAATCGAGCCGATAAATTTATGACAGCCCGAAATTGAGTGTCCATGAAACCCACTGCTCACTTAATCAACGAACGACAACTAGTTTGCTTGGCTTCGGAGCCAGCCTTGCTGGTTTTGTTTGTTTACCAAAA
>WOFM01000178.1:993750-1045535 GCA_011428145.1 Ericerus pela | reverse complement strand
TTTAATGTAGGATTATGTCTTATTGTGGGAACCTGAATAGACCCCCGAAACTTTTGGGATCATACAGACGTTGTTACTAAGAAATAATTTATAATTTCACTAGTATCATTAGTAGGGCCCACCAGTGATTAAGTAAACATTCAAAACAGTAAATAAACGACATCAGCGACTAGCGAGTATAAGAACATTATTATATGAAACATTGTATAATGTTTTCTGGAAATGTTGATATTGGTAACATCTTAGTTTATTGGTTTTCCTTGTCTTTAGTGGCTCCACAATTGGATACCTCTCAATCGCATTGTAAGAACCGTGATAGCTAAATTAGTCCATTTTTAACCAGTAAGCAATAAACATATCTTTGAAATCTAAAAGTCTATAATTTGTTAAAATGTGAGAATTTAGAACTGAAAATATTTGTAAAGTGAATAGCCGAAGCCATTGTTTATATATGTAGGGTTTTGCTGGTTGTTTGTGTTTGAAATGTGGTCAATTTAAAAGTGTTTCTACAAGTAGAGCCAGGACCTGTAATGCACATTTCCGCCGTCTGAAGCTGAGATAACCATTGAATAAACGTTAGACATCATAATACAGAGTGATTATTAATACGCTTTTTTTATGTAACATCATTCTCTGGTCTCGTGACGATCATTAAACTGTATTAAAGATGTTTTAGAAGTGGAAAACAATTCAGTAATAAACGCAAAAAAAAAATAGTTTCTAAGACAAAACATATGAACAATAACCACTTCTCGCAATCTCAAAACTCACTTTTTCCTTAAATAAAAGTATCTCTTAATTAATAATTTAAATAATATTGCAAAAAATGATTTAATAATCTATAAAATTAAAAACATTTCACTATTTCAGTATTGATAAATGGGTGTGCTTGTTCGGCTTTTCTTCATCAGCGATCATTCCAGATTGTATTTGATTCAATGATTAAAATTTAGTGACCTTGAAATACTTCCATTGACTAATCTAATAGTCATTAGAAGTATTGCGATCACTCAATTTTAATGAATGATAAACAAATAGCAATTTTTTTGAATTTTCAAACGATAGTTTATTTCCTACTCGGTTGTGAACGTAACTCCATTGAGAAAACACTTTCAATTTCGGCGGAAGATGCTGGGATGCTAAGTAATTTGACAGCAAATTCACTCAACTGAGTGTTCTGTTGCAGATTTGATAAACAAAAAAAAGCTAGATCAATGTATTTGGGATGAAGAACATAAGCTGCTAATCCATATTTATTCAGGGCCATCTTTCGTTGCTGATCAATTTCAACTTGAAGTTCAGGGAAATTTTCTGGCATACCCAATTTCAGCCATAACTGTACTGCATCACCGATCAAAGTGCTTGATGCCTGACATTAGCTCTGTTTGATAGGACTGCACCAACTTACACCAACCTACACCAGAAGAGGGATTCTACAAATGCAGGAATGTTATGTGACTTAGCACCAAGTTTTACTTAAATATTTGTGGAATATCCCTACCAGTGTAGGTTGGTGTAAGTTAGTGTAATCCTATCAAACAAAGGTATTGATTAACTAAGGTACATATGGGATCAAATAATCGAATAAATGCGTCAATTTGGTCATTAAATTCTTCATCCAACGGTGACTGGCGTACTTCTTTCTTCATTTTCCTCCCTATTTCACTACATGCTACCCTTTTCATCAATGACCGATTTTTTTGAAAGTTAACATAGCTGTCTCTATAGGAGCACCAACAAATTTCAATTGGTACAATCGCCTTTGTCCCACCTTCTTTCAATAATGCGTATTCAAAATCAGGTAGTCTAAATTCTCTGATGATTTTCAGGAATTTCTGGTCAAGTTGTTTACTTACTACATCTTTAGCAAGTAAATTGGGGGTATGTGAGGAACAGTTGCTATGCCAGAGATCAACCATGCTGCCCATTTTTACCATATTTGCTACATTGTCAGATACAACAGCGTATATCGTAGTATTATGTTTCCTTGGCTAGTTTAATCGACTCTTTTACTATTTCACTTAGTTTTTATGCATTTTCTGATTCGCCACTTATATCCCACGCATCTAAGAAGAAATGCGATCCATTACAATCATGTATCATTATTACCACAGTCTTTTTATTGCTCGATGAATTCCTTTGACCGACATTTACCATGTAATTCTTTGCTCAATTCATCGTACATTTTTCCAAGAAGTTTTTCAGGTAAGTGCTTGCGATTTGGTATATGATTAACATAGGCAGGACGCAGAGAGTGGATCATATTTTTAAAAAGATTGGAATCTATTACTGAAAAAGGAATGTTACACCCAAAAAAGAATGCAGCCATATTGGTGGTGGCAATTTCTATCTCATGAGGGGTCATAGAATCCAAGTAGCATTCTAGGGTACGTTGGACCGGAAGTTTATTTAAGTGACATGATGGATTACAGACTCCACAATTGCGATGGGAAATAGGGGCACAGCGAGTGCCAGAGCCAGAATAACCACTAGTGACTCCACTACTGCTACTAGAATGATTAGAATCATATGCCTCCATTGATGATGCAGAACAGAAGTTATTATTCTCATTCAATAGATTACATTCTTCAGACTGAATATGATGAATAGAACCCATATCATCTACTGCAATCTCGAAGTCTGTTCCAGTCTCTACATAAAGTTCCTGAAATAAAAATCCAATTTAAGCTTCTGTTAGTTATCAATGGGCTAGATTAACAGAATTTTTTTGATATTTCATTTTTAATTCCTCTATCTGAGAAAATTGAGCATCTGTAGGAGAAATAATCATGGATGATCCATCAGCTTGTTCGAAACTAGTGGTGATAGATTCACTTTCATTACTTGGTGCAGTTCCACACCTATCAGTGATCATAGGATTCGAATTTTCATTTTCATTATTTGACAAGTTTGGAGCTAAACCAAGAGCTGAAGAAGAAGATTCTGGGTCTTTAATTCCACTAATGCTTAATCTTGAACGACTAAAAACTGGAGGAACAGCAAATTTTTGCACTTTGCAAACATTTCTAATCATAAGAAGAAATAAACATGAACATATATTATCTTAAGGCTGAAACTATTACCTACTAATTTGAAATTTATACTGTAGTGTAAACTTGAATAATACTGAAGCAATTTCATACCTGTGTGATTTTAACCTCTGAGTAGCTGTGTTATTCAAAGTAATTTTGCAAATATTACATAAAGCTGTCCATTTACCATCTATTTTCATGGGAGTGAAATGAAATTCTCCATAAGCTGTGCTGGTTTTCCTGCCTGGAGTAGATTTTGGTCTACTCTGATTACCCTCTATTTTAATTTAATTTGCAATGTAAATTTCAACTCTGTACAAGATTGAGTCAAGACACAATAGTACTTGAAGAGCCAAACATTCATTATCATAAATCACGTCACCTTACTTTTTTGAAATTTCTTTCCACATCAATTCAATTTTCTATCATTTTTTACCTTTATTTACATTTATTTACATTATTTACATTATTTACATTATTTACATTATTTACATTAATTACTGTAGAGAATTAATTTGGCGTAAATTTTCCAACCCTGCGTTTATGGCAAGTTTTACTCAAATATTTGCGGAATATCCCTACCAGTGTGGGTTGATGTGAGTTCGTTTAATCCTATCAACCAGAGCTGTTGTTGTTTGTGAGAAAGTTGGTGCCTTTGACCATATATTACATGGACTGCACATACTGATAAAATGTTGAAGGCAACCAAATGAAATGTACATTCCATTCATAAGTTCCTTCCCTTATGAAACTGTACTTTTCACAGAATTCGACGTCGCCGTTAAATTAATAGGATTCAGTGACAAATCAGGAGAATTCACCTACGAATATTAAAAAGGAATAAATGACGCTACGTAATTTTAAAAACACTTTCATTTTGTGATATGACAATGAAAATCCCTACAAATTATTTAATCAAGTGACGTATGATATTTGATAAATCCAGAAAAAAGGGAACTTTTGAATTAAATGTAGGCCTTAATGGTGTCTCCATATAAGTCAATGTTAATTTTATCAGTATGCGTAGTCCATTATGTATATGGTCAAAGGTTGGTGCAGTGATGGAATAATGGAACCTTGTTTTGTTACATTAATAATTGTAATCGTTACAAACCAATTGTTTAACATTGCAAATCTTACGTTACTAAGTGGTTTATATTCGTTATTTAATTTCCCACATTTTTGCCTGTTTTTGGATTATCGGAATCTCTATTACAATAGATTAAAATATCATTTTATAGCTTATCAAAACATTCAGTAACATATTTCGTGGTTCTTTCTAAATATTTGACCTTTTATCTGCCTTCGGAGAGGGGTCCAGAGTAGGATGTAACCTTAAAAACAATAAATTTTTCAAGTATCTCTTCACTACTGGCTTATTTCATCCTACTATTATGCTGATGTTACAAAAAATCTGTGTTTCATTTCTCTTTGGGGGAGGCATTGAAGATTAATTAAATGTTGTGTAATTGGTGTAAATTTAAAACACATTCAAATTAAAAATGTCATCTAATAAAATTATGATTTTGAAAATCAATAGTATATCTAATTAAAAGGGTTGATAAAGTACTTTGAGTTAGGGCTTATAACCACAAACACAACCAAAAAAATAACCATAAAAACCAAAACAAATTGTATTGAGAGACAATTCCACGCAACCTCACAACATAACTTTATTTGTATACATAAATGCAAAACCTGTAAATAAAAATAAATAATATGTTTTTGTGCTTTGCCTGTGGTGGCATTGATTTCCTAGTTGGGAAATAATTTGACCAACGAACTTTTAGTTTGTTGCTAGCTTTTTTGTACGACCATGAAATACATTCATGATGGTTCAAAAATGCATTTCTTTCTGTGCGATCTTTAATCAATCTTTAACACGCTAGTAGAGCTCAGAATGCAAAAGTACATTTTTCTGTTTTGATATGTGTTAAAACTTATAATTTAATTTAATTTTTTCATTTTTTAGTGAAGGGCTGTGCCATTTAATCTTTTTTTTCACTCTTTATGAAGGGCAGTGTGTCACAATAAAATTGGTCAAGTAACCCATATTAAATAAATTTAAAATAATTGTGATTTCGTGAGCTTTGTTTCGTTAATCAAGAAAAGGTCTAATTTGAAATACAGTCGACTCTCGATAACTCGAACCTCGTTAAGTTGAAAACCTCTATAACTCGAAGTCGCAGCTATTTCCCTGCACCTCGCCATCAGAGCTGTATACAAAATTCCCTCTATAAGTCGAAATAAAACCTCGATAACTCGAACTATGATGAAGCTGATTTAGTTGATGTATGAAGAAATTAAGGGGGAAGAATGAACTTTTATTGACCTCAATAATTCAAAATTGAGGTTATTATTTAATTTCTCAAAGATTTTGCAATGTATCTTGCTAACTAAATTTATTCAGCTTATAACTGAAAAACGTTAACTTCTAAACGCAAAGATGCAGGTGTATATATTTGAAAATTGATGAAAAATACAAGAAAAGAAAAGAAAAAAATTGGAATGAGGATGATGGATTATCCACTAGGATGCGATAAGACCGGTTACTTGTTTTGAGTTGTTAAACATAGAGGCATACAAGGTGTCCTTTAACTCAAAATTTGGCCAAGCCCCCTCTTGATAACTCGAACCTCGTTAATTCAAAAACCTCAATAACTCAAATTTTTTTTACTTCCCTTTGATTTCGAGTTATCGAGAGTGGACTGTACATGAAAAGGTGTAAATGCGCGTGAAAACCAAATTGTGATCACCAACGTTAAGTTCAAAATCAAAAACTTGAAAGAAGAAAATCAACTACAAAAGTAATTTATAGTACGGTAAACCCTACAACCACATTAAAAGTATCTAGATAATTTTCATCCTGAATTAAATTGGTGATCAAGAATTGTATTTTTCCGCTCTTTCATCGAATAATTTGCATTTTAATTTTTTTGCTATAGTATCCAAAAGTTTAAGGAACTATAAGCTTTTAATTTCGTTAAAAGTTAATTTTTTACAAAGTATATTTTAATTAAAGAGTTGTTAACTCAGTGAATTTTTTATTCGTTTTTTTCGAAAAGTTCATCGAAAATTATTCGAGGTTAATTTGAATCACATTGGCTCCAAAATAATTTAACTCCATTTTAATTATCTTCCGAAAAATACTGGATTGTCTTCTTGCGGTAAGGTGAAACCAAAGGATTTTTGCCGTGGGATTGCAGATTACTTCGGACCTGGATCGTCTGTTACAGCAAGTTGAATCATAAAAAAGTTCAAAAATCAGAGATTGCTGTTACATCGAACTCAATCATCGTGATCTTCGAACACCATCATCTGTTAAAAATCATCATCGAAATTTCGTCGATCAAGTGCTGCTGACTCAACTGATTCGTATGCCGCCAAGACTGAAATTTTCTGAAGACGACCTGAGATTGATCCAAGTACTAACTCATGGGAAAATGCCAATTACTCACGAACTCAACTGGGAGATATTCAACGGAATTCCGCAGATTACGGGTAATGTAATTTTCGATACTTCAAATTATATATTTCATTTACTATTGTGGAAAACGATGGGATATATTCAGTGATTTTGTGGGATATTGAGCGAAATTAGTTATATAAAAATTTTTTTTCTCTTTGAGATTTTTTTTTCCTTCAATTTCCAAAATGCTTAATTTCAAGAACCCCCTTTAGTTCGGTAAAAATCAAGTGACATATCACAGGACAATTAAGCTTAAAAATAAGTTCGAATAAAGCAGGTTACGAATGGTAAGGTTTTGGAAACAAATTGCTAATTGCACATCAAATTGTGAA
Source organism: Ericerus pela (assembly GCA_011428145.1). Lineage (NCBI taxonomy): Eukaryota > Metazoa > Arthropoda > Insecta > Hemiptera > Coccidae > Ericerus > Ericerus pela. Next base: position 1,038,702 of record WOFM01000178.1, on the reverse strand, counting down.
GGAACAATTAAAATTAAAGAAAAAGATTATAAAAAATTATTAAATACTTTTGAATACGAAAAAATAACAGAAGTAAGAATTAACTTAATTGAATTTCCATTCTGGAAAACATTTCTGGGAGAAATAGTTTTAGAAACCTTCTCAGTAAATGTTAGTGGAATAATCCACTATAAAAGAGGTATCGAAGTCGCAAAATTCATAGAAATTTCAAAAAATATTTTCAGTATTCAAGCTTTGGACTCGTTAGAATCTTTCAGAATTTTCCTTGAAAATTTTGAGAGAGAAAATATTCTTTAAAAATACGTAAAATTACGAAAATTAAAAAAATATAATATAATATTAATAAGAAAAATATTTTCATATTTGAACAAATTTCATGTTCTAACAATTTATTGTCACAAAAGAAAAAATCCTTTGTCATATTGGACAAGTTTACTTGTGAAATTTCATGTCACAAAATTCTTTTGTTAAAAATACTAATGCATAAACTTGAAAACTTATTACAATAAAATATTACAGATAGCATTCAAAAATAATTTTCAATAGATCCTTTGTTATAGACATTCACAAGGATTCAAATTTAAACAAGATTTCTTCAAGTTTATTTCTGAAATATATTCTCAATTGGAATATTTTTTTTCCTTTTTCATATTTTAAAACATAAACATACACACGAATAATATCACGAAAAATTAATAATTTAAATAAAAATAAAACATTTTTTTTCCAAAAATAAAATAAGTTTTTTTTGCAATTAATTTTTTTTTTGAAAATAAATTTTATTTATTTCTTTTCAAAATTGAGTTGTCGGAACTAAGTACATTACCAAGTACTCCACAAATCATGAATACAGCAAGTGAAAGAACCACTACACCATCCCCTCAAGGAGGATCAGGCTCTGGGAGTACACACCCTCAAGTACATTATGTCATGCCAGCTGATGAAACCATACGTCCGATACAAGGTCCAAGTGGGAAAATATTTGATGGTCAATATTACTTGGACTGGAAACGTATGATCATAGCTTTAATAAGGGGTTCGGGATATTGGGATGTTTTTGGACCACACCCTGAACTAAAAATTTATATTGAAAATATGGATAATTTACAATACAGACCATCTTCAAATTCTGCTAAAGCATACTTTAAAAAACAAGAATGTGCAAAAGCATTTATCATGGAACGAATGACATATAATGTATGAAAACAAATTAGGGAATGTAAAACTGTAGATCAAATTTTTGAAAAATTAGATATAACTTATAGTTCTAAAACCAAAATAGTCGCAAATATGGCAAAATCAAAATGGACTGCTTTTCGATTTACACCTGGTGGTAATATAAGAGGTTTTTTAAATAAATGGGACATATTAGTACAAGAAGTTCGTGATGCAGGGAAGGAAGTATCTGAAGAAGAGGAATTGGGAAATCTTCAAGTGGCATTAGGATACGAGCAAACCATTGCAAAAATGCAATTTGATAACCTCCCTGAAAATAGAAAAAATTTAGAAGTATTCAAACAAATATTAAGAGAAGACGGTGATCAAAAAATGAGAGATAAACAAATTAAATTACAATACCAATCGTCTAACAAAAAATTCGATAATAATGGGAATAAATTTAAAAATAATAATACAAATTATAATAATAATAAAGACAATAGATGGAATAGAAATAATAATTATAGACGAAATAATAACACAAATGGAAATAATAATGGAAATAATAATAATAATAATAATAATAGAAATAATAATCTAAGAAATGAAAATAATAATCAAAATAATCAAAATAATTATAATAAAAACCAAAATAGTAACAGAAATAATAATCAATCACCTAGAAAAAATAATAAAGAAGAAAGATGTTTCATATGTAACCAAACAGGACATTACAAAAATAAATGCCCTGATTATAGACCCGAAAATAAAGAACAAAAGAAAGAAAAACCAAAAAATAAAGATAAAAAAGAAGAAGAAAGACCAATAAAATTATCATATATGGTTAAAAAATACAGCAACAATGAAGACTGGCTTTTAAAAAAATTAATTAAAGATAATACAAAAAATGAAAATTATATATAACTAAAAAAAAAAATGTTACTTGATGGGGGGCGGAAGTCCATCTTACATCAAATATAGAAAAATTAATTAATGTAACAAAATTTAAAATTCCAGTAAAATTACAGTGTGCACTTAAAGACACGTATTTATATGCTACACATATGGGAAACATAAGAATATTAGTAGAAAATGAAAATAAAATTCAAACAGCAATTGAGTTATTAGAATCCATTATATACCAGATCTGTCATTAGATATTATGTCTGGAATTAAAGTGACAGAATCTGGAATATTACATATGGACCAGGGAAAAGAAAAGATACAAACATATTTCATAGAAACAGGAGACATTCTATTTACATCTTATAAAATTGATGGTGTCTTTCAAGTAAAATACGATTACATAAATATACCAAAAAAATGTATGCCTGTCACTCAAAATCAATATGATGACGAATGGGATTCCTTTTCTGTCTAATTAGAAATAGAAGAAGAGGAAGAAGAACCCATTAATAATAATAATAATTTAGAAGAGAATAATGAAAATAATAATATTACAACAGAAAATAATGATAATAAGGATAATAGTAATAAAATAATAATAATAATAATAATATTTCAGATAATTCGTTAGAAATAATCCAAAATAATACAAATAATCATAAAAAAATGATTTGGCATAGACGATTAGGTCATTTAAACGGAAAATATATAAGATATCTACATAAAGTTACAGTGGGAATTCCAAAAACAATTAATTTTCAAGATGATGATTTCATCAATTGCGAAATTTGTAAAATAGCCAATAGACAACGTCTAGGTCATGATAATGTTAGAAATAAACCCCAAAGGAGACTAGAAATTATATCTTCCGATATCATGGGACCATTCACACCCACAATAACCAACCAAAAATATATATTAACATTCATTGACAACTATAGCAAATACACCTTTGTGATACCAATATCGAATAAAAGTCAGATATTTACAGAATTTAAAAATATTTTTCACTCAATGAAAAACAAATTCCCCTAAACACCAATAAGTCAAATAAGATGCGATGATGCAAAGGAATATACGGATCAAAAATTAGCAAAATTTTGTGAAGAAAATGGAGTAAAAATAGAAAATGTAGTTCCTTACTCGCCAGAATTAAATGGAATTGCTGAACGTCAAAATCAAACTTTGATGAAAAGAGTAAGAAGTTTACTAATTGCTGGTTATCTAGATATTAAGTATTGGGCACATGCAATAGCTACAGCTGCATATTTAATAAATAGATCACCAACACGAGTAAATTCAGAATACAAAACTCCATACAAAATTTTTTTTGGCAAAAAACCTAATTTGGATAATTTAAAAATTTTTGGATCATTAGTTTATAGACATATTCCACTGGAAGTTCGACAGCAGAGTGCAACTAAATCTAAAAATAAAAATGAACAAAGAATAGACCCAAAATTTGCACCAAGGGGAGAAAAGGGAATACTCATGGGATATACCACTACGGGATATTGCATTAGAGATCCTTTTTTAAATAAATTCAATATATCTTGTGATGCTAAGTTTGACAAAAATAAAAATATATCAAATTTAAAAAATTGTGAACAAGAACTGGTACTCAAACCAGCAAATTTTGTAAAAAATTTAGTCAACATAAACACTTTTAACATCACAAAAACTATAGATAATAGGTGGATTGAAGATGGTATACCAACATGCTATAAAGATGTCAAAAATAACCCATTTAGAAAAGAATGGATGAAAGCTATTGAGGATGAATTTATTTCACTGGGGGAAATGGACGTGTGGGAAGAAGTAGATTACGACAAATCCTTAAAAACAATAGATACAAGATGGGTTTTTGTAACAAAACTAAACGATGAAGGATACCACCAACCAAAAGCAAGATTAATTGCTAGGGGCTTCAAGGATAGAACCAAATATGAGTTAAGACAAGTATTCGCCCCTGTTATTCCAATTTGGTTAGTAAGATGGTTCCTATCGATAGTCAATAAATATGATCTAGAAATGGTTCAGTACGATGTAAAAACAGCGTATCTAAATTCTCCTGCAATAGTCCCTATATACTTAAAACCCCCGGAAGGTTTATTAATGGAAAGTAATAAATTATTGAGACTTAAAAAATCTATTTATGGCCTAAAAACATCTTCTAAATCATGGTATAATTTAATAAATGAATATATTTTAAAAATGAATTTTGAAAGATCCAAAACAGACAAATGTTTATACTTTAAAAAATCAAATGAAAAAATAATTTTTATGATCACATACGTTGATGACATATTAATAGCGTCAAATACCCAGAATGGATTAAAAATGTAAATGATTCTTTTCAAAAAAGATTTACCATGAAAATAATTGATAACCTGAGATTTTAGTTAGGATTCGAGATCATCAGAGATAGGAAAGAAAATACAATAACTTTAATACAATCAAGGTATATAGAAAAAATATTAAAAAAATATAATCAAAACGAATCAAATTTCATAAATACCCCCATAGAAACATCTTTGAAAATTGAAGAAGATGAAAACTGCACAGATGATACAGAATATCGTTCAATGATTGGAGCCCTGTTATATCTGGCTAGAATAACAAGACCCGATATTTCATTTGCAGTAAATTTTTTCTCGAGATTCCAAACAAAATCAAACTCAAAATTAAAAAATCATGTGAGACGAATATTCAAATATGTAAATACAACAAAAGAATTTTCAATTAAATTCACATCGGATAGTAAAGGCATACACTCTTTCGTTGATGCATCTTATGCCCCAGATGTAAAAGATCACAAAATTAAAATATCAAATTTAAATTTAGGGAAATTTATATCAGGATTCTTAATATATTTAAATGGGGATTTAATTAATTGGAATGTAAGAAGACAAACAATTGTTGCCACAAGCTCAACTGCTGCTGAAATAATTGCAGTGTTCGATGCCTTAGACGATATACAAGTCACTTTTCTCTTACAAAAAGAAATATTCCAAGAAAATGACCCAGTCAGAATTTTTGAAGATAATATATCAGCACTTAGAATAATGTCGGGAGGAGCCTAAAAAAGAGCAAGAGCTTTAATGATAAAATGTTATGCCATTACACAATCGGTGGAGGATAAAGAAATCGAATTCAAAACTGTTGGTACGAATTCGCAATTAGCAGACATGCTAACAAAAAGTCTTGATAAACAAAAATTTAGAAACTTAGTTGACAAAATATTAACAACATCAAATCTCTCACAATAAAATTTCTCGAATTCATAATAATTATATGGGAAAATCATTTATTTCAAAAGGGGAAGGAATACAAATATTCGAAGTTAATAATATGTCGTCACAGATCGCTGAATATAATAATCTCGTTTTTTTTTGTAATATAGTACATGAAAATATAATGTTCGAGAAAAGAAAAAATCACATGTTCAAACAAAATTAATAATATATTATATTCTTTAGGCCAAAAAATGCTTGTTGAAACAAAATTTATTTTCGTGTAGGTATTCACTAGCTGTGTTTGATTGGACTACACTAACTTACACCAACCTACACCGGTAGGGATATTCCACAAATATTCATGTAAAACTAGACATAAAGTCATATAACATTCCTACATTTGTGGAATCGCCCTCCCGGTGTAGGTTGGTGTAAGTTGGTGTAGTCCTATCAAACAGAGCTATGGTCATCTCAGCAAATTCAGCTTTTGAATGAACAGAGATTTGAATACAAATCATCGACATGATTTCACACGTTTAGTTGATATTAGTTTATCACATTTTGGAACACCCTTATTCAACGAGTACTAAACAAAATTGAACAACATTTTTTCTCGAATAGCATGAAAGATCAAAAAAATATCCGAATCGAAATCCATTACCGCAATATAATGTGTCGATAAATAATTTTGAAAGTATATCGAAGTATATGTTGTAATCTAGTCATTATTAATTATTAATTTAATTTTATGTAATTTATTTTATTTGTTTTGTTTGGGAAATGAACGTAAATGTACAATAATATGATAATTGAAATATTCATTCTCGCGATAAATCATGTTCGCTCGTTTCGTTGGTCTTTGGTGGTGGGGTGGTGTTGTTCTGCACTCCACCTACACTCGCTTACTAACACTTAGCGCAACTACTCTCGATAGCGCGTACTAACAATATTCAGGTTGTGCGAACAAACACGACTTTTTTCATTCGTTCACCCGAGAACGCTGAAACTCATTTCCTACTCAAACTGTAATCTCATAATGGAGGAAGATCGTTCATCTTCCTCAAACTTGTAAATTGTATTTTAAATCATTGCATTAAAGTATCTCTAACTAACTTGTTCCTTTCCTTGGATTTCAACCTCACTTCACATTTTAATAAAAACTATCGGCAGCGGTATTTCATGGACCTACTATCGAAGTATCGTTAGTTCGATAGTTTTTAAAGAACTATTGATAGTTGGATAGTTCGATAGTACTATCGCTCATCATTTCACATGACATGGCGCAGTAGCAACAATTCTATAACATCGTTGTGGGTAGCTATGAGAGCCCCTGCATAAGTCTTATCAACTATCTCAAACATCGAGTTTGGATAATCAATCCTTCTTATCTGTTAACTACACGACCATTCGTCGTAGGAATTACAGGAATAGGAAATTGGGAATGATTCTGCTCGTACCGTCTAGCCCTTGGTTAGTTTTTCGTTTCTTCCGGCCATTCGTCTTTTTGCTTTCGTACTGTCGTCGGAATACCGTTCACGTTGACATAACCTTACCTGCCCGTCGATCTGGTCGTTTGAATTCTCGTAATCCGTAGTTCGTTTTATTGCGTAATCGGCAGGGCCAGATGGCTGGCTTTTTACTCGGAAACATCTCTCGGACCAACGCCTCCTACGTCAAATGCTATTCCAAATTGTTGATACGAAATAAGGTAAGCGAAACGCGAATTTTCCTGTTTCGGCGTCTGAACGAGCCGCCAAAAATAGATGGAATGTAGGCCAACACGACCTTCGGTAGGTGTAGTCTAGTGTCGTTCGCTAGCCCGATGAACGTTGAGACATTCGTTTCAGCAGCGGCGCGCCTCCATTTCAGATGCATTTTGACAACGTTTTGCCTTGTGTTAAGAAAACGGCTCCATCTTGCTGGCCGCTTCGGCCGAATGCGAAATTCGTCCACGTCGGCCTTATTCGACGACGACCTTCTTCATCCCCATAGTTATAAGACGAATCGCATCACACGACTATCGCCTGTTGCCCGCCATATTCCTTTTATTCGGTGCCAATAACTTTCTTTGCTTTTAAATTGGCGTGGTATCCGTCGCTATGTGTAATACTCGACCGGATATTGGCAGCTAACTCGCTGAGCGCGAATTGCCGTACATATTTTCATTTTACTAATTCGTTGGCGGCAGGTTGCCTACGCGGCGATAATCTGCCGTCACCGCCGCCGCCGCCGCCGCCGCCGCCGCCGTAGCCGCCACCGCCCACGAAACGTTTTCCGCGCTTATTGACCCAGTTTATTGTTTCACGCTGCGTTGGCATATTTTCGCACGGTATCTACGCCGTCGCCCCTCCCCTCTAACAGTGGTTTCGGCTATTTCGTTCTCGTTATTATTTTCCCAAAATAGCCGTATTTCACTCGACATTTTGTTTACCGTCGGCACGTTACGCATTTATCGCTTTGATCCTGCGTAACCTGTGAAACTTTGGAAACGTATTTATACTCGTACTATACGTACAGTCGAAGGTATTGTGGGGAACGCATGCCCGTGGCCGCGTTATTATTATCATCATCATTATTGTTACGTAAATGCGGTCCCCAGCGTCGAATAAACAAATGGTTATTGCGGACGACAGCTGAGAGTCGGTCTGTTCGTCCGTCCCGAGTTAAAAAAACCGCACTACATGCCTGTATCGACGGATTATAATTATTATGTACCGTAGAAACGAAAGTCGAGCCCTCCTACACTCCTCCGTATTGGAACGTGAAAAGGAAAGAGGCCTACACGTTCCCACGTTACGATGGGGCTGGATTGGGCTGAGCCGGGCCGGGCCGGGCCGGGCCGGGGCTCGGGCCGACGCACCACCCGATGACTCGCTGGTCGCTAATAAAAACAGACGAGAAATGATAAGAAGGAGAAGAATAACGTAGTTAATGGAATTGGGTGCGCCGAGTGGCCGTTACGTTGGCTGCCGCTCAAGTAGTGCTCCATAAGTGCCGCTAGCGGCCGCACCCACACGTCCTTCAGAGTGTCGCACTCCTGCTCTTTACGGGTTTTTGTTATCACGGTGCGGCCGCCGACCCGCCCTTCCGCACTCATTTCTCCGCTCGATTTTGTTTCGATCCGTTTTTAATTTTTTTTTTTTTCTGGTTACAGAGTACGCTGTCAAATCGATTATACGACAGAGGTACGTAGCTGCACGTATTCGCCGCCTTCATCCGTCATCCGTCATCCGTTTTCCGTTTTCCGTTGTCCGTTTTCCGTTTTCCGTTCGCTCGATTCACCACACAGATGTATACCCTGTATCATAACGTCGATACCTAACTTGCCTGTTTTCTGCGAACCACGCTTCCCCGTACCGTACTAAAAAGCTGGCGGGCACTTTATCCTTTCTTATCACGCCTATGCACCAAATGCATTGTTTTGCCCACGAACAGGGAAATGGACGCAGCAAGGCGACACACCACGAGGGTCGCAGCTCGACGTCGCGAAAGCAGGCGAGTTAGGTTTCCGGCCTATGCGGTGTATCCGTCTGTGATTCGCCGTCCCTTTTCGGCGTCGTTGCGTCGTGTAACGTACGTTTGCGCCGATGACCGGTACCGGCTGGCGTCTGCCGCCTACCGCCTACCGCCTACCGCCTACCGCCTACCGCCTACCGCCTACCGCCTACCCAGATTCTACGCGGCCACGAAGCTGGTAGGCGTTGGGCGCGCACCAAAAAGTCGGCCACACGATCGCCGCCTTCTCACATCGTTGCGCACCGTAACTCTCGTAACTCTCGTAACCATTTTTGCTCGAATTTTCGTTTTCTCCGACTCTCTTCTTATCGGCCGTCCATGGCGTTTTCTCATTCTCTTCTCTCGTATTTCATTATTATCATTATCATCGTTATCATTATCATCATCATTATTATTATTATTATTATTATTATTATCATTATTATCATTATTATTATTATTATTATTATTATTTTAGGACGTGTTTGTTGTTCGTTACGATGTCGATTTTTCGTGCCTCAAGTACGGTCGTACGTTATCGCCTTCAATCATCTATCCGCCGGGTATTTGTTCAATCTGTCGTCCGTTTCTTGGTCGACGTCATCGTTATCGTCGTCGTTTTCGATTTTCATCGCCGCTCTCTCATCACCATCCTATATATTTTCGTATGTTTCAGTTTGGTTCGCATTCGCAAGTTCACCGATGGCACCTTCATCCGCGCCCGACTTTTTCACTCGTCCTCCGTTTCGCGTAAGCCCGTCCTCGACTACCTTAATTTTCGCTACTCGCTCCGAGCGACGCGCTTCGACTCGCCATTTTTACGCGTTCTACACGCCTACTCCCTACTCTACCACGTTCTATCTATACGGTATAATAGTGTACTGTATTCTATGTATTTGCACCCATATTATCTGTATTGGCAAACGGGCCCCAGCTGGGATCATCGCTATTTTGATAAATAAAATAAAATTAATCCTATTAGTAAGTAAAAAATTAATAAAATGTAACTTTCGGTGAAAACTTGCCAACCTAATCAGCCTATAGCTCCCAGTTTTCGGAGTGTCCACATCTCGGAACTCAAAGTACGATCTTAAAGCGCATGTAAGAACCAAATTTCAACGGAACTGGTTCGCAATTAAAACGTTTAGTAAATACTTTTCTGCTCGATTACGACTCCCAGTTGGTTTGAGTTTTCAATTTGATCGTCACAACTCACTCTGCAACCACAAAGCAGAACTGAGAACTAACTTTCAACAGACTAGGTCCTCATCCGAAGCTTTTACTGAAAACTCTCTAATTTGTTTACAGTAGCTGGTTTTTTGAGTTTTCACTTCTCAGAACTCGCACTGCAATCCCAAAGAAGAACTGAAAACTAACTTTCAACCGAATGGATCCACGACTATAAATTTTAGTAAAAATTTTCCAACTTGTCCACTGCTCCCAATTTTTTGAGTTTTTACCTCTCAGAACTCACTTTACAACTTCAAAGCTGAAATGAGAACTAACTTTCATCCGAATAGGTCCAAACAAGAAAATCAAAAAACTCACCTCCGGCACTTTACATAAAAAACGTAATACCAATGCCTTCTTTGTTGCTGGTGGGAAAAAAAAAAAAAAATCGATTTTAAGAATGAAGTATCGGGTGCAGATGGGATTCGAAGGTAGGACTCCTCCTCCAACCCAACCAGTTATCCCTCCGTCCATCAAGTCGTTCGACGTCATCATTAAATGTGTAAAACACCGTCTTAACGATGTCATCGTAAGTTTGAAACTCAATCACAGATAGGCGATCCAACTTTTGCAAATTTTGTTTGGCTAAGATTACGGTAGGCATTCGTGCGAGTCGAGTGTGAAAAATCTGAAGTCAGGTTATGTTAGATAGATACCGCGATGGTATAACAAAAACAAAAAACGCTTCGTTTCAAATTAATGACACAACATTATTATACGTAGACCCGATAATTGTAATTCACGTACTTTAAATTGATACGATTTTTTAGGCGACCATCACACGTTAAGCGTTCCTCCATTCGCCGAGTCAGTCACCGAAGGAGATGTAAGGTGGGAAAAGGGTAAGTTGTATGTCAGCGATAATAATAATACTATGTCGGTTGCCCTTCTGCCCCCCTCCCGATGAAATTGTTTCGCAGAGCTTATATCGTTACTCTTTTGCACGCTTTTCATTCGCAGGTGTCGGCGATTCGGTAGTTGTCGACGAAGTTGTTTGCGAAATTGAGACTGATAAGGTACGTTTGCGCACATCGTTTGTCGCCGCCGGCATATGCGCCGCGCGCACCACCACCATCCCTACCCCTCCTCCCGCACCCCAAACTTATTAGTCGAATTACCCGTATTCTTCGCGCGTTAAAGAAACGGCCTGCACTGGCGCCTTCTCCATCTGGTAGGCGCCCCCCCATCGCTACGATTCGTTCGACCACGTTTTCGCGGACGAAGATTCTACGTTCGCACGCGGGACGATTTCGAAGGGAAAGGTCCGGTCAACGAACTGCCAAAAGGGGTGACACATTTTCGAGTAATGAGAGTTTGGGTATTTTCGGTGGAGGCTGCCGGGCAGCGATAATTGTAGGTCCGACTTCCGACTGTTGAGTCCGCCGTCGGACTCGGCACGGCGACGTCGTTTTCGCCTTCCCCCTCCCCTCATAGCCGCCGACAATAACGGGCGGATAGCTAATATGGCGCGCGTTATTCGGTGTTTCAGACGTCGATACCGGTGCCCTCGCCAGTCAGCGGAACGCTGGAAGAACAACTCGTAGCGGACGGAGCCACCGTCAAGGCGGGACAACAAATCGGCCGAATCAAAATCGTAGGTTCGTAGCGGATTAGCTGATGCGCGCGTATACGTCGGTACGGTGGTACGCGACACGCGACACGCGACACGCGACACGCGATCGTTTCTTTCGTCGTTTTACCGACGTTATTATTTTTTCTGTTTTTTTTCTGTTTTTTTTTTTTTTTCCCGTCCATTGGCGTAGAAGGTGGTGTGTCGTCGTCATCGTCATCGTCATCGTCATCGTCATCGTCATCATCGTCGCCGCCGTCACCAGCCGCTGCCAAACAGCATCAACAACGAGATCAAGAAGAACACCGTCACCACCATCAACAACAACAACAACAACAGCAGCAGCCATCAGTTCCTCAACCAGAAACGTCGACCTCTTCGTCGAGCGCCGTCGGTGCGACGCCGCCTCCAGCCGCTGTATCTGCGAAAATGAACGTGAAACCGGATCTGCCGGTGGCGGCGATCAAACACGCCGCTTCGCTGGAATCGGCGACAGTAAAAGTGCCGCCGCCGGATCCGACCACCGAGATCGCCGGTACTCGCACCGAGCAGCGCGTCAAAATGAACCGAATGCGGCTGCGAATCGCTCAACGGCTGAAAGATGCGCAAAATACCACCGCCATGCTCACCACCTTCAACGAGGTCGACATGAGGTGCGTAACACCGCGGACGTCGCTTCGTCCGCGGCCGTATTTTTTTCACTCGCCTTCGTTTTTCCCTCGTTATACGCGTATCTTCGTTTTCGTTTTAATTTTCTCTTTTTTTCTACGTTTTATTTCTCGTCACTTTCGTCGCTCGCTCGCAGTAACATAATGGCTTTCCGGAAAGCAAATTTGGACGCCTTCCAGAAGAAATACGGCATCAAGTTGGGATTTATGTCGGCCTTTTTGAAGGCGTCTGCGCACGCCCTGCAGGAGCAACCGGTCGTAAACGCGGTGATCGACGGTAACGAAATCGTGTACCGGGATTACGTCGACATATCGGTGGCGGTCGCCACGCCTAAGGTACCTCTCTTAACTTCTTCTTCTTCTTCTTCTTCTTCTTCTTTCACCCCCTCTCTGGCGTCCCACTTCACCCTACCCGTTGCCAGTCGATAGGCTACCTACGGTGCGCGTAGGTAGTAATATAATCGTATGCATATTACGTTACGTGTAACGCCGGTATTTGATCGTGCGAACGTGACGCGCGCTTGTCGCAGGGGCTGGTCGTTCCAGTGGTGCGCAATGTCGAGAGTATGTCGTACGCGGACATCGAGAAAGCGATCGCCGCGCTCGGCGAGAAGGCGCGAATCAACGCGCTGGCCGTCGAGGATATGGACGGAGGCACGTTCACCGTGAGCAACGGCGGCGTATTTGGTTCGCTGATGGGCACGCCCATCATAAATCCGCCGCAGTCCGCCATTCTGGGCATGCATTCGATCGTCGAAAGACCGGTCGCCGCTAACGGCCAGGTATCCGTTCGTTTATATTTTATTCGTTCATTTTTCAAAGTAATTTTCGGCGTCCGCCTTCACGCGCGCAGCCGCCGAGTAACCGCCACTCGCCGGACCAACTCCGCAGTCGGCATTCTCCTCATCTACGCCACTTGACTTTTTCCGAGAGCCTTCCCTATTCCCTCTCCCCCTTCCCATCCGTGGAATGAGTGTCGCGTGTCACCATCCTGCTCCTGCCGCCGCTGGCGCTACCGCTTCTGCTCCGCTTTATCGCGCCTCGATAGACGTGCGTCGCCTTTACGACGCGAGCGCGTCTTGTAATTATTTCGTTTTTTTGTGTCCGTGTCGCAGGTTGTCATCAGACCGATGATGTATGTCGCGTTGACCTACGATCACAGACTGATCGACGGTAGAGAAGCGGTTCTGTTTTTGCGTAAAATTAAAGCTGGCGTCGAAAATCCCGCAATTATCGTCGCTGGATTGTAATCGCCTTCGCCGCCCCCGCCGCCGCCGCCGCATCCTCTTCACCGGTCGCGGTTTGCCACCCGACGGCCGCCATTATTCGTCGTCGTGACTCCAGCCCATGCAGGCTTCGACTGGTGTATTCTCGTTCGCCTCACACGTCCGCAGCTCATCCGTAGTTTCTTGCACGCAGCTCCATTCTTCGTCATTGTAATTTCGTGTTACCTAAATATGAAAAGACAAATCGAAGTAAACGTCTAAAACATTTGTTATTCGTCCTCGAATTTCAGCTTCACTCGGAAATGCGACATCGTTATTTCGTTCCGTCTCACGTTGTGCTACATACATATTCTCCCACCTCCCCCCTCCCCCTCCGTCTCACACGCCATTATTCACCGATTGACGTTATTCGAATTGAAAATCGAAACCTTTGTAACCAGTTTGTGGTTGCTTAGGGAGCGGGTGATTGCATTCATTTTCCTTGGACCATCGTGCTGCGCAAATTACCCGCCCCACTGGACATCGTAGTCCGGAATATTTTTCTCCATTGCGCGCGATGCTTGTTTTGCAATCATGGAGCATCACAAATTTTTAACCATCATCACGTATCCGTACCGAATTGGGTAGGCAGGGTAGGTACATCATAAGTCGACGAGACCGCGTTCCTTTGGGAACTGCCGTGATGGCAAGTGGACAAAGTGGCGAATCCACGCTACAACCGCATTGTAACTTTTAACGCAGCTCTGTTTTTTCCGTATGTCGAACGTAGCTTTATCTTCGAGTTGTCGCGCGTCCATTATATTTGACAATTTCAGAGGCAACGCAATTTGTTATAATATACGGTAATTTCAAAATTTCTTTTTGGAATATCTATATACTATACCATATTTCAAAGCTGATTCCTCCACATATTCGTCAAAAGAATATCGTATTACGTGTACGAAACCGACGAACGTAAATGTTGCATTATTTATGTTCGAACGCGAGTTAACATCGATCAAATTAACAAATTTAAAAATATAGACCGAATAATTTTTACACACGTTTTTATTATTCGCTCATTTGAAAACGGCGATAAAATTTAAAATAGCGCTAAACGGTGCCCATAATTATTGAATTGTCGCAAATTCCACGGTAGCGGATGCACCTTGTTTTTTATACGCTTTTATTCTACTCGCTGAATTTGTTGAAGTACACCGGATGACTAACTTCAGCGCTGCTTTCACACGTTGCGACACACGCACACACATACATTGTATCCGTTTTTATCAGTAGTTTTTTCAATTTTTGTTTTGTTTCTGTCACGGAACAAAAGTGAGAAATTTTATTTTCTCTTTCGCCGTTATTTGCTCGTTCAAATTATAAAAGCGTATTTTTTTTAAAACTCGTTTTTAACCTAACTTATTGAATTTTCTCTTCTTTCCAGCAATACCAGTCGCAGCTTTCTGGCTTAAATAGAGGCCGAGTAGTCATCGAATAAAATATTAGAGGTTTGTTTCAAAATTGAAATGTTTTGCTTAACTTCAGTCGACAAGAGGCGCGAACATAAGCACTCACATTTACACGCGAAGACACATCAACGAGTCTTTCAGTGTGATACCTGATGCTTGTAAGTCTCGTGTGGCCCATACCGAGAGCTGAGATGTTTACTCATCGATAAAATAAAATTTACTTTCGTTGTCTGCGATATTCGGATGGAGTGTCCACGTGGCTTAACGGTTTTGTAAAAGCTCCGAAATAAAAAGGCAGAAATACTGTGGTATAATGCGAATGTATTGACACGAAGAACAGAACATAACTGAGCTGATAGAAAATGTAAGAGAACGTATACTATGCGAAATGAAATACAGACCGCCCCAGATAGCGAGTCTGGTCGTGAACCAACGTAGATAAAGCTGACACGAATACACTTGATTGTTACCTAATAGTGGTTCTAATTCGTCTTATAAATAATCTCCGCTACAGGTTAAATCACATACGCACATACGGTAGGTGGCAGGGCAGTGAAAAGTTAAGTAACGATAATTTTTTAAAGTTGGTTCGAGTTCAGTTTAGGAACTGACAGTTGGGTTCTTATACTGTTTTTACATCGTTTGCACCGAATGATACCGTTTCAATTTGGTCATCAATTTTTCAAGTTATCGGCTCAGTTTCAGTTTGATTCCAGAAAAAATTTATTTTTAATACGTTTTAGTGTGTTTGATGGATTCAGATTTAGTTTTTGCTCGTTACGCGGCTAAAATCTTTTTCATTAAATCGTTTCCTATTTTCTAATCGACTATCAACTGCAGTTGTTCGTAATTTCATCATATTTCATTTGATAATTAGATAATTTCGTTAAAATATAATCATTTATTCGTTCCTTAATCCATTATCATTATTTGAGTGGGTACTTGATGTTTTCTACCTTTTTCTTTTTTCCCCGCATGCTACAAATAGCGTTTTCAGGAGCTCGCGTATGTAGTTAGGAAGGAGATTGGGAGGCTCCCCCAAAAAATTTTTAAGAGTTTGAAAAATTGACTAGTCTCGTATATAGAATTTTTGCAGCAGTTAGAAATTTTATGTATATTGTACACTATACTAGTTGGAAATTTATGTTTTTTTTTTAGTTTGTTTTAGCTGTTGGGAATTTTAAAAATTTTAATCGACAATTATCATTTTTCTTCCCTTTCGTAGAAAAAGCATTCGCTATGTCATTGGAGAACCTGAATGTTGATGAAAAATAGATTTTTTTGATTCCCTTGCCATTTGATTCGAGTTTTTAACTAAAATAACGATTTGGTTCCAATTTAGTTTTCAAGGTCATAGACGGTTTCATTTTGTTTCGGATTAGTTCGGAAGTTCCTCAAATGAAAATTCAGTTCCGAATCCGTTACAAAAAAATTGAAAAATATGGGTTTCGTTCCATTTCTTGTAGGGATTCAGATTTGGTTCTCATTATAGTGGCATACCCACTAGTTTAGTTTAACGTCCATGAGACGAACAATAATACGTCGTCACACTCCTCCCCACCGAAGTGTAACTGTTTGGCGACCGCCACAACACCAGCACAGGCAACACAACTCTCCTGCTGTGTTGCCAAATCGATGCGCCCTGTAGGTGCGCACCAACTCGTGGCCAGTCCACGATACTCATAACCTTGGTCAGTAGGCTCAGGAGGGAGAATTGACAGAAAACCAGCAATATGTGAAAAAATGTGCTCGTCGGTTACAAAAAAGAAATAAGCGGTTAGAAGCCTACAAGTACAGGCATTAGCGTACCAAGTCTCGATAATTACGCTTTCTATTACCAACCTCTACATTCTGTTCGCTTTGTTTGGTAAAAGGAGGCTGCGAAACAATGTTTTTCGCTTTACGCACATTTTCCACGCTATCATTTGAATTTATCAAAAATATCCTCGTGGCCTCCGCGTTCCTACAGTGCGTACAATTTATCCAAATACAGAAGCAGACTGTAGCCCAACGGGTATGGTATTGGTTTCATAATTGGACAAACCTGGAAGCGCTGTGATTGGGATTTGATTACGGAAACCCACATTGGTGACACGCAGTGATAGTTGAGGGAATGGGTACTAGCACGATCTCTCGGACATGTTTGATACTGTTTGGCAACATGGCCACCTTCTTACACCACCCAGCTAATACTGATTTGAGTTGAGTAACGAACCGCTTTAGCCAAGAAAGGTTTAGGCATCCCTTTTGCGCCCACATTGCCCTATCTGTCTGCCTCATTCGTTTCTCATCATAGTATCGTCAATACTCGGGTGTATTATATCGGGGTGGGTGGGGGGGGGCGGGGCGGGGCGGAAGTGGTATAGTGTCTGCGCTACTATGGTGCGTACACTTAAGTCTGATTATAGAAGTGGCTTCGTAGCTCTATGGGTGAGATGTCCGTTTTATGGTCGGATGAACGTGGAAGTGCTGTGATCAAATCCTGATTATGGTAACCCGGGATTCTTAAAAATGAGGAGCCAAAGGGGTGGAACCAGATCCAGTTGGAATTTGCCGCCTCGATGGCACACTAATGTTGTTTGCTGACGAGAGGCTCGAAAATGGGACGATGTAAGTTTTTTATGTAGGTTTTTTCGATGATTGTTTGAGAAACATTTTTCTCAATAGAAATCATAGTTTAAGTCAACGGGTATGGTGTTTCGCATTATTTGATAGAAAATAAAATGAGTACCACCCATATTTTACTCAAAAACAACGAGGAAAAGTGTAAAGTATTTATTTGGTACTGTTTTAACAGGTTCTAAAAATGACCGCGAGATGTCAGTCATGTCGATGTCAAATCCCAGCATTTTGCAAATTCCAAGCAGATATATTCGCTACGAGATATTGAAATAAATTCGGAGACTTTTGATACGAGAGACTTTTTTCTTCGCACAAATGAACAAAATTTGCGCAAATTAATTTGTAATTTCAAAATATTAGCACAAATGCATCGAATTCCCGTGTAAGCCAATAAACTGTTTCAGTCACTTCACCTTTTTCGTTCTTATCAGTACCCAAATTTCAGCACACCGAATGTGCCATGCGGCAAAAAAGTGGTATATTTAAACTGCGTGGTTTCAGTTCTGTGGACTGACCAGCCTATACTGATATAGTTATTTCCATTTATTTTCGATCGGTGTTATCAAACGCGATTGCGAGATACGAAATTTTCACGAGATGTCGCAGAATTTTGGCCGAAGGTTTTGTGAAAATTTATTTGAAATCGTACGTTTGGTTCCGAAGAAATACAAATCCGAGTGACCAAAACACGATGCAGCCAACCTTGAAGAATTTGAAAAACAAAAAAATCAAGTCCGCGGCAGGGAGGGAAATAAGGAAGTAAGGACACGGGCATTTTCAAAAACCCTTTAGAATAAAATTAAAACCAAAATCGTACCGTAATATCGAATTAGAAATTTTCGATCGAATTTCGAACCTAAATAAATATTTAAATTAACGTTTTCGTCGAAAAAGAAAAAAAAAAGTGGTTCAAACTGGGATTTGCGGGTGAGAAGCGTGGAGATAGTATAGTAAAAATAAATGCCCGAAGCTGTAGTGGGTAGAGTCTTATATATAATATGAGTTTAACGTCCAGGAGACAGTAAAATGTTGTTGGAGTCACACACCTGTACCTCGTACATGTTTCTCACAACTGGCGTTGCCTCAACACCAGTATGTCCACTACCGGAGGTAGTGGGAGAACCCCGGCGCATCGCCTGTGCGCCGGAGCCTCGTGGGCGGAACCACGATACTGGGGGCGGTGTGCGAAGATAGCCTTCGGAGGCCACCTTCCAAGATTGTTCCTGAAAAACTAAAATTTTAATTATACATGACATGTACAAACAAACAATTTTATTGAAAAAATAAAAAATGTTGGTACAAAAATAGGAAATAATACTAAATTATTCTAAAAAAGAGAAAGAAAAACAACAAAGAAAAGAACTTTTTTCTGTTAAATAAAGTTTTCTTCTCTTCCGTCGACTGCCGGACAGTAAAAAAAAATAAGGAACTTATGAAGAGTCGGTACCATAGATGAAGGATTCTGGAAAGGAAGAATTGGGAGTTAGCAAGTCGGTAGCTCATTCATTGAATGGTATAGTTGCGCGCTCTGTCACCTATTGCCCGCGATCCTTCGTGAGGTGCATTGACAACAATAGTGGGTGCCAAAAATTGGAAGTATGCCTTTTTATCAACATAGTATCTAACTTAGGCTTCCCCCTAAAGACAGTGTAGGTCATCATCTAAATTTATAAGAAATTACTGAATAACCTATCCTATATATGTCATGTGTCAGGTAATCTTGAAAATTGCGGATAATGTTGAAACTAGTTTCTCATTATAGTATCCTTTATTCTTAGTTCTAAGGGAGCTAGAAATTTTAAAGGTCGGGTAGACACTTTTTTACTCGAGAACTGAATTTGCGCATGTCGGACCTTTCCGTCATGTGACTTCTCAAGTCCTAGGACTTTCGCGAGTTTATATACTCCCGGTTTCGACATGTAGTCCAGGACATGGACAATGTCTCCTATTTCAGGTTGAAATGGCACCGTGCGATACACATTTGGTATCGGTCTTGGTGGTCTATCTCTTAGATATAAAAGATATTCCCTTTTCCATGATAACCAAAGTTTGGAAAGATATTCTTGGTCAAGTTTCCATAATTTCTGGAGTTTATTGACTGTAGGAGTATTATCCTCTACTGTCTGACCAATCGGGATTGTCAAAGACCCGAGATTCGCATGAAGAAAATGCGAAGGTGTCAAAGTATTTTGACCTACTTCATCCGAAGATGGGCATAATGGACGTTCATTGACCATAGTCTGAATGTCCTTCAAGCTAGCTTGAAAAGTATGGGCATAGATAGAATTATGTCCGTGTATACGGAAAAAGACTTGTTTTATAATTCCTATGATGCGTTCATATACGCCTCCATACCATGGCGCTTTAGCGGGTATAAAGTGCCATTTAATGCCTTTCAATTCTAGATTGTCTTTCACTTCATTTTCTTCTGAAAAGGTAAACCAATACTCTGGTAGATATACCGAGAGTAATTGAAATTGTGCGGCATTATCAGATAAGATTGCTTTAGGCGTTCCTTTATCTGCAAAAAAGGTCAGAAATGCAGTCCATATTTCTGTGGTAGTCAAAGATGATACTGAGATCAAATAAACGGCTCGTGTAGAGAGACACGTAAAGACTAAAACCCATTTTTTATAGATGGGCGTAGTTGGTGTAGCCAACCTACATTTTCTCTTTGGTAAATAATTATCAAATACAGAGAAAGGACCAAATATATCCACACCTGTATAGGTAAAAGGATGTGTAAATGGTATAAGACGAAAATCGGGCAGTGACGAATGCGTCGGTTGCTTGAACGGTCTGTTCTCAGATTTCTTACATAACACGCAAGATTTTTTCAAAATTTGCGGTAACACTTTCAGTGCTCTAGGCACGAAGTAGTGTCTAAGGAAATCAGACATTGTAAATTTATTTCCGGCATGTACTAATTTAAGATGGGTATGCATCAAAATTAGTTCAGTCAAATATGACTTATGGTGCATAAGAATAGGGGATAACATATCCTTAGCTTAAGGAATTTCTGGAAGATAATTTTTCAGACGTATAATTCCCGAAGGGTCCAAACAAATATGAAATTTTTCATATGCTACATGTTCGGGCGGATTATCTCCTAGGAGTATTTCAAATAATTTCGAAAAATATTTCTTTTGATCCGCATAAATGAAACAAAGTAACGCAAAGTGAAAATTATTTCCAACTATTGCATAGGGTGTTAACAAACGTTTCCTCTTAATCCTTCGTTGATTAAAACGTCGGATTGCCTTAATACATTGCGAAAATGTTTTAACTAACTTTTTCAGAGAATTAAATTTCTCAATTTCAATTCCAAACGGTGTATTCCTAGGAGGATGGATGAAATTTGAATAAGAAGTTATTTGGGTTTTCAAACCTTTTTCTGATTTAGCTGACAAATCTACAGGTTGAGAGGATGGGTTTGTTATCACTTCCGTTTCCTGTGAAGGAATCGGTTGTGAAACCGGTATCTGAATTTCAAATTCATTGGTTTGCGAATTTATAAAAAATTGCGGAATAAAACTTTTCTTAGAATTTTCAATTCTTCTCAACTTTGCTGTACGATGTTTATCGAAAATGTCATCTGAAATCTCAGGAATTGAAGCAGATAATGTTGAGGAAAAGTTTAATGAATCTCTAAGTGTACAAAATACTGGAGTAGAGTATTCATCTTCAGACAAATCTGGAAGTGATTGAATCACATGCAAATCGGTTTTTGGCCATGAGATGCAATCCTGACTTAACCACTCTGGTCCTGTCCACCAAAGGGACGTAACCAAATCATTTACTACAGATCCTCTGGATCCAATGTTGGCTGGGTTTTCAGCTGACGGAACGTAGCGATATTCTACGGCTGGAATACTCTTGATTTCAGATACTCGATTTGCAACAAATTGAGGTAAAATTTTTCTTTGCAGTAACCACGTCAAAACGCACTTACTGTCAGACCATAAAAATGTCGGTGAATTTGACAAGTCCATCGGTTTGCGAGTGGTACGCAAACCTCTAGCACCAATTAAGGCACCTAACAATTCTAGTTTCGGAATTGTAATAGGCTTCATAGGGGTAACGCGTGATTTTCCTAACAGAAAGCGTACCGAATAAGTGTTTAAATTCTTATTATAGAAGCGAATATAGATGACCATTGAAAACGCTGTTTTAGAGGCATCAGTAAATACATGTAATTGACATGTATCGGGGTCGTAAGTCCCTATGTACAATTGTCTGGGTAGGCAATAATTAGTACATTGCATCAAATCATTTAAGATATCAGATGCTACTGATTGTAATTTAGTCGGGATGGGTTCATCCCACTTTAGGCCTTCCGACCAAAGTATTTTTATAAATGATCGAGATGGTATAAAAGCCGGGGCAAACCATCCTAACGGATCATAAAAGGAGGACATCACTTTTAAAAACAAACGTTTAGTCCAACAAGCAGTTAGGGCTTTAGGAGTGGGAATGTACATGATATCATTATCCATGTCCCAAACTAAACCTAATACTTTGACTAGTGGTTTGTCCAAAGATCTCGAAGGATCAAAATCCTTTCTTAGCGGAACACAATTAGTACCCCAAAGGGCAAGTTCCATAGAAATGTCACTAAAAAACTTGTTTGATTTGACATACAATTCTTTTAAAGCTTCATAAGTTGGCAAAGAAGTTGCCAAGTTATCAACATAGAATTGTTGAAGAAAACTATCATGGAATTTCTTATCAACCATTTGAAAATGATGTAATAAGACTGCAGCCAAGAGAAATGGTGCTGTTACAATTCCGAATGGGACTCGACAAAAGCGATAAACAATTAGATTTTTAAGATCTAAAGGTTTATGAGGATCTTTCATCCAAAAGAATCGAGTTACATCTCTATCTTCTGGGTGAAGGCCGATCTGATGAAACGCTTTACAAATGTCGGCTACAACTGCAAAAGGATTTTTGCGGAAACTTATGAGAATGGATACTAGATCTGCCAAAAGAATCGCACCTTTATACATGCAATCATTTAGAGAATGATTAGAAGATTTTGATTTTGCTGAACCGTCAAAGACAACACGAAGTGGTGTGCTTTTCGTTGGATCATAAATGCCTTTGTGAGGAAGATAATGTATCAACTCACCAGGACGTTCATGTTCTATTGGTTCGATCATTTCTAATTTAACCAGTGATTGAAAATACTGATCATAGAGATGGAAGAACTCGAGGTTCTGTTTCATTTTAGGAACTTGCTGGTCTAATCTTTTGATTGCAAGCCTATAGTTATCTTGTAATGGTGGAGGATTAAACCTATACAACCATCTAATCTGATAACGATTATTTACTAAACGAACGTTTTTGTAAAATAATCTAAGTGCTTCAGCTTCCGCTTCAGCCTCAACAAGATTGTTGGATTCGATACCCAAAGTATCGAGTTTCCAAAAATTTTCGACACTCTGTGGAGAGGTTAAAAATGTTGGAATAAAAACATCACTTTCAGATAAAGGAACTACTGTACCACCTAACATATGACCGAAGTCCGTTTCAATTAGGGTTAAAGTAGGAGATATTTGTACAATTTTCCTCACGAAGGACCACATATAATCATTTCCAATAAGCAAATGGATCGTAAGTTCATGATCTGCTTTTGTAAATTCAATATGGGAATATTGAGGGTACAACTTTTTAAACTCAACGAAATCCGGATGAGATAAAGAATCAGCTATATGACTAACTGTTTTTGCTATAATCGGAACAGTTGTTCCATCAGGTTTTTGAAGATCGAAAGATACTTTATGGGATCTAAAAATTTCTGATTTTTGGTTAGCAAGACCTTTAAATCGCATTAATTCTATATTTTCCGAGAAATTCAATTTCAGATACTTATTTGCATAAGTATGGAAAATGTATGTTTCTTTGCTTCCACTATCAAAAAATCCATTAATTTTTACGGGTTTTGGTAAGTGTGATGCATGAACATACGACAAGAATGTTAAATAATGCGCAGAAGTATTATTATTAGTAAAAAAAGTTTTTGACTCACTTAAAACTGGTAATCCTTCAGCTCCTAGGGGTTGATTGGATTTTGGTACCGTGAGTTCCAGATTCACTGAATCATTTCTGGTACTTATCTGGAAGTTGTGCCTTATAGGCAATAAGGCTATCCTTCCATACTTCGACTAACGGAAGTGTCACTGGATAATTCACCTTGGGGCACAAGTTACTATGGTGATCCGTTGCAAGGCACGTTAGCCATTTGCAATGAATCGGAGGCGCAACTCTGCATATCGCTGTGCCAGGGTGTTTCCTAACACAACGAGTGCAGAGTTGATGCTCCTCGTAAAACTTTTTACGTGCCTCCAAAGTGTTCACTCTGAGACAGAGGTGACTATGGTGTTGCCCATTACAGAAGATGCATCTTCCTTGGGTGGGAGTGGGGTTGGTCCTCAACACGCTGGTTGGAATTTCCTTCCCCTTCGAAGTTTGTAGAACTGGTCCCAACACACCTGAAGAAAGAAAAGAATTAACATCATCAGTTGAATCTAGATTCAGACGTTTTTTCCCTCTTTTAAGATTGGATTTATCCTTTCTTTTTTTAGGTTTATCAATTTCTTTTGAAATGACTGCAAAATTTTGTCTGCCTTTAGGCTTACTATTTTGGTTACTATTAACTTTTTTCGGTACCGAAGTACAAGTTGGTTCACGAAGTTCTTGTATTGAAATAAAATTTTGAAGTGCTTCGAATAAATATTTAACATTTCTTTCATTTGTTTTTAAATGAGTTAAATAAGACCTGGGTGGGAATTTTTTAACAATTATATTGAAGAGTTGTTCTTCATCAACTGTTTTGCAAACCATACGATAGCGTTCTATCATAACTACAACAGAATCTAATCCATCTTGAATGGAAGAAATGTCATTCGTAGTTGTTGGAATTGCAGTAATTTCCTCCCATAAGGCAGCTCGAATTTTAGATTCATTGCCATAACGACTATGTAGAAATTTTAAGCGCTGGTCGTATCCCAATTTATCAGGTGAAAAATGGCTAATTTTATCACATAAAAATTTAGGCAGCGCAGCCTGTAAAATATTAATTTTTTGGGGTATGGCTTTATCTTGTCTCTGATGAACATAGAGAAAGAAACCATTAATGAACCCTGGATACCTAAGTATCTCCCCGTTCCATTTTTCAAGATAAAATTTTGGGGGTTTCAGATTCGAAAAACCTTGTTCTACTTGAATCTGTGGTTCATGTTCCCAACATTTAGGGATCTGATTGAAAGAATCGATATTTATTAAAGGAATGCTAGTTTGCGAAACAGTTGTTTCCAATACACGAGGTATTGAAGCATTTTCAATTGAAGAACAGTCATTCAATTGAGTAGGTAATGGAACTTCTGTCGAAGTTTGAGATTGCTCACCTCTGATCCTTTTTGGATTACGGTTGCTCTCAACTTCAGCAGAATTTCCATTAACCACTTGTTGTAAACTACGTTTATTAGAAATGGTTTTCCTACTTTCAATTACAACCGGCTGTTGGCGTCCCTTCGTCGTTTTACCAGAATCGAGATTCTTCTGTTGACCAGATGACGAAGGTATTGGTTGGGTTTGGGTTTTTGATCCCGCAGCCTTTGTTGAAGTCTCTTCTCGAGGAAGGTGGAGCTTCTCGAACTCAGCCATCGACATCTTCAGCTCCCACTCAACAGTATATTCGAGTGTTTTGAGCTTCTCATCCACTCTCCTATACTGTTGAGCAATATTGGCAAATTGAGCCCGAGTTTCTAGAAACTCTTGAGCAATTTCTTTTGCTCTTTTTGCTCGCTGACGTTCTTCCTCAGCTTTTTGCTGGCGCTGTTGCTCCTCTTCAGCTTTTTTCTTGGCCTCAGCAGCATCAGCGGCAGAATCAGAAACAGATTCTGAAGTCTGTTGACTAGAAGCCGTGGTATGGAATTTTTTCAAAATCCTTGATTTTTTCACTACCAGGCTTCTAGCTAAACTTTTGGCTGAAAGGATTAACTCTTTCGTGGTTCCCTTGGGAATATGTTGTAAATCGTCTATGCACATGTTTATGGCGGAGATTTCTGAGAGTACCTCTTCATGATCCGTATTCTGATCCAGAGGTTTTTGAAGGATATTCTCCAAGGTGATCAAATAAGTTTTCACATCTTCGATGGTGCCATTGAAATTTTCAATTTCAGAAATTTGTGAATAAGCCGTTCCAGAATGGTAAGATTCAGACGATGTTAAAGATCTATATTCGGATCCATTGGGATCAATATTACTAGGTTGATCAACCGGATGATCTTCTTCATCTGTATGAAGATGTTGATCCTCATCTTCTGTAGGAAGGTCCGGGACATCAATATCACCTTCTTGTTGATTCAAGAGAGCATATGGATCATTAAGATCGATCTCATCATCGAGGATGGGTGGGAGATTATCCGGCTGAATCTCTTGCGACATGTTAATGGATGTTCTATTAAGAGATTTAAGAAAAAAAAAAATATTTTCATTACAGCCAGAAAAAAAAATTTTCAGAAAAAATACGCGAAGTATTCGTCATATATCGTAATAACATTCGTCTACATCAATATGGAAAAAGGGGAAAAAAAAAATTTTTTTTGTAAGAGAAAAAATTTATTTTTATACGTAATCTAGGTTACGAGAGCATTGGCCTAAAGAAAATGTAGGTCAATGTTACGAATTTCTAATTCGGAAAGAATAGCGGACGTAATGTTTTCGAGTGTATATGGAAATTGCCTACTCTGATTACGCGTAAGGAAAAAACGCTAGGTTTTGCTATTACGGATCGAAAAAAAATTTTTTTTTTTTTTTTTGGCAAAAATAATATATTTTTGTTATCCAAAGATGACGAATTGTTTAATTTTTACCGAAGTAATTTTTCATCAAAATTCGTAAATTTTTCTAAGTGTTTAGGCTCAGAAAAAAAATCGGGCATGACCCAGGGGCGAATATACAGTTTTTATTCGCGAATACACAGAATTAGCCAAATTCAGGAAAAATTATATATTCTGGAAATATCCAAAAAAAAATCGGGCGTGACCCTAGTACGTTAAGACGTATTTTTGTCACACCAGATACAATTCACGAAGAATAATAAAAAAATTATTTATTTTGGAGATGTCCAAAAAAAAATCGGGCGTGACCCTAGTACGATAAGACGTATTTTAGTCACGCCAGATACAATTCACTAAGAATGAAAAAACAAATATTTATGCATAAAAAATATGTATGTTTATCTGACCATGATCCAATGATGCCAAAGAAATTAGCTATAAGGATTTTGCCGGAAATGTTTTCCTAAATTTCGAAAAATTCTAAATTGTCATGTAAAATCAGTCAGATTTCGTATTTTTTCCTTGAAAAATTGTCAAACAGGTAAAGTTTTTTGTTTGAAAAAAAATTTGAGCGTGACCCTGGGGCAATAGGCCGTTTTAGGTTCACGAACTAATACAAATTCACTGAATTAAGTTTTATCCATATTTTTCAAAATATTATTCATTGAGGCAAAAATATTTTAGCTTTAAAAATTATTAAAGGAAAAAATCATAAAACAGGCTGTTTTGTATCACGAATTTGCATAATTCATTTGCCAATAATATTTCATAGAAGAAAAAAAAAATTTTACATCATTAAAATGAGATGGTCATATACCTAGGTATGCAAACATAATTATGAATTATGAAAAAATTAATAATTATTGTAAAAGGTCAGTACTTACTGATTTCGTATTTCAACTGTTTCTCCAATATGGACGATGCCCACTACACCAAAAAAAGGGTAGGATACAAGAAACGAACAAGAAATGTTGCAAATAATAAAAAAGAAAATTGAAATTTGCATAAAATTAAAAAAAAATATATAATTAACACACAAAACAAAGAATCGCGAAAACAAAACGACAACAATTAAAATAAAGAAGGCAGAAAAACAAGAATTCGAACAGCACTGGAACTGGGTAAATGCACCTGAAGTGTAACAGTTGGAAGGACAATGTGCGCATCTATTTTTAGCGCGCACATTCGTCCTCGTGCAGAATTTGGTTGCCTTATTGTTGTCGCTGCTGACGCAGCATACCCTATACTTTGCGTATGTGTAGGTATGTTTCGTATTTTTCACGTAAATTCTTACGTATGTGTGCGGGCGATATCTAGATATCGATGTATTTTTTATACAAATCACGGTAGGACGATGTATTATTCGTAAGAATTGTCCATTTTTCGTTGCGGTGCAGCGATTTTTTACGTATTTAGGGGCGTGTCATTATAGTTCGCTCGTGTCCTTGATTTACGAGAAATCGTATATTTTTTGAAGCGAAAAAAATGATGATTGTTTCGCCCAAGTTTGTGCGTGTTCTAAAACATCGGCTATTATTTTCGTATAGAAAAAAAAATAGGGAGAGAAAAAAAAACTTCGTTATGTGAACGAGAATATCGGAATTATTAATTTCGTGTATATTCTCGTCAGCCGTTTTTACGAATTCTTTTTATTAGGCTGTATAATAGGAACAAAATTCGACTGAATTATTTTGTCAGCAGAATGCTGGGGGCGGCGAGAAAAATTATAATAATAATTTTTTCGTCGCATTATTACGATGAATAAAAGAAAATGACTGTCGTAAATTAATTTAATTTAGGCATTATTCTTTAATGACGAATCTCTAGGATTGTAGGTGCGTTAAAGATGAATACAGAAATTATTTTTCTGTTAATCTGTAAGGATTAAATAATATTACAAGAAAAGTTCATTTCCGAGGAAAATTTTTCTTATTAAATTTGAGAGTTAGGCGAAAACGAATTTTCGAGTGGAAGCGTATTTGGGTTTTCAGAATTATTAAAATTCCTTTTGCTAGAAACAATTCTAGAGGCGAATTACGAAAATTCATGATTCCCAAAGCGAATTACGAAAATTCAGGGGTTATATACAGTGCTCTTGCTACCATGTAGTGGGTAGAGTCTTATATATAATATGAGTTTAACGTCCAGGAGACAGTAAAATGTTGTTGGAGTCACACACCTGTACCTCGTACATGTTTCTCACAACTGGCGTTGCCTCAACACCAGTATGTCCACTACCGGAGGTAGTGGGAGAACCCCGGCGCATCGCCTGTGCGCCGGAGCCTCGTGGGCGGAACCACGATAGAAGCTACCTATTGCACCACAGCATGAAAGTTTGACGTGTTTTTTTGTTTTTTCACGTTAAGCGTGGTAAACCAAGATGTGCGCACTACGCAAGAAAGGCCCCGCAAAGCAGATAAGGAAAGTGCGCGTCATCAAGGTTTTAGCTGTTTTTCGCGAAGATCCGGCGTGAGGATGACCGTTTACTCGTCATAAAATTATGTAAAAAAAAAATTAAAAAAATACGCTTGTCACGCGAACCACGTTTCAAAAACACGAGTAAAAACGGTCATCCTCGCACTGCACCTTCGCGAGAAAGAGTGTAGCACTCGGCGACTATAGCGCCTGCCTGATGATTGACATCGGATTTTTGAAGGCTTTCGCTTTTTTATAACGTGAAATTCGCTCTCACCCCTTTTCAATTTATTCGTTCACGTATCTACGTGCGTTTTTAGGTGGATTTCGAAAAATCTGCGTATTGCGGATGGTGGTACGTCACAACTTCCAGAACGTTTCATTGTGGTTTTTCGTATCGTATCGTATCGTATCGTAGTCCGCAGACTTCGAAGACACTCGGTGCTGCCATTTAGCTCTTCGCCACTTGTAGGCCAAATTACTTTCGTCGCCTTTCCCATCTCATTCGGGCTTTGTGCAATAAAGCGGAGACGTACCCGTCGGGAGGGAGGGTATAGTTGTCACAAATAAACACAATAGTAGTCAAAGAGTATATTATTATAAAAAGGTGAACAGATTATTACAAAAGTATGAACAACGTAAGAGTAATAATGAATTAATAAATGAAGTAAGATTAAGTTAACGAACGAACGAACGAACGAATGAATAATAATATACCGAACATTAGACTATTTATAAGGGTGAAGTTCGAGTGATTTGAATTGGGTATTGTGGGAGATATGAATATGATTGGTTGTTTGAGGAAAACGTATTTTAGGTAAAACCAAAGAAATTAAAAGGAAGTGACATAAAGTAGGAGTGTTTAAGAAATTAATAAGAATTGGAATTATTGCGAGGTATCGAAATATATTCGTAGAAAAGATGACATCGTGGAATATAGACGAGAATAGTTTATGGTGTACCGGAGGTGATGTCATCAGACAAGTCAAGACTTGAAACACAAGTTTGAACTAGTCTTAAATGACGCGAATGAAAGGAAGTGTAAGTAGATGGAAATATGAAGAATAATGTGGGAAAATACGAATTAATAAAGTACGAGAATATTTTGAAATAATATGTATGAAAATATCATTACAGGTACGAACAAATTTGCGATAATTTTGTAAAGGTAGCCGTAGGTAGTGGGTAGCGTAGGTAATAGTCAAAAGTGTGAGAAAATATTTTCAACAGATGGAATCTGTCCTAAATTTTGTAAGTGGAGCGAACAAAAATAATTTTCGCGAGCGAACCCTCTTCCACCCGAGGCAAAATCCGGAATACACTGCCGGTAAAAAACTCTAGCGTCGCGATACTTGGCTAGAAAACACGGTTTGCCAATTTGAATCTACAATTTAAAAATAAAAACTTATAACCCGTATTAATACAACGCGGAAAAGACGCTCCCAACTCCTCGCGAAATAAATTCGAAAAAGATAGAGGTACGTTTCAAGCGGTGCCTGCGACTTGCTTTTCACCAGTAATTCGTGTTTGTTTTACATTTCCCTCGGAAACTACTACTCAGTAGGCACTGTACTCCTATTTGACCCGGTCCGGCGTAAAAATTACGTTTCATAAAAATTTTGTACCAACTTCTTTTGCTTTCCCACCAAATTCTGGAAAAACCATTTTCTCGTTAACTTTTTCTTTTCAGCTTTCCTCGGACACTACCGAACTAATAGCCACCAAATTTCGATGTTTCCTGAAAATTTCACCCCGATTCTTTTTCGAAGTTTATTCAAAATTCCAGAGAAACCACTTTTCTGAGAATTTCTTGTTCTTTCAAAATCGTGAACACAAATTTTAGGCGATATATATAGTTACGTACCTACGTAAAACTAAATCGAGCAAATATATTAAAATATCTGATTCAACTCCAAATTATTTTTCATCTAGAATATACAGTTTATTGGAATCAGAGAAAAAATTCATGAATAGATTTTTGAAATAATAATTAAAATTTAAAATAAGAAAACTGGATAAAAAAGAAAAAGAAAAAATAACAGTGAAAAAGAATTCGAAAAAATAGAATTAAAAGAATAAAATTTTATAAGAAAAATAGAAAAAGAAGTAATTGAAAATAAAAAATTTATACCAATAACGAATAGAGACGAAAAATTATTAGGTTTCAAAAAAATTGAAGGGGAAAACACGTGGAATGTAAATGAAATAAAACCAATCCAAGCCCCATTAGGAAAAGTTTTCAATGGGAAATACTACTTGGATTGGAGGAGAATGATTATTTCAGCCATAAGGGGTGCTGGTTATTACGACATCTTCGGAGAACACAAATTCTTACAATCCTATATATCCCACATTGATGATTTGAACTTTAGGCCCAATAAAGAAATGATAAATTATCGTAAGATGCAGGACAATGCCAAAGCATTTGTACTTGAGAGAGTTTCCAATGATATTACAAAACAAATAAGAGATTGTAATACTGCCATCATGATGTTAAAAAAATTGGACAATATTTATTGTACAAAAACATCAGTAACAGCTAATATGGCTAAATCTAAGTGGATGGAGTTCAGATTCCAACCGGGAGGTAACATGAGAGGATTCCTTAAAAAATGGGACGAGCTTGTTACGGATGTAAGAGATAGTGGAAAGGAAGTAAGTGAAGATAAAGAATTAGAAAACTTACAAATTGCATTATGTTATGAACAGGCCCTGGCGAAAATGCAATTCAAAAATTTACCCGCCAACGAAAAAAATATAGATAATTTTAAATGAATTCTGAGAGAGGATGCAGATCGGAAATTTAGATATCAAACGTTAAAGAAACAAAATAATAATAATCACAATAATAATAATAATAATTTTAGGAGTAATGGTAACGGAAATGGTAATGGCTATAGAGGTCGAAACAATAATTATAGAGGAAGAAATAACTATAGGGGAAATAATTATAATAATTACAGAAATAATAACAGGAATAATGGTATGAATAATTCGTATAATAATGGTAATGAGTCAAACTCACAACAAAATAATGGTAGTAATTCGAATAATAATGGAAATGGTAATTACAGGGGAAACAATTTTCGTAATAATAGTAATTACCGTGGTAACAATTATAGAGGTAATAATAGGAACTATAACCCAAACAATCCAAAATGTTATAAATGTGGCCAAAATGGACACATAGCTCAAAACTGTAATAATAATAATCCCCAACAAAGTAATAATAATGAAAATAGTAATAAAAACCAAACTACTTACCCGCCTAAACCAACACAAAATAATAATAATTCGAATAAAAAAGAGAATCCTGAACAGCAGGTAAAAATGTCCTGTATGATTAAAAAATTCTCAAATGATTCGAATGATTGGTTATTAAATAAATTATTTAAAAATAATAAATATACCGAAAATTATACGAACTTAGAAAATAAAGCAATTTTGAATGGAGAGGCAGAAGTCCACCTAACATCTGATATAAATAAATTAACTAATATTAAAAAATTTATCACCCCTGTAAAACTTCAATGTGCGGGCAAAAATGCCTTCTTGTATGCCACTCATACTGGTCAAATGATTATAAAAGTTGAAAATTCAAATAAAATACAATCATTAATTGAATTAAATGATGTACATTACGTACCCGATTTGAATATCGATATAATTAGTGCAATTAAAATTACAAATACAGGTACAGTAAATATTGACCAACAAAAAAATTGTGCTAATATATACTTCATAGAAAGTGGTGAGATTTTAATAACTGCTCCAAAGGAAAATGGCATATTTTATATTCATTATAACTCAGTTAATAATAATAATGATATCATAAAAAAAAAATCAGAAAAATTTTGATCTAGAATTAGAAGATTGCACAAAAATATGCCCCGTAACCCAAGAAAATGAGGACAAATGGGACAATTTTTCAGTTGAGCTAGAAATACAAGAAAATGATAATAATAACACGTTTCTAGATAATGGAGATTTATCTGATGGGGGTGAATTAAATAATAATAATAATTTTGAACAAATATCAAATGATGAAAGATCAATTAATGATGATAACACTGATGATATGAACAATGTTCAAAATAATAACAATAATATATTTAATAAAAAAAAATGGTAATTCACAGAAGGTTGGGTCATTTGAATGCACGATATATCCAAAAATTGAAAAGTTTGTCAATAGGTATACCAGATAATTTAAATTTTAGGGACGATGATTTTAAAAACTGCCAAATCTGTTGCATAGCAAATAATATGAAACTGGGTCATAATGGAATGAGAACAAAACCAACAAGGAAATTAGAAATAACTTCTTCAGACATAATGGGCCCATTCATGCCATCAATCGCTAACCAAAAATATATTCTAACCTTTATTGACCACTATTCGAAATATACATTCGTCATACCAATTTCAACAAAAAATCAAGTGGCAATTGAATTTAAAAATATAATAATGTCTATGAAAAATAAATTTTCCGATTTTCCCATAGGGACTCTCAGATGCGACAATGCAAAAGAATACACGTATACAAAAACAGTCAATTATTGTCGAGAAAATGGCATTACAATGGATTACATAGTTCCTTATTCTCCAGAGCTGAATGGCGTACCCGAAAGGCAAAACTAGACACTTATGAGGAGTGTAAGAGCCATGCTCATCGACGACAATTTTGACATTAAATATTGGTCATATGCTATTGTAACATAAGCTTATTTGATAAATTGTTCACCCACAAAAGCCAACATAGATTTTAAAACACCATACAAACTATTTTATGGCATAAAACCCAATTTAAAAAATTTAAAAGTATTTGGACATATCCCCTTAGAGGTGAGAAAGCAAAACGCAACAAAAGCTAAATCAAAATTGAAACACAAAATTGATCCCAAATTAGCACATCGAGCAGAAAAAAGCATTATGATGGGATATACAAACACAGGTTATTGTTTAAGAGATCCATTTGACACCAGGTCGTACGTTGCATGTGATGTGAGGGTAGATGAGTCCCAAAATATTAAATCATTAGAAACAGCTGATAAAACATTAACAATTAAACTGGCAAATTATTAATAGGATCTTGGTATAATAAATCCCATCATCATGAATATCAATATTAATTATAACAAAACATATATAGAAGATTGTGTACCAAAAGGTTTTAATGAAATAAATAACAATCCTTTTAGAAAAGAATGGGTAAACGCAATAAACAATGAGTTTAACTCATTAAATGACATGAATGTTTGGGATATAGTGGATTATGATCGTCAGAAATTAATTGACACCAGGAGACCTATTATGAAACTTTTATCATGTTAACACTGCGGTGATAAAGTGTTCAAATTCCTATCACCGTATTATGAAAAAATGATAACGTGGTAAAATGAAAAAGAGGTGGGTTAAAGTGATAAAGTTAACGCCACCTTCTAAGCAGGTGTTAGGGTGGTAAAGTGATATTTTGTAGATTTTGTTCCACATTTGTGTTCAACCTCTGTATATATCTCTCTTTCCTCAGTGCACATCGACTCAGTTGATCAAGAGTTTGAAGAAATTCAAATTGCAAATGTAATTCCATTTTTTTAATACCACCTAACTTGAAATAATTGTTTAAATAATAAGTACAATACTTTCCGGTACTCCGTATTTGAAAAAACAGTTTAAATAACTTTAAAAAAACTCTTATCAATCGCTGTTATCATTGTGTTTTCACTTAGTTTCATAATACCATTTTCAGGACTTTTTTTTAACGCGCTATCCCATTATCCATTTATCACCTTATCCCTAGCGTGTTAACGTGATAAAAGTTTCATAATAGGTCTCCTAGTGGATATTTACTATTAAATACGATGAGTATGGAAACCCCAAACCAAAGGCAAGACTAGTAATAAGGGGCTTCAAAGATCGAACTGAATACAATATCACCGAAACACATGGCCCCGTTGCATCCATAAGCACCATCAGGTGGTTACTTTCCATTGTGAATAAACAAAAATTAATACTTGTACAATATGACGTGAAAACGGCCTACCTAAATTCTCCTATTATAAAACCAATTTATGTTAAAAGGCCAGAGGGAATAAATATCAATGAGAATCAGGTTTTGGAATTAAAATATACAAACTTAAAACATCGAGCAAATCTTGGTACGACTTATTGGACTCAAAAATAAAAGAAATGGGTTTTACAAGAACAAAGGCAGATAGGTGTCTACATCAAATGAATACTAATAACGAAAATACATATTTTTTAAGTTACGTAGATGATATTCTAATAGCCTTAAATTCACAAATGGCAATAACAACAATTAATGAACAACTTGAAAAATCATTCACTATCACAATCATTAATAATCCGAAATTTTTTGTGGGACTGGAGATCGAAAGAAATATTGAAAATAGAACAATAATATTATCCCAGCAAAAACATATCGATAAAATGATTAAGAAATTTGGAATATCAAAAGTAAAAAAGACAAACACTCCAATGGAGACTGGCCTAAAAATAGAAAAAACAGAAAATGGAAAAGACGATACTGAGTACAGATCTATGATCGGGGGATTACTGTATCTAGCCAGATTAACTAGACCAGATATATTGTTCTCAGTAAATTTTTTCTCCCATTACCAAAACAATTCCAATGACACACTCAAAAATTACGTTAGAAGGATATTTAGATACATAAGCTCAACAAAAAATTATATACTAACTTACAAATCTGAGGGAGATGGAATTCAAGCCTATGTGGATGCTTCGTACACCCCTCAAGTAGACGATAGCAATATTAATCCAAATAATTTACAAAAAGGAAAATCAATTACTGGATTCATGATTTTTGCAAATGGTGATTTGATAGAATGGAATTGTTCTAAACAGACAATACATGCTTCATCTAGTACCGCTGCTGAAGTCATAGCAGTTTTTGACACTTTGGATATAATAAAAGTAATACAACATATGAATTTCGAAATTTTTGGGAAAAAAATAATTGTGGACGTAATGAAGGATAACATCTGCACACAGAAAATTTGCTCTGGGGGAAACCAAAAGAAATTGAGAGCACTTATGTTAAAGTGCTACTCAATTTTAGAGGCAATGGAAGAAAAAATAATTCACTTCAGATCTGTCAACTCCAAAAATCAACTTGCAGATTTACTTACGAAATCTCTAGACAGAACAAAATTTGAAAATCTCATAATAAAAATTCTGGAAAATACAAATTTGTACATATAGATACTCGAAAAACGTTTATTCAGAAAAATAACCGTCCAAAATATAAGTCGTCCCAAAGTCAAAGATTGAAGTCCAAACACGAAATATATTGTACAAGAAAATACCCCTATATTATTAACAAATAATACTTAAGAAAATAACATACTCGAAATT
Organism: Ericerus pela; assembly: GCA_011428145.1. NCBI lineage: Eukaryota > Metazoa > Arthropoda > Insecta > Hemiptera > Coccidae > Ericerus > Ericerus pela. Next base: position 1,002,481 of record WOFM01000178.1, on the reverse strand, counting down.
ACTTGTCAAAAATAGATACTCGACTTTTCTACAAACCCAACAATGAAAACAGAATTGAAATCGAGCAAGTATAAACCCTATAAACGCAAATAATAGAAACAGCATACAACTTTGTACAGGCGTGAGAAAAATACATGAAAAATTCCCACAGAACGAGTGAAAAGAAAGCCTTAACAATGTGTGATAGATAAAAACTCATTACATGACCGCAATAAAGATTAGCCAAATAGCCTGCCTTATCCTAAAATAAACATGTTCAATGCCACCTCAAATACAAAAGAAAAACACAAAAGATAAAACTAACATACAACGTATATTATCCTTTCAAATTATTGCATGTCATACTTGATAAGATTATAAAACGTAACGTTCTGTATGCACACTCGTATATCTTAAACTCTTTTGTCAATTTTATTTCCTTTCGATTTTTTTTTTTTTCCTTTCATACCTTATACTCGTGAATGTTCGAGAATTCATTTCGGCACACGCCACAATGAATCATTATATACAGGTAATTATTTTTTGCATGTTACCATTTTTATTTTATTTTTTATTTTTTTACAGGTTACCATTTTTTATATATACATATATTATTTCAATATTCATATCACTCTCGCTGCCATGTGTGCACCCGTGCACACAAATCCGATTGCCATTTACGCCGTGTGTGCTGTATTGCACACGGATCATACCAACATATTTTGATTGTGTGCTGTAGAGAACACAGTATACATTAAAATCAATGTGATTTTTGGATTCTACTGGCTTGAATACATCTAACTCTCAAATAGCACAGAAATTTGGCAACATAGTAACAAAAGATGCGTGTTTCAAGAATGCTATAGAGTGGCATATGAAAAGTACGTTTTCAGCTTATTACATTGATTGTTTATCAATTGTTGAGGCATTCCTAAAGGTCTTATCAGTTTCTTAATATTGTATTTACCACCTAGATTGCTCATGGGTGGAAGTATGTTTTTAGCTCTTCAGGCCACGTGTGCTGTATTGCACACGGGTGAAAACCTCCCTTAGACGGGATGGTATGATGAAAAAATGATAAATATATGTTATCTAGACCCTTCTAAATGAGATTCAAACTTTGGCTCAAAAAATTTTTTACACTGATTTTGGTGAAACCCTGTCTGGCAGCAAGAGTGCTAGTGGCCGCCTACACATCCCCAAATTGCAACATTACTGATTGGTTTGTCTGTTGTGGTAAATAAATCCTCTAACCCCAAAAATTTTAAAACTTTTTACTTCCCCTATAAAAACCAAAATTTTTAAATCTTCTTTCAGAATAATCCCAAGATAATTTGTCTTTTGTAAAATTATACCTTAAAAGGTTCTCAAATTTGCAGATAATATGTTTCAAAACAGTAAAATTAGAAATATAAAAGATATATGTAGAATATCCGGTGGATTTGAGGCTCTTTTGGATAAAAAATAAGTCAAATTGAACAAAGAAATTTGTTTTCTCCTTCATTCTGACTAATATCAACAGACAAAAATAGATTCCCCCAATATTTTTCATCTTTGTTGAATCCTTACGAAATTTTTTGTCATCTTTTTCTAAGAAGCGAGAAAAATATTAGTGGAAAGAGAGAAGAAATAAAGATTTGTTTGAGGAGCTTCTCTCTGAATATGTCCATCTTTTTTCAACTTATGGTTTTTTTTTTGGTTTCTCTCTGAAACAAAATTGCAAAATTCAGTCCCTTAGAGTGATCAAGACCAATAGAATTTCTGAGGCCTATGATAGGTGAAATTTTTCTTTATAATCTGATGAACACCGTAATGGGTAGAAGTTTTTAATCAGTGTGGTTTAAGGTTCAAGGGAGCATATAAATTGGTTGGAGTCATATGCCTGTTTCACATGCCATGTAACTCTTAACTGACATTGCCTCAACACCAGTATCTCCTCTGTCAAGAGGGAAAACTCTGCTGCATTGCGGATGCGCAGAAGTCTTATGGGTGGGAGCCATGACACTGTGGGTGATGTGTGAGGGTAGCCTTTGGAGTCTACCTTCTGAAGATCTACCTGAAATCTAAAACAGATTAGACATGACATGCACAAATACAAAACAAAATCTTTATTTAATGAAAAATAAAAAAGTACAAACTGTAGGAATAAAATAAAATAAAACAGTAAATAATACTTTAAAAAATTCAATTTAGTCTTCTTAGCAACTGCCAGATAAAAAAGAAAAGGAGGTAACAAATTATAATTTGGCCATAGATAATGGATTCTGAAAAGGAATAGTTAGGAATTAGCGAGTTGGAAAACATTATACATGTTTTAAAATGTGTGCATGCTCTGTTACCAGTTGTCCCATGATCCTTTGTGAGGTGCTTGACAACAATAGTGAGTGCCAAAAAATCAAAAGTATACTGTTTTTAGGAGCATAATATTCAATTATGGCGTGCCCTAAAAACAGTAAAGTAGAGATGGGAATTTTAGTTCATTTTGCAGATTTAGTTTATTGAGTCTGCTTTATCAAAGTGAACTAGTTCAATTAGTTCAGTAGTTCAGTAAATTTTTCAACTCGATCACTTCAATCAGCTGATTCATGATTGGCTCATATCATTTAAATCAACTGACTTATTATGTGATATTATGATCACTCGTATTCATAAATTCATGCTAGAACTATTGGTTAATTGTTTGACTCGCTCATCAACTGCTACTTACTTTAACTTCAGTTTGATCAACGGATTAAGTAGAGTAGACTGATAAGAACTGAGAACTATCAAAAAAAAAAAAGAACTAATGAAATAGTTCATTTAGAAGTGAACTAAATGATCAATTAGTTCACTTCTAGGATTTGTTCCAAAGAACTAACTTGTGAACGAACCACCCATCACTACCGTAAAGATTTTTTAAACCTTTTCTACATATGTCATGTCCTGGTTGATCTTACATAATAGAAGGAAAATTATTTCTAATTTTGAGTAACCTTCGATTGTAGCTCCAACAGAGTTAGTTACTTCAATGGCCTAGAAGATTCTTTTTTATTAGAGAATTCAATTTTTGCATGTCTAATGTTTCCATCATATAATTTTTCAAGACCAATGATCCTAGCAAGTTTATAGACTCTAGGTTTTGATGTGTAATCCAACACATGTCATTAACCTGCGATTGATATGAAACTGTACAATATGCATTTGATAAGGTAGATGGGGGCCTATCTCAAAGATAGAGTAAAGACTCTCTCTTCCAGGATAACCGTAGTTTAGTAAGGTAATCCTAATTGAGTTTCCACATATCAATGATCTGTTCACCTGTAGGTGGTGATTCCATGAGTGATTGATCAGAAGGTAAACTGAGGGATGCTAAGTTCGCATATAGAAAATGTGCAGGTGTCAATGTATGTTGACCAGTATCATCTGAAGATGGGCAAAAAGGTCTTTTGTTGACCATAGTTTGAATAACTTTCAAACTAGCCTGAAAAGTATGGATGTATATGGAGTTTTGTCCATGAACTCAATAGAAAACTTGTTTGATAATTCCGATAATGCGTTCATAAACTCCACCATACCATGGGGCTTTTGCTGGCATGAAATGTCAGCAAAAGCCTTCATATTGAGACTGTCCTTAATTTGTGAGTGTTCAGAAAAAGTAGTCCAGTAGTCTGGTAGGTATACTGAAAGCAGCTAGAACTGTGCTGCATTGCCTGATGAGATTATTTTAGGAGTACCTTTTTCAGCAAAAAATACCAGAAATGCTGTCCAAATTTCTGTTGTTGTTAGAGACAAAATAGAAATTAAGTATACAGCCCATTACATGACCGCAATAAAGATTAGCCTGCCTTATCCTAAAATAAACATGTTCCACGGCACCTCAAATACAATAGAAAAACACAAAAGATAAAACTAACGGACAGCATATATTATCATTTCATACTATTGCATGCCAACGTATCCGATAAGATAAAACGTAACGTTTCCTATACACGCTCGTAGATCTTAAACTTTTTGTTAATTTTATTTCCTTTAAATTTATTTATTTAATTTTTTTTTTCTTTTCTTTCGTACTTTATACTCGTGAATGTTCGAGAATTTATTTCAGCACACGCTACAATGAATCATACATTAATCATTATATATATGAAATAATTTTTTTGCATGTTACCATTTTTTTTTACTTATATTTATTACAGGTTACCAGTTTTATATATACATATTTTATTTCAAATATTCCTATGCATGTTACCAAACTATTTATTCTATTTTATTATATTTTATTTACTAATTATAATTCATCAATATTTATTCATTTATTTTCGGAAGCGCAGCACAACAAAATTAACTACAGTTACCATTTTTTTTCAATATGAATTTTTTTTTATCGTAATAATTTTATATTTTGTTTATTTATTGTTATTTCATTTATGTTTTATTCAATTTTGCAAAAGGAGTTTCCAAAATGCAATCTTTAGTATGCAGAATTCCAGAAGTATCCATATAAGTATGAAATTTTTCATATGAAATTAATTTGTTTTGGAGGATTATCTTTCAATAACATTTCAAATATTTTATAAAATTATTTTTTCTGCTCAGAGTAAATAAAGCAAAGTAATAGAAACTTAAAATTATGTTTCATTATTGCATATGGAGTTAACAATCATTTCCATCTGATCCTGCAATTGTTGAATCGACAAACAGCTTTAAGAGATTGGTAAAATGTCCTGATTAGCTTTTTGAGAGCATTAAAGTTGAGAATATTTATTTCAAATGGTGTATGTGAAGGAGGATGAATAAAGCTCATAAAGGAATTACAAAACCTCTCTGAATCCTCTTTACTTTTGACATCTATAGGTTGTGAAGATCGTACTATCTCAGTTTCCTCTTCCTATTCAGGATTTGGTTGAGAAGTAGGCAATTGTACTTCACATTTAGAGTTTTCTGAATTGAGAAAGAATTGAGGTATAAGTCTCTTTCAAGATTTTTCAATCCTTCTTCATCTTGCAGGATGATGATTATCAAAAATATCATCTGTTTCCACAGATATAGAGGATAATGATTTTGGAGAAATGCTTAAGGATTGTCCTTAAGGTACAAAATATGGGTATGGAAAGTTCTTCCTCTGTATGTTCTGGTAAAGATTCAATTACATGAAGCTCTGTTTTTGACCAGGAAATTGAATCTTGACTTAACCAGGTAGGTCCAGTTTACCAAAGTGACTGCATGAGATTTTCTACAGTAGATCCTCTGGATCCAATATCTGTGAGATTTCTATGGATGGTACTTAATGATAATCAACAGCTGGAATGCTTTTTATTTCATTCACCCTGTTTGCTACAAATTGAGGTAAAATTTTACATTCAAGTAACCATGTCAAGACACATTTACTGTCAGACAATAGAAAAGTGGGCAAATCTTGAAGATTTATTGGTTTCTGTGTGGAATAAGGTGGCTATTAATTCCAATTTTTGAATAGTTATAGGTCTCATAGGTATGACATAAAATTTTCCCATAAGAAAACGTGCAGAATAAGAATTTGATTCCTTATTGTAAAAACGTATGTATATTACCATGGAAAATGGAATGTTAGATGCATCAATAAATATGTGTATTTGGCAATCATTAGGATTATAAGTCCCAATGTATAATTGTCTGCGGAGACAATATTTAGTAGTTTCCATTAAATCGTTAAGGATTTGACCTTACATGATCGAAAGCTATTTGATTTTGAATTTGCGGCATCTTTGAAGTGCAAAGTCTGATATTCATTAGAAATATTTTCTTTGAGATAAGTATTTGCATACTCATCATGAATGTAAGTTTTCTTACCACCAGAATCAAAAAAATCCATTAATTTTCTGATATGTGAACATACAATTGACACGTAAGAAAATGAGCAGAAGTATTATTATTATTAAAAAATGAATAAGACTCACTCAGTACTGTCAGAATGGTGCACCCCTGAGCTGGCAGCTTAGTCTAATTTCTGCCTCAGCACCAGTTGCTTTCTGGTAACTCTGCAAAGAGTTGACTAAGGAGTGATCTTCTGTGCAGGCCTGTTGGGAGCAGATGTCACTGATCACATCGATGTTTGTTTGGATGTAGAAGACACCAGCTACTGCTGTTTCAATTGTGGAAAAGTGGAAGTAGCCTTGGTGGATGAGGAAGCATCAGCAGGTGATGCCAGGGAAGATAAAGGTTGCATAGGCGACCAGTGATTATCTACGCAAAAAGACAATGAGTTACTGGTGCCACTTTGTGGTGGTTGCGTACTCCTTAAAAGTTCTGTTTCTTCATAATTTGATAACTCGAAGATGTATGGAAGACATTCTTGTCAGTCTATTCTACACAATCATACGATTAAAAGCACCTGATTTATTACATCATGATGAAGGGTATACATGGGCTGAGCACATCAAAGTAAGGTTAAGCTTTTAAAACACTAACTTTACCTCCTTCTTCGACCACAACCACCATCTATTTTTGTCATAAAAACATGAACAAAGGCAAGGTTGTGTCAGCTGCGGCATTTTTTGGGCATGTGTATTACAAGTTTGTTTTTTGGGTGCGGTGAGTTTATCTTCGGAGGAAGATGACGTGTCACCTTTTTTCAATATCTGAGTGGTGCTACAAAACAAAACTCATAGTGTGTCATCATCTAAAATGCTTGAAATGGCATTAGTGTAATGAGTTGACTTGGACAAATTGGGGTAGGCAGGAGAGATAGCAATCGGTTTATCATTGAACGTGTGAACATCAGTTCAACTTTGATATAATTATACTAGTACGGTGTGATTCTTCATTATGTAATCATAACTCTTTGGGTGGTGATTCTGTAATTCTATCGTTAGGCAAAACAATCATTGATGAATCGCATTTGTTGTTCATATTTGCAAATGACGATGAAGGTAATTGGATTACAGGGAGGGTATTTGGGGGTAAGTAGTCATAATTTTGAATGATGATGGCAGATGATGGGTCAGCTGTCAATTTGAATGTAGGATTGTCGATGGTAGCTGAATCTATCTGCATCGGCTTCTATGTTAGTATAGAAATTGATTGACTTTAGACAAACTATTGATATATGTGTGTAGCATTCCCTGTAAATCAATTTTGAACAATTTGTCCGTATGATCTAGGACCTTATATGGTCCAAAATACAGGAGATTGAGCACTTTACAAGGTGTATCTACATGCGTTCCTCAGCCAAGGGACACTTGGTTAAATGCCCTCATGAGATCTGATTTTATGAATATCTTGGAATCTGTTAGTCTGGTGTGGAAGTTCATGATATTTGGGACAGTGTATTTGTTGGGAATAGTTAGTGCATTTAGCACTCATTAGTCACCGAGCATGTGCCATGTTTTTTCCTGCTCAATGTGCATGTGGAGGGGTGATTACCAGGCACTTTTGAAGGGTTGGCAGTCAAGATTTTTGAAGATGGTTTTGAACGATAGTTGGGCTGTCTTCAACTTCTTGATGAATGGGCATGACAAAACATCAGTTTACAAATGGTTTCAGTGTCGTTGGTGACTGTTGGGGAAATCCTTGGGCATAAGCTTTTTTTTTCCAGTTATGCTGGTTGGAGTGGGCATGTGTTATGCATATTTTGAGAGGAGAGTCATGAGTGAGGTTTTCCCATTACAGTAAATTCATTGGTCTTATCCAGAAGGTGACCTTCACTGACATCAGATAGCTATTAGTAGTGACTGAGAAAGTCTGCATTGATTATGGGGTTAGTAATGTTAGCAATGATGAAGGCCCACTTGAATTTGCATTGAAGGCAAAATTTAGCTGTACCAGCTTAACTCTGTAGATACCAATCTGAGTTTGGTTCATGGCATAGACTTGGAGATAATTTATGTGTTTCCTGTCGTCATTGGTTGAAGATATAGCAGATATCTGTGTGCAATTGTCAGCCAGGAAACACCATTCACCAAGCAAATCTACAGATGTACAGACTGAGTAGAAAATGAGTGGGAGCACCATCCATTCTGAATCATATTCTTGTTTCCTGAACAATTAGGGGATTTGTGGTTGTACTTGTTGCAACTGGAGGAGGGTTAGTCTTACCAAGAACATGGGGTGTCTGAATTGTTTTGCACCTTCTTCCAGAACTGTTGATGGAACTGAGAGTAGCTTTCTTGAGATCTAGAGAGAGAGCTGTTATTAACTGTTTTTTTTTTTCTGTTGGTGACAGATAGTGTTAGTTGTTTCAAAATGAATGGAACTGCTATTTTAGGAGTGTGATCTGTCTTAGAACCTGCCTTTGTGGCTATGCAAGCAGCCTCATGAGGGGAACAGAGCCAAGTTTTTTGGATTTTTGGGGGGTTGACAATATTTACTTATCTCTCAGACAAGAGCTGTAGCAGCTGATGGGTGATGGTAACTAATAGCAAGGAAGTATCAACCATCAGTGTTGGATGGGTTTCAGGGGGCTTGCAATTGTTAAAATATAGTGGATGGGATGGGATAAGATGGAATAAGGTTAACCAAAAAGGGGAAGGATGGGAAGTAACAGGAAGGAACAGGATGGAATAGGATGGAACAGGAAGGAACAGGAAGGAACAGGATGGAATAGGATGGAACAGGAAGGAACAGGAAGGAACAGGAAGGAATAGATAGGGATATGGGAAGGTATGGGAAGAAGTGGTGTAAAGAGGGCAAAAAGAGGGAAAAAAAATGAAGAAAAAAAGAGAGAAAAAATGGAAAGAAAGAAATACTTTAAAAAAGAGAGAAAAGAATTGAAAAAATTGGAGAAAAAAAGGAAAAA
>WOFM01000178.1:961005-990701 GCA_011428145.1 Ericerus pela | reverse complement strand
ATATATATATATAGTGATCGTGATGATGATGATGAAGAATGAGTGAAGGTGAGATTTCCGTTACAACACTAATCATTTCAATTAGCTTTCGAACTCCGGATCCACGCCCGGCTCTGGGAATGGGAATGTCGCGATGTGAGGCTGTGACGAGACGAGCGAAGGCATTCCCGATTTCTGTGTAGTCTTCTGTCATCAATCGTTTCCCAAGTTAGCGTTATTCCGTAATCCGTACGCGTATAAATATCGTTCGTTACATTGTTTTTCGTTTTCATCAGTTCTAACGCACCCAGTGAGCACGGGGTCTCGACTCGGCTCGTGTCCTTAAATGTTAAAATCATTTCCTTTCGTTATTCTTTAAAGTAATTCCGTTTTGGCGTTCTGTCGATAGTTGATCCTTGTTGGCGAAATCGGCGTTCCGTCCGTTTGTTGTTCGCTGTTTTCGCCCGCACAAAAGAAGGTTACGCGGGCTACCGTTACGTACTCGATATTCGCCCTCTGGTTTGCGAATACGACGAGTCCATTCTCGGCATCGAGTCTGCCGACGATTCGGTCGTCCCCTTGGACCAGCATTCAGGTACAGAGAGCTGTCTGGCTGGTTGGCTAGTTGAATTCGCGTGTCGCGATACCGACCACACCAACGTCGTCGCACGAAAGCTCGCTGCGGACCGCGGACCGAGTGCGTCCGAGAGAATTGCGCGACGTCGCCATTGTTTGGGTGATCGTTTTGTTTGCGCTGTAGCGTCGCTTCGGAATTGGGACGACTCTTCGCCAGTCGAAATTCTTCGTACTCGGTAGTTGCTCGCCGTTTCTGCTAAATGGCTGGTATCGCGATCGCACGGCTCTCCGAAGAACGTAAAGCGTGGCGAAAAGATCATCCTTTCGTAAGTCGAAATTGTCGTTTGTTTGAAGGCCACACCGATGGTCAACGTGAGAATAACCAGGCGATTACGCCATTTTAATCGTTGATTTGTCTGTCACAACAGGGATTTGTCGCTCGACCCACCAAGAATCCGGACGGTACGTTGAACCTGCTGAATTGGGAATGCGCGATACCCGGAAAGAAAAACGTAAGTGTAACTCATAATTGCGGTCCCACCATGCCGCCTCTATAATTTTACCCTCGAGTCGCGGATGAAGACGCGTTTCGCCTCGACGCTCTAATATGAAACAGCTCGCGTGTTACAGACGCCGTGGGAGGGCGGATCGTACAAACTGCGAATGATATTCAAAGACGACTACCCCGCAACGCCGCCCAAATGTAAATTCGAACCGCCGCTGTTCCATCCGAATGTATATCCGTCGGGTAAGTGAGCCCTCGGCCCGTTTTTAGTCGGTCGCGGTCGTCAGCTACTTGCACCTCTTCGAGTGCCTCACTCGCGAGAATTCGTTTCGTTCGAAGAGACGCCGTCCTTTTCAGTTTTACGTGTTCTGTCGCAGGTACCGTATGTTTATCGATTTTGGACGAAGAGAAAGACTGGAGAGCGGCGATTACGATCAAGCAGGTGCTGTTAGGTATTCAAGACTTACTAAACGAACCAAATATTAAAGATCCCGCCCAGGCCGAAGCTTACACTATTTACTGGTAGGTTATCGCCTCTTTTAAGTATTTGTGCACTCCTTCACCCGTGCAGCGTGTGTCCGTCAGTCAGTCAGTCAGTTTCAGAAAGACCGTGGCCACCGTCGGTAGCGTTTGTAGCGTGTCGAAAACCGAACGAATGTAGTTCGTCTACGTCGTTGGCTAATCGAATGGATACCTTTTTCATGTGAAAAGTACGAACAGGATGGCGCACCCTTATAACCCAGAAATGAATTGTTGAAGAAGAGAAACGAAACCAAGTCTTGCACGTACAATCGTACGAACACCGACCCCAGGGGAGCGATAAATTCTCCTCTGCTGCCAAAACGTACGTAATTGTACATCGTTTCATCCTTTCATGAAGCATTGAAACGTTATTGTGTACTGGCTGATGGTAGGCACTCGGATCGTTTAATTTGATATTTTTTCACGTGTAAACACCTTAGCTGCCCTCGCCGTAGGCTGCGCGAGTCTTCGAGCGTCGGACCGTCAGGTTGTACGTCTCGTTGATTTACAGTACATAATATACGTATACGAGGTTATTCACGTTGTCACGCCGCACCATAGGAAATTAACATCGTGGTGCGCGATGAAATTAACGTGTTAGGGTGCGTATACATTTGCGAGCAAAATGCTTGCGAACCGTTCGCGAACCGCTCGCAAGCACCATGTTCGCGTAATTGATACAACGTTTTTGCGTCGCACGAACTGCTTGCGAACCGTTCGTTCGTCGCTCGTTGTGAACCGCCGGAAGTCGGTTTTTTCGACGAACACAAAGGATGTTCGCAGTTCAGTTGGGACGGCGTTCGTGTGCAGTTTATTCATTTTTGTGTTCGCGAGCTTATCAATAAAACCGCGCCACTCATCACCAACATTGTTTTATTTTCTTCACGAGAAGTCATCATGTTTCCAACTGCGGATGGTTCGCAGTTAGTTCGTTTCTTTTCCCTGGTTCGCTAGATGCTCGCGAACTGTTCACTGAAATAATATTTTATCGAGCGGTTCTCGAGCATCTAACAAACGGTTCGCAAGCATTTTGCTCGCAAATGTATACGCACCCTTACGTAAATGCAACGGGATTCTTCATTTATTTCGCACCAAAATTCAAAAGCAATATACACGAATAAAATAACAAAATACGCGATAAAAAATCAAGATATACCTATTGTAATTGACGACAAAATTGAACATTTTTCAATAGATTGTTCAAAATAGCCGTCTGTAGCCACGACACAATAATCTGGTCGCTTACGGCATGGCCACCAGAGTCACCTGATCTCAAACCGTCGAATTATGTCGTCTGTAATTTACAAACATTAATGGACCATAATACTTCACTGTGTAGAGGCATTGGCAATTCTTACTAATTACGTAATCTTAATACCTTAATTTTATTGCGAGTGTATTTTGTTATTCTATTCGCGTATTTTACTTGCGAATTTTGGTGCCACCTAAATGACGAATTGTATTACATTTACCTCGCTTATTCATTTTATCACGCGCCACGATGTTGAGATTTCCTGTGATGCGTGATAACGCGAATAACCATAGCTGGGCCGATGTGGTTGGAAAGAGGATAAATAAAATTTTCGTAAATTTTTCTCCTCGTCTTTAGCAATGTGAAAATGAACTAACGAAAAAAAAAAAAAAGCAAATTAATGTAAAGTTTTCCATTTTTGGGAATGTAGATGCCTCTCTTCCTCAATTCGGTGATTCTTCAGCCGTTATTTAACTTTCAAAGGCAGGAGTTGGTAATGCTAACAAAAAGTGACTGTTTACTGGAATCCACTTTCCGTATGATTTTTCGGTCATCCTTGACGGTTTGAAAACAAACGAATGGATAATGCTATGGTGGCCACGGTGCATCAAGAACTGACTCCTCATGTGTACGTTATCGTTTATGTTTTGGGCCAATTTTTTTATCGTTCGGATTTTTTTTTTCCGCCACTCCCGCCAGTCAAAATCGTATGGAATATGAGAAACGAGTACGAGCCCAGGCCAGAGCCATGGCGCCCCAAGAATAATGGCGGCTTTCGCATCCTCAACCATCGGTCATTGGCTTTATGTTCATAGGAATCCGTACGAACGAAGAAGATAAAACTTCCTTCTCTGTAAATTTAAGGTTTTTTTTGTTTTTTTTTTTCCTCTCCTCCTCTCTCCTCCTCTCTCTTAACCGTTAAATTAACGTCGACCTATTCGAACGATCATTATTATTACGATTATTATTAAGATTATTTTATTCTTTTTCTTTTTCTTTTTTCATTTTACGTCGTCGTCGTGCATTTCGTGTTGTATTTTTTCACGCATCGTCTCTACTGCGCATCGCGAAGGTACCTAATAAAAAAAATACGAGTTAAAATAATTTTCGCCGTTTCGTTACTTTAAAGCGTGTGTGAATACGATTAACGAAAAATTAGGGAAAAAGTCATTAGCGAAACTGCGTTTCGTTTAATTGTCATCGACGACGGCGCGAAAAACGAAAATATCGCGACTCTCTGTCGTTGACCTTTAATGTCGGCCGTTGCAACTATATAGTACGTTCGTATTTAACGAGTTGACACTGGAGCAGTGATCGAAGACTCAAAAATTTAAAATCGAACGGGGAAGCGCTTCGGTACTTCTGTTCTCACAGCAGTTAAGTTATTCCTCCTTCGATCTGTTCGTCGTCGTCGTCGTCGTCGTCGTCGTCCATCTCGTTAGTTTGTCGCTCGATACTTTCTGGAATACAAAGATGACGTGTCTTTCTGCAGGAATCAAACTCGATAGAGAACGATGCCTTTCGTGCAGCGCGCCATTTGAGATTCGATTTCAGAATTAACGAACCCGGTCGCACGGCTCTGGATCTAATTCAGCAAACGTTGAACTGTAGGTATTTTAGAAGAAGAATTATTACTCGTTACATTTTTTAAAATATCTCGAAAATAGGTACGAGTTGACGAAATAACGATGCGATGGAAATGTAGGGAGAAACTTCGATACATCCGGTCTTCCGTTTGCCGTAGTTTTCTCATTATTTCAGTTACCTGCGTGAAAGAAAAATGTTGCTTTTTTATGAAATATTTAAAGACGCATGGGCCTAGTCGTTTGAAAAATTTGCATACTTTATATTCGCGAACATTTTTTGCGCTCGGTAGCATCCGAATGAAAAGTCATTCTCGGCAGAGGTTAGTGAATTTTCATTCGAATGCGAAGAACGATTGAAAACGATCCTCCTGCGCGAAAATAGAACGAAAAGTAATCGAATTACTCGAGTATTTTTACGAACGGCGCCCAGAAAGGAGTGCGAAAGTTCTCTTTTCAATAATATCGGATAATGAAGGAATTGAATGCAAATAGAGATACTGGTTAAAACTTTTTGAAAAAGGAGTTTTTTTTCTCCAAATTCTTTATTACATTTCTCTCTTCTCGACTGATATTTTTGAAATCTAGAAACCATTCCTTTATCATTATCATACAGCAGGAATTGAGAAACGCCAACTTTTTTTATTCTGTTTTCGTTAGTTGGGTTTCTTAAGTTGTGCATAATGTTGGTTAATTTTAATTTAGTTTCTTTTTCCATTCTATTTCCTGGCTTTAGAAAAATTTCTCATTTAGTTTCAATTTCAGCTTTGGTTTCTGTTCATGTTTTTTCAAATTTTCCTTTATTTCCAACTAGAGATGACTATTTTCTTTGGGTTCGCCTGTTTTCCATATTTCTACCCCCTTTCATTTTATCCTCAATTAATGTGAAAAAATTGGGCGACAAATCTGAATTTATCGCCGCAAATAATGTATCCTCAATTTATCACGTAATAATCTTTTAAATAATTACCTCGACCCAATTTTAGTGGTTCCAAATTGTCCAATAATTGATTCAGTCCAAAGTATCCTAAGAATCTATGATGTGTATGACACTGTAATATTGAAAAAGTCGTTTTTCCCCTGCGTTTTTGGTCCCGAAGAATCCAACAATCGGTTCGATCAATAATTGGACCCAAAAATTTGAATTCAGTGTCTCAAAAAACATATCCTAGGATGTACCAAATAATTATATGTCCCTTACCCCACTTTTGTGGCCCTAGGAGAGTAAATAATTAATTAAATTCGTAACTGGATCAAAAATTTGAATTCGGGCCTCAAAAAACATTCGATGATGTATCGCTCAACGATATCTGCAAATATTTCCTTAACTCCATTTTTGCGGTCTTACGTTGTTGAAACAACTGATGCAATCGAACAGTTTGACAGAAAATTTTAATTCGACATATCTGACGATGTAACTATCACTCGATAACATGTGAAAACATTTTCTTAACCTCTACTTGGTAGGCTCGAGGGAGCGTAGAACTGATTAAATTGAAAATTAGATTCAAAATTCGAATTCAGCGACCCACAAAATATGCACCACGACGTATTACTCGATAATATCGGTGAACATTTTCTTGACCTCGTTGTTTGTGTCCCTAAAGAGTAAAAATTGATTTAATCAAAAATTGGACCTAGAATTGGATGATGTTTGAAAAAAATTTCTTAATCTCCTCTTTTATAGTCACAAAGGGGCAAACAATTGATTCAATTGAAGATCTGAATTCAGCGTTGAAAAAACATATTCAACAATGTTTTACGCAGTAGTACCAAGAAACGTTTTATTAATCCCCTTTTTATGATTCTGAAAGGTTGAACTATTTGTTCAATCAAAAATTGGACACAAACGTTGAATTTAGCTTTCCAAAAGACATGTTCTACGATGTATCACTCGATAGTATCTGTCAGTATTTTCTTGACCCCCTTTTTTGTGGTTCTTAGTGGGAAACCAATTGATTCAGTAGAAAACTGAGCCCCAAATTCGAATCCTGCGCCCCAAAAATGTATCACTTGATAGTATCTGAAAACATTTTCTTTATAACTCCTTTGAGATCGCAAAGGGGCTAACAATTAATTCAATCAGAAATTGGACCCAAATTCTAATTCAACGCTCCAAAAACCATATCCCGCGATGTATCACTCCGTATCATTTGAAAGAATAATCTTAACCTTGTAGCTTTGTTTGACATGCCAGAAAGTGGGGTACTTTAACTTTTACCAAAGAATTTTTTGTTTGTCATAGAAAAGTGCGGCACTAAAACTTTGTTGTGAATGACATCCCGGGTAAAAAAAAAGTTAAAATTAAAAAAATTTTTTTTTTTTTGTAAAAAAATGCGAGGATTATTCTGAGTTTGTGACCATGCACGGTGAGTAGGTTTTGAAAAAATTTGAAGTTATTCTAGGAAATATGACGATAAACCACGGGGATGCTGATGAATTGTCGCGAATTTCAGTAATTTAGTCTGATGATAATGAAAATTTAATTAATCGTTGAAACTTTCAATGTGAAACGTATCGTTGAAATTATATTTATTATTTATTCATATCATTGATTAGAGATTCAACCTGTGAACCCACTGCCAAACAGAATTTCTTTGATATCTCAAAAATGAAAGGTAGGATTGAGGTGAAATTCTTAGGAGATATCGTAGTATGTTGGATAAATATTTAGTGAAAATTTCGTTGAAATCGTACGTTTAGTTGTCAAGATATTGCTGTATGTGAATAAAATGATGAGAATTTGATATGGTTCAGGGGCGTAACCAAGGTTTCTTCCAGGGGAGAGCAAAAAATTATTTCAACTTTTGAAAATATTTAGAATCTGTGGAACTAAGGGACAAGTAAAAAGAATAAAAATAAGGTCAAAGAGGTAGTCACCCTCACCCCCTTGGCTATGCCCTCGGTGTAGTTGAGGAATTTCAACATTTCAACATTTCAGCGATAATTTCATAGCCAAATGTGACATTTCAACAAAATATTCTCACAATCTTCAGCTAACATATCATGATATCTCGTAAAAATTTCGGATTTTTATAACAAACCGTTCCCTCCCAGTTACTTTTGATAGTTTCGATTCTATCTAATTTCAATGAAAATAAATGGGAAGAATAGCTGAAGAGACGGGCTTCACAATTCACAAGAACTGAAACCACACTCTAAATTGAACTAAAACCTTGAATTGAAAGAACCTCCCCTATATTAAAACCACACTTCAACTTTTAGTGCAGCACTTTTTTGCCATGTCAAACACAGCTATTTATTATGTTCTTAAAAAGTTACAATTGACGCAGTGTGTGGATTATGTGGTCAAACAGAGTGGAAAATGTTTGACCAAAGAAATTTATTTGCTTTGTTCTTTTCGAAAAACATGGTAAAGAATAATTACGTAATATTGTATATTATGGCAATGGGTGGAAATTAAAAATTTGAACGTAGTGGCAGAGGGTGTAAATCTGGCACTGTCTGGCTCACACATACACATACACACACACACACACACATACGTGATTATAGTATCTTAGTTGGACCTTGACACCTAACTGCCTTAGTAAGACCCAAAAAAAATCTTTATTTTTGAGGTTAGAATGTTGCTTATAGCAGAATGTCGTAGTTTTCAAAACATTGAAAAACACCGCCCAACCCACAAAGCTATACACACAATAATAAAAAAATACTGTAACAGTATGTTGGTTAGACTGCGTGTGTGTGTGTTTTACACACAAAAATGAAATCATATCAGTCTATAGTCAGACCTTTGTGTTATTTGAAATTGACCTCCTCAGAACATTGGTCAGACATCAAGAGTACACATCACCTGTTCTTTTATGTCCCTAGTAAGACATAACTGCAATGTTGCCACAGTTTTTCATGGAAATATGGGTAGAAAGAATAATTGTTGTAAAAAGAAATTAATTATTGTCAATAGATCAGCTTCTTTAGAAAACTAATTTTGTCTTTTTCTAATTAGAATGGGACTATGGAGTTATCAAAAGCACTAATAGTTTTTTTCATCCAAATAGAATATGACTACTTTCTGTTTGGTCACCTAAAATCAAACCTCCCCATTTTTTTGGATAAATGCATGTCAAGAACTATCTATTTGTAATTTTTAAAATTAGGAAATTATTATTCAAGGGAAACACTCTGAATTTGTCAATTTACAAGACTCTGACCAAGATTGCAGAACCTAGATCAATTTTGTTCTGACTAAATGTGATACCTCCAAAAATAATCAAGGGATGAGTAGTCACCATATTATTTGTTCTCAACATCCTAAGCATCCTAATTGAACCAGACACTGAGGCCAAAAATGTCAACCACTATGATAAGTTAAACACCATATTGATGCACAATTTTTCCTATTCTCAAACTAATCAACCAAAAGCTTCATCTTTCAATTTATTTGAGAAAAACAAAAAACAAAACAAATACCTATATATCCTTCACCAACAGTGTCAACTCAGTGTCCAGCAAAGTTTAAGTGTTTTATCCAATATGGTGGTTTGTTATTTTGACCAGGTATTAATTTCTGTGAAGTTTGACACAATTTATTTGAGGAGGCTATTTGATTTCTCTATCCAGAACTGGAAATCTCCAAAAAAAAAACTTCTCAAATAATGTCCAGTTCTTGAAATTTTAAACCTAAATTAGTGAATAAGTTTTTGATGAAACATTCTCCTCTAAAGATGTAGTCATATGTGTATTACATGATTTTATATTTCAACTTTTCCTTTCTATCAAACAATTTCTCTCCCACTTCACAGAACTGACACTGAAATAAATCCATGGAGTAGAACTGAGAACTGAGTTTAAACAGAGTTGATTAGAGCTAAAACTTCAAGGGTAGATTTTTTGCTTAATCAATCGTAGTTCTTTCAAGTGTAGGAATTTATGTTCAGAGGTTTTATTGCATTATTTTACATTTTATATAAAGTTGTGGTTCAGG
Organism: Ericerus pela; assembly: GCA_011428145.1. Classification (NCBI taxonomy): domain Eukaryota; kingdom Metazoa; phylum Arthropoda; class Insecta; order Hemiptera; family Coccidae; genus Ericerus; species Ericerus pela. The sequence goes on along the minus strand of WOFM01000178.1, from coordinate 981,336 downwards.
GAAAGCTTGACCCCCAACCTTTATAACAGGTTTTCGACAAAGTTGAAAACTCCTATTAAATTTGGTCTGCCTTTCAAATAGGGAATGGGACTTACATAGTTATTCGTATCATGATCTCCAGATTCCAAAAATACCCATCTCGCATTTTCATATTTCTTATTTATTTTATTTAATTTTATTTTATTTTGGGTTATATTTTTTTGGGAAATGAAAACAGACGAACGGCTGAACCAATAAGACTGAAATTTGCACCAAGGTCAGTTTCAGTGTGAGAAAGGTCTGATAGAAATTTGGAGCCGATTGGTTTAGCGGTTCCAAGGATATTGGCTAAATGAAAACATTATTTTTACAAAATCCCAAAGTACGAATTTGTAGCAGGTTTTATGGTTCATTACACCATACCCCTGTGCCACAAATTGAAAACCTGCTTTTTTAGTGGAGCATGCTGCGCTAGAATTGTTTTTTTTTCAATGAAAAGAAAATTTTAAAAATATTAGCGTAGCCATGCCCCGCTAGAAAAGCAGGTTTTCAATTTGTGGCACAGGGGTGTGGTATAATGAACCTTAAAAACCTGCTCATTTAGCTATATTTTGGCCAATATCTCCGAAAACGCTAAACCAATTGACTCAAAATTTCTATCAGACCCTTCTTACACTGAAACTGACCTCTGGTGCAAACTTCAGCCTTATTGGTTCAGCCATTTGTCTGTTTTTGTTTCCCAAAAAAATATAGGCCGGAATAAAAAAAAAATTAAATAAAATAAATAAAGAAATATGAAAATGCGAGATGGGTATTTTTGGAATCTGGAGATCATGAAACAAATAACTATGTAAGTCCCATTCCCTATTGTGAAAGTCAGACCAAATTTGATAGGAGGTTTTCGACTGCTAAAAACTACAAACTTGAAAAAAATTATTAGTGTACAAAATTGTTGTTTAAAAAAAATTTTGGGGGTTTAACCCCATACCCCCCCCCATAACTACGCCACTGGCTATCAGTTTTGGTTTGACAATATTTCCGGTAGAGCTTCCTCAAGATCTGATTTTTCATATCAAGAAATAATTCTAAATTTCACAATGTCTAATATTTCGTCAACAGTTGACAAATTTCATTTAATCATAACATACCATTTACTCATTATAAGCTTTAAAACAATTATTTTAACTATCAAAATTCATAATTTTTTTTCTCAGAAACCTACTTTTTCCAGCGAGGCTTGCTGCTCTAGAGTTTTTTTCATTATTTCCTTAGTTCTTTTTGATAAGCAGTTTTCTTTCCTAGTCACTCCTTTCATTCAAGTTTGAGAAGGATTTTGATCATCATTTCATTAACTTTTAATCCTTTCAAACCTTCGCACCCCCAATTTACCAACCTTAAAATTTTCCTGACACTCTCTACAACTTCTGTTACTTTTATACATATTCTAATTCGGGGTTTTCTTAATAACTGATGCATAGGCGTACTACTTTTTTAAACAAACAGAAGAAAAAAGTCCACATTTTCAATTTCTCAATCATTTCCATGTGGCCTAACAAAGTGTCGTCTAAGTGCCTGACAGATATTTCTAGAACTTTACGTGAAGTTTTTATCTTGGTTTGGATCTTCAGAAAATAAAGATAGCTTGCTAGGTCAGTAGCTCATTTTGTAAGACCATGTTTTTGAATAAAATTCCCGGTATATTGACCATACCTTAGATCCACGTTTCTATAACATATGTACCTAGTAAAAAATGCTACACAAGTTTATCCAGGATAGGTAGGTAGTTCAAAAAAATTCAATTATTTTAATCAAATGCCATTTACCATTCTCTGTCACTGCCTTTTTACATGTAATCATCTTATAATATAATACCACGTGTAATAAAAAAAAAAAAAAATAGAACACTCACGGGAAGAAACAACAAAAGAATGAACAGAAAAGAAAATAATTCAATAGAACATACATCAATATCAACGGGTGTGTATTTTTTTTTTATTATTAAATTTTACACTAAAATTGGTAAATTTCAAGGTTAACTCTCATCTTACTGTTGACTTGAAAATGTTTTTTTTTTTTAATATCATTTGCATCTATCGTAAGACAGACCACAAGTACTGACTAAAAAAAATCTCTTGTCAACGTCAACTGGAAAATTTTTTTTTTTTTTTTTTTCCTTTATTATCCAGTATTATTATTATTTGCAGCTGTCACATCATAACCAAAACTGTGGCAACGTTGATTTTAAAAGGTCTGACTAACATACCAGCAGACTCAAGTCTAACCAACGTCACACACAGAAGTCCGACCAACGTAGTACTATTGTCAATTCCAAAATAAAATTTCACACACGGGGTGTACATTTGATGAGTGGGCCATAAGTATGCTAGTCGGACTTTTTACAAGACTAACATTTTCCAACTTTTCAATGCAAATATAACCCCCTGAATCCAAAAAAAACAGTTAAAACGTTGGTCGGACCTTGTGTGTGTCCGACCAACGTTTTTAGTCCGACTAAAGCTGGTGAGGAGTCAGGTGTGTGTCCGACAAGATACTAAAATCAAACACACACACACACACACACACATTTTAGTAAAGTAAGATCTCAGTTATAGTCTAGCAAAATGGGTAAATTGTTGGGTGAACTTGGCTCGTACGCGCTAACACACGCAGACCTGTAAAATACGAGGGCTCTGAACTTGAGCTTATTGCTAAAGAACTACTCGAGTTTTTGAGATGAAAATTAGCCTTTTTTTTTTTTTTAATTTGGAACATGATCTGTCTTCGTCCCAAATTTCAAATTAATTGATGAAGCGGTCTGGTTATGCTGTGATTATGTTTCAAATATTCAAGCACACTTTCAAATTTATAGTTTAATTATTAAGTATCGATACAATTTGTACTTCTGAGGAAAAGTATCAATTTTATCAATAGCTACCTCATTTTAGGCAATACAGCAACATTGGTGTTGAATGGACTCTTGTTCATTATCCCATTTTGAAAACTTACAAAAATGACCACTAGGTCCTGTATACTATGGAAAGTATCAATTGTGACTTGAGAATAAATTATATTAACGAAGTTATTGACATATAATTATAAAAGGCCAAGTTGATATTTCCACTAATACTGATTTTTCTGTTTGGCCTAACATTTATTCTGTTCTACAAAAATGAGGGGAAGAAAATTGTTCGATTTTCTCTCCATTTCCCACTTTTAACCTCTAAATAAACACAAAATGGAAAGTAAAGGTAGATGAATTCATTTCACATATTTAGGTGTACTAACATAAGGACCAAATCTTCAGCTTTTAAAATCACATCTGTATGATGAAACGGGCCTAAAAATACACACATTTTCAAAATTTGATATCAAAAACCTGCATTCCCAGAATCATCAGATGTTGCCCAGGGTTGCCCTGTGAATATTATGTTTATTTCATGGGTATGTAACATCGTAAGTGGAAACAAATGAAGTATTACCCAACTCTGTTAAAAAAGCTTATGGAAAACTGAAAATACTTTGAAAATCCATTTTTGCTTTCACATAATCTGTACAGATTGAACAAAATCCATTTCTAAACATTGTTCCATGCCATCGTAGACAGTAATCACAGTAGAACACGTGTACAGATTGGATTTAGGATAAAGGTTTTTCTAGAACTGGAACTGCATTTAGATCAAAGTTCCACATTGTAAAAAAAAAAAAAAAGGAAAAAAAGCACCTTCGAGGATATATATATGATGGACACAACATGGAACCGTTATAACATGGGGTTGAGTGTCCAAACAATAGATGCCATGTGCTGGCGTACAAAGTACCCTAGACTCTATACTCCAACTAATCAGAATCGAAAATCGGAGTAAAAGTGAGGTACTTTGTACGCCAGTGTTTATAAACAAATGCACGTGGTGAGATTTTCCCCCAACCAGATATTTAGATGGAAGTACACGTGTTTGTAGATGCGGTTTCTGTGTAGGTAGGACACCAAAACTGCACATGTGTCATCTCCATCATATATATATATATATATATATATATATATATATATATATCCTCGAAGGAAAGCACATTTGTTCCATACCTGTGTTAATGGTCTGAAGCCAAAAAACTAAAACTATACAAGACTTTATAATCAATATTAACCAAACTGGAAATAAAATGGTCTCTTGTCATAAATCAGAATAAAACTTCACACAATGAAGATGATATAGTTTGAGAAATATTTATTATATTTTTGGAATTTATTCCGCTTAATTAGACAAACTGCTATGATGTGAGAATTATCATCCACTAAAATCTTTTCAATTTTGTTGAAATGAATCTGGAAATAACAAACTTTCAAAATTCTAAGATTTGTGAAATACGGGACCATAACAGGAGTTACAAAGCTACTTTCAACAAAATTATCATTCTCCAATCTTCATACCACATACTGTGTGGAACTATTATGAAAAAAGTATCACCACAGTACTCAAACTAAAACCAGAATCATGAAATTATGTACTTTATTTATTTAACCTCGCAATAATGCATAATTTTTGAATGAATAACTCATCAGATATGTATTAAAATTTTAGTTTTTCAGAAAAACTCAATTTTTTGTTGCATACGAAATGTGAAAATAACAAATACTAACTTCAAACGGTGATAAACTCCGGAATTCTAAACCAAATAACATTATCACATGAAATTTGTTATAAAATGGTAACCAGAAGTGTTCTCAACTCAACACACTCCAATAGGTGGCAGAACATACTAACAGATTAAAAGAGGATTTGCAATTACGAGAGGATCGGGAAAGCACGGTGAGAAAGTTTTGATACTCATTTGCTCATGCGCGTTTTGTTTATCTCTGGACTGGTAATATGACTCTCTGTTCTACGTTGATAATGTAAATGGGTAAGACGATGAGTGATTGGGATGCTGGTGTTTTTCATTTGGCACTTTTTTACTGGTGATCCTTACAACTTACGTGAATTATATTGAAAAATGAGTGTAAACCAATTTATTTTCAATTCCTGTCACAAATCATTTTTTCAAAAATTAAACTCAAAACGTCACTTACTAGCTCATGCATATATTGGCAATGAGCATAGTAAAATCATATGTCCATATTGCATTTCCACCAGCGTAAGTAATAAATTTCCAACTCGCAAATTACTGCAAGAACATTTTGAGAAGGTACACAATGTAGAATTACAAGAAGAAATTGAATAAGTTTCAGTCCGAACTGAAAATAATAATAATATCGTTGTTACGAAATGAAAAACAACTGAAGTTTTTTTCATCGCAACGTCGCAAGTTAACCGAGAAGCCGCCAACGAACATCCCAATCAAGTATCATCGTAGATTGATTATCATCTTACCTTAATGTCATAATAATCGACGTAGTTATTTACATAGTCCAGCGATGAACAAAATGCGCATGCGCAAATGAGTGTCAAAACTTGCTCACTGTGCTTTCGCAATCCTCTCATTTGCCTTAAGTACTATGTGTGGGGGGGGACAACAAATAGATAGAAAAAGTAAATAATATGCAGTGGTACATTCGGGTAACAACCAAAACTCCCCAATGGTTCAGAATGAGTTGGCTATTTTATCAGGATGAGTAACCTTTTACTCGGGAGTAAATAGTTGGAGAAAAATTTTTCCAATGATCTTAATAAGAATATGAAATGGTTGAGAACAATCCGTTATTTTAATTATTTACTCCGGCAATGGGAAAAATTGTTCATTTTGAAGTTGGTAAACTTGGGGTAATATTTCAACTTCCTCTAAACAACCAGTTGTTGTTATGGTTGTTAATTCTAAAATCTAAGTGCATTATGCCTGCCAGTTAAGGGTGATTTTAATCCGTTATCACATTGTTACCAAATTTTTCACTCATTCTCTGTGCTGATTGCCTAATTTCCCCATTTCCGGCATATTCATTCCCTAATTTTTTTCCCCCATACCTCCCGTGTTTGTTTTGAATTTTTATCCATGTGAGCTGTCCATGCACTGTAGTGTAGAGTCGGAGTGTAAATACCAAAATACCTGCGTATATTTCTCGCAATGAAGCGCAGCCGAGGCTGAGAAAAATCATACTTGTACCAAAAAAATATTCAAGAGGATTAAATGAAAGCTGTTACTTGTAGACTCACTGTCCTTAGCCAATACATTTGCAGCGATATTTAATATAAGGACTTTTGTGGAAAAAAGATTTCACCTTTATATTTATATACTAGGGGGTTTCACATCTGGGACGTAATTTTTTTCTCCATTTACTTATATTATTCTTCTCACCCATTTGGTGACTCATGCGCGGGAGTTTTTTTTAATAATTTTTGTGTAATTCATTTTATGTACCTCCGGTCTATGAAAGCACGCTTTATGCCCTAATTTTAGGACTGAAAGTTCATATTTGGAGATCAGAAGGCTACTTTTGCTTATAAAACTGAAAAATTCTGAAAATAAGTAGTGTTGCCAATGAAACATCATTAAAATCTTGTTTGGAATAGTAATACTTTTATTTTGAAACATTTTTATTTTAAGAAAAACCTATTAGTTATTCATTTAATGATTTCTCGGCTGCTATTGAAGCCAGAAAGCTGAAATTGGTATTGCTGGAAAGAGGAGAAAATTTACTCAGATTTACCACCAATAAATATTTTTTATCGTTAATGACTTCTTCATAACTGAAGAAAAAAAAACTAATTAATGGAAAATTTTCCGTGGTTTAAATTGTTTATTTCAAAAACCAATAGTTGTAAAAAAAAATTTCAGAGATAACCGCTTATTTTTTAACGACAAATTAATTTTTCTCATCAGATCACACTAAAAACAAAGTTGTTTCGAGTTAATGGTGAATGAAAATATTAGAAGAAAACTCAAAGCCATTTTTTCCTAATGACTTTTTCCCTTTTAATTTTGTAGCACAAATAGGTCTTTTAAAAAATGAAGCCCATAAATTTCCGTACAAAAAAGGTTCCGCCCAATTTTTTCATAAAGTACAGTTACATTTACATAAAATAAAGTTTACACCAACGAGAGAATGTTTTTTATATGATACATGATCAGAAAGGCAATATTTATGCTGATATTTTGTAAGCAAAAAGTAACTTTCATCATTGACAGATATAATCTCGATGTAAATGTACGCGCCTCCACATAAAAATGTGAAGCATTTTTTTGCATAGAAGCCCGTTTACTTTTCATTAAGGTAGAGGTACATTTTCTGAATAAAACATTAAATCTACCGCAGTGAAGAGGTTAATATTTTATTCCATTTTTTTATAATTTTTGCGAATGACTCATCATTATGATTGAATTTTAACGTTTCGCAGCTTTCTGATCGTTCATTATATACAATTTCATATCTACCTCAACAAGATTCTAAGGAAAGTTCACATGTATTTGGAATTTCTCACTCACTGCACTCATTTTGCCAACTTCCTTCCACGTAAATGCTCACTTTTGAACCTTGGTGTGTAATATACTATTTTTGCCTCACCTGTTTACAATCCCTGCCTTTGGCTCCATACGCTCGCCTACGATGCATATTGCCAACTCGGGGCTCAGACCCAACAAAAAAAAAAAAAAAAAAAAAAAAAAAAAAACAACCTTTCCCTCTCTGGCACATAACGTACTATAAGTTTTATCTAAAAAAAAATGGTTGTACCTATGTTTTATGATATTGATAAGGAGCAGCATTATTAAGCATACCTACGCAATTACAATATACATGTAGGTTTTATTAATTTAATGTGTACATGTAATTTACATTTTAGTACAGTTTATTTTGTGGAATGAAACTATGTGATGAGGAGGAGATTGTTGTATTTAGGAGGCTTGAAATATGACAAAAATGGTCGTCACACACCAAATGACGACATTGGCCCAAGAAAGAAGCAGACTAGTGAGCAAAATGAAGCCGGTGTTAATGCGAAATGTTCGACCATAGCGCTGGTACTGTGGCAGGTGAGGTACGTGGTAATTTGAGTCCGGGTGCAAATAATCCAGAAAGTCGTACATGGTGCTGCAAGATAAACGATCCATCACTAGATCTGACAGATCTCCGCTAGCCTGCCAAACCAGATAAAAGATTCAATTAATATACGCAATAAGAAAGAGTAACCAATGTTTTAAGACAATTTAAGGCTGTAATGAATGATGTTTCGGAGGCATCCTACGAATAAGGTAGCACGCAGTTCAACAGTTCGGATAAAACGTTTGATTTTAATATTATATAACACTTAATTTTACCATCGAACACGAGTTTAGTGGTAATAATACAACGTAGGTAATTAGGCTTATTACAGACAGTACCTGGTTCAGCCCAAATGTGGAAAAAGAGTAATTCAGCCGTCTATCTATTAGGTAGGTACATCCTTCGGTATTTTCGTATTCGTATATTTCGAGAATAATTAAGATGGCAATATTTAACTCATACTTCGTTAGTCGTGAATCGTAATAACCATACGCGGTTTAGGCGTAGCTAAATTCGCCGATAAAACCTTTCTTATTCGTTACTTTTAGGGTTAATCAATTTTTTTCGTTCGGTTATCGGTTATCGTGTGCTTTGCTGCTGAGTGCTGATGGATGGACTGAGATGCTCGTATATTTGTTCGACGAATTTTCTCAAATTTGAGAACTACGTAGATCGTTTTTTCATACCCCAAATACCTCCACAGTCTGCAGATACTGTAATTTTCAGCAACATCGTCGGTCTAGTTCTTCGTGGCGCATTTACATACGCCGCGTACACGCACCCACAAACAATAAAATATGGTTGCTCGTATCATAGTATAGGGTGGGATAGGATTTTTATGAGAACGGGATTTAGGAATCTGGTAGGAAAAGTGACGGACAGACAAACGAATAAATATCGTATGAAATCCGATACTTTAGGGAACAACGACAAACGTGCGTATAGGAATTCAGATATTTCTGGGAATTACGAATATTCGTAATATTATCAGTAAATTTAGTGTGAGAAGCGACGACAAGATAAAATACATAAAATTATGATTTTAGTGGGAAACGTGTGAGTATTTTAACGTATTTATTTTAGATTCGTGAAAATGACAAAGTATGATGTAATGGCTGTGTACAAAGATTATCGTGACGCGGACTTTCGTGTCAACGTAGGCTTGGGGTGAAAGAAATTTTCCGTATCAAAAAGTGGTGAAACGAAGTTTACCTGGCATTGGTTATATTCCCAGGGCCGAATGCGAGAACAATACACGAGTAATTCTTACATTTTTTTCCATCAGCAACTATATCTACGCGCAAACACAATATATATAGATTCAAATTTGTCGAGATGTTGACACTTGAGTATCGTTCTTACATTCGGACTTCCGTGTACTGAGAATATGTGTGAGCTAAGGCCACTGCCTATGAGGCCTGCCACTTTGTGAGGCCTCGTACTTGGAGCATCGATGAAAGAAAATCTAATGAAAAATAGAAATCAGAGAGGTTTAAATGTCCTGGCCTCACTTTTCATTTGCCCGAACTGAGGCGGCCTCGCAACACCCAACACTGGCACCGAGCATATATACTGTTCGACGTAATACTTATTGTTCATCAGTCAAAAATGTTTGTGACACAAACCAGCTATAAACAGATTCGAAGAGACGCAGTTAACTTCTTCGTTGGATGATCCCTCGGGTACCCACATAATATGTACATTTTTCAGGTAACAAACTTTTAGAATTATTCGTATACTGAAAATTTATGGCTGCCGAAGCATTTTATTTAGACGAAGATTTTATCAAGGCTACTTGTAATGTGAAGTCTCCTTGGGGAGAGCTTGCATCATTTACGTTAAACCACGTCTTTCTTATTTGGAAATTGGAATAGACTACCTATAGTACCATTTTGACACGACTCGTGTTTATCACGTAACAATTTCGGTTACCAAATTCATTAGTATCTATACCCATACAGATAAAAGTGCTCCATATGTGGGTGTATAGTGGTCAATCTTTAAAACTACCGAACCAATTTCATTTATTCTTTTACCATTACCATGCTCATATTTTCACCGTTAAAATGGGCTACCTATTATTATGATTTGGCCATAATAACCAGAGCGGTACTGTAAAATGCGTATATATAAAATTAAACGAATTATTTCAATTTTCATCGGCCGAAGGACGGAACAAAAGAGAAATAAAAAAAATATTTCTGTCTCAGTTAGCCCTCTCACTACATACTAACTATCTATACGCTATCTTTTTCTCTCTTTCTTTCCCCTTAATGTCTTTCAAGTTTTATAAACAGTTTGGCTGGTACTTGACTGCCAATAATTTTTCTACAGTTGGAGTTATTTTGAAATAGGAATTTTTTATATTGAAAAAGCTACCTTTTTTCATTTTGTTTTCATTAGTTGAGTTTCCGAACGTTACCATAATGTTGGCTATTTTTTGTTTCAGTTTCTATCATTTTGATTTCCATTTCCGTTATGTTTTCTGATTATACCAAAATCTTTCATGCAGTTTCCATTTTGGGTTCCATTTCAATTTCCATCAAAAAAAAATTTACTTAAAATTAAAATTTTCTTAATCCTTTTCAAATATCAATTATACATAATTATATCGATATTACCCAAAAAATATTGATATTTTTTCAAATTTTTTCTCCCAAATCAAAAATTAATCGGGTGAAATCTTTAATAATATGTCCAGAGTAATTCCTACAGAATGGGTACCTATAATATTAAGCGCACATTATTCATTTCAATTTTTCAATTAGATAAACAATGAAAGTATCCGTACAAAAATGTAAATGTAGCTTCTAACCGTGAAATTTAACATCGGGTGTATAAAACTAAGTAAAATATAAACGAGCGTCGGGGGCTGTTCTCACCAAATAAGTCGCCGATTTTTAGTTTTAATTTTTCAGTGTGACGAACAACAACGAAGGTATTCGAACGAAAATGTAAATCCAACGGCTTACAATAAAATTCAACGCTAGGTGGATAAACTGATAAAACTAAGTAAGTAAATCAAATTAGTGTCCGAAGCTATTCTTTTCAAATAAATCCCAGATTTTTCGCTTTGATTTTTCAATATCAGATCAATCGTGACGTGAAGGTATTTGCATCAATTTGAAATAGCGATATTATTTTTTTCGATATAGATAATTATCGATACTCTTTGAATATTGAAAATATCATTAGCACATTAAAATTATCGATGATAATTATAGATGTTTTCGCAACTGCTACTGCAGCTGTAACAAAAGTAAAGTTGAAAAAGTTTTTTGAAAATACTTTTTAGGCACTGTGGCCTATTTTATTTAAACAAAAGAGTTTAAAATTTTCATCACCAGATATTTTACGTTGAATTTTTTTTTTTTTTTCATAATAAAACTTGAAATGTGAAGTGAATATTACTCCTATAGTTCTATGTATACCTGCAAAGTTCTTAAAGTGAATAGGTAAAATTCAAAATTAGAGATTGAGAAATGGAAATGGAAACAAAAGCTGATTGAAAAAGTTAGGGTTTCGAAACAGCCGCATTTTACACATTTAAAACACAATTCAGGCATACAGGAATTTACCAAAATAACAGCAAAAAAACGTTTTTAAAATTTCTGTGAGTTCCGACGAGCGCACATGTTGTCAGTGAAATGGTATTTTGCCACGACGTGATGTACCAAAGTGTAAAAATGCCCTTGTGAGGCGCTACTGCATCAGTTGTTGTAGCGAGCATCACCAAGAGAGTACGGTACCAACGCCATTATCGAGTATCAAACAATAAACAAGAAAATATTATGTACCTACGTTTGTTATTCGTGTTTTTTTGTACCTACATTCTTTTACGAACAGAAAGGAAAATTATTGTGGTCAGAAAACTGTTTCATTTTTGTTCCATTTTCTGCAACTGCCATAGGTTTCGCACAGTCGTTCATTTCTGTTTTGTTTAAGTATAAGATTTTTTAATTAAATTTTCTCACGTTTCAACCAACCACCAATGTAAAGTCAGTAAAAACGAATGTAAAAAATGGAAATGAAAAAATGAATATACGTACCTGGATATTAGAGTGAAAGAAATGTTTGGGTTATAAAATAGAATTTGTGACTTTACCGATACAGAAATTAGTTACGAATTGTGAAAATGTATTTCATATTTTTCATTAAATTCAGTCAAATTTTTTATGCAAACAGTACTATTCTTACTTGACATTATTGTACGACTGATTCCTGCAGTAGCCTGGATGAATGATTGTTGCGTAGAATTAGTCTTAACGTTGTTGTCTTTCGTATTACTCTTAGGTTGATTTGTAATATTTAGCCGATTCTTATTTACATTTTTAAGAGCATACGAAACCCAGACAATTTCTACCAATTTCATAACTCACGTTTCTATCGTTGTAGTTATATTATGTTGTTTTCAAAATTTCAGCGTACAGTCTTCTTTTATTTAATACTTCGCAGAAAAACTTGCGACAATAATTTTCTTAGTCATATTCTCTTAATATTTTTATCAACTCATTAGGAGTCATTTGGTTATTTACAGAAAAGTTTTTCATTTTTTACCATTCCATACAATACCTTATTTCCTTATTTCCTGACAATATTACCTTACCTCACCGCGCTATACTCATACTACGTTACAGTATCTTAGTAAGATATAAAAATTTCGCTTTAACAAACGGAAAACCAGACAAAAATATATTCACCATCTAAAGTCGAGCTATTAAAGGTCTTCGGCAATCTAGTACGACTTCAGATATTTATAAATATGCCAATTTTATAAACCAGGAGTTGATAGAAACTCTACTCGAGAGGCGGAGAAATATAGGAAAATCAAAAAATCTCAAGCTGAAAAACGTAATGACAATTCCGGAATTGAAGAACTAAATAAAGTTTTTTCAACCATTATTGTAGAATCGAAAAAGAAAAAATTAGTATCGAAGTACATGAAAAAACAATTGAAAGATATAAAATTTTAGGATAATCTTGAAGATATATTTTCCGAATTAAGAACTTAAGAATTAACTTTTAACGAACGGAAAAAAATGAAATCTGACCCTAAAAAGGACCTATAGATTCTGTAATATTAAGAAAATAACTACGGTAATAAATACTCCTAATATGTTAATAACGATCATGCAACTATTATCTCATCGACATAAACTGTCTAATAAATCATTTATACATTTTATTCTAACGAGTAGGGGGAAAATTCAAACGCAGTTATAAAAAAATGAATTTTTGCAATATACCTGTCGATAAATTGAACGATAATGTGATTGTAACTCCATTCAATTTTCAAGGTAATAATGAAGATGCGTACGGATCAAATAAAAACACATGGTTTGATGATAAAATTAGACCTAGATTTGTAGAGGAAAATTTTGAAAGTATACGTAATAATTTGAAATTCAAAATGAATAGTGAATTTAAAACTGGACAGTATTTTTGTCGAGACATACCAACTCACTCCACCTCACCCTTTTGGACAATTCTGCATAGTCGTATATGGTTACAACGATTGTAATTCTATTTGTGTTTGTATTCAGGCAACGCTATAGTTTCACTTTAAGTGATATGTAATGACTGATTGTGTGTGTATACCTATAGTGTACTTATAGTGTACTTAGAAATGGTTTATTTGATCTGTGGCTTATATATGTTTGACAATTTGTTGTATGTTCAATTTTTGCCTGTTGTTTAACATACGCTAATCTGCCGTGCACTGCACTTTCGTTATATTTAATTTTAGCACTAGCAGTAAAAGATCCTGAATCCTCATCCAATATGGTAGCAGAGCGAAGTAACTAAAATAAATTGTAAGTACTTATTACACGTGTGTTTAATTTCACGATTGCGTTATTTGTATAAAATTAAAAGTTGGTAAATCGTGTAAATCCTAAAATTTGAAGTTTAATATTCAGCCATATTTGTTTGTTCCTATACCTATATGTATTCGAACACACTCTTCACAATTAATATTTTTTATTCATCATTGAGCTAGTTTAAATGGTGAAGAAGTCAAAAGATAAACATATTGCAGTACATCATTTGGGGTTTGGAAAGTCAGTATATTTGATGAAAGGTTTTTGGCATTTGTTTATTTTTTGAAAATCTCCGAAAAGACAATGGTCTACGAGGCAGAGTTTGGTTGACGAAGAAGCAGGATTGAACTGGAAGAGTCAACGTCAATGGGATCCATCGCATCCTTTATCAAATTTGTAATTTCTGGTGTTCCTTTTACGATATATCGTTATTTTTTAGCAATCATAATCAAAATGGCGACGTATAAAAAGCAAACTCAAAATTTCAACTTAAAATTAGCGATTGTCATCGATGAATTCGAGTTCATCCAGTGTTTCATTGTTTGAGATTTAACAACGAAGATACATTTGACATCGAGAGAAATTAAGTAGAAGAATGAAAACCCGATTAAAGTAACCCTTTAAAAATAAAAGTAAAATCGTATATTATAATTGGTCGAATTTGTAAATTGACGCATATTTAGTGAATAGTAGTTGTCTTCTCGTAAATGTGGCATCAGGATTCAAGTATTTTTGTTATAAACGTATTAATTTGAATTTAATTCTCGTAAAAAGTTGCCATCTAGTTAGGGAAAGGAGACATATATATATTTTGATGTCGATCAAAATGAGTTTTAATATCAGTTGATAGTTTTAGATTTAATACAAACAGACACGATCATATTGGAGCAGGTTACTTTATTAAACTACAATTTGGGTTAAAAAGAAAGCAATTCTAAATATTGAAAAAATAGTACCTAATGAATGTTTTGTATGGCACATATTAGATCATTTAATTCCAAATGGATAGCGTTCAATTTTTTTTAAATAAATTGAAAATGTTTTTTCAGTTGTATTCACGAAGATTTTTAAGCCAGGCAGAATTTCCCAACTTGGAATTTAGCAAAAAAGTTCCGAATACAAAAACTTGCGGTAAATGTCTAAATAATAGTAAAATAAGTATATTACGATTTTCTGCTTTATCTGGGACGACGAATACCTACCCAGAACATTCGTCCGAATTCATCACCTGATAAAATATTACCTATTATTATCGTTATCAGTGTGTTGGTCGCGAAGCATGAGCATAAACTTTGTTCGAGCTGAGATGGAGATGTCATCTCGACGAACTTTCAATGTGTATCAAATGAAACGGATAAGGTAGGTACGATTGAAAAACAATCTGATTTTCCTCCGGCAAAATAGCTGGTAGCGGAACTATTAGCGTAGTAGGTAAATATCTCCGCGAGTATTTTTCAGTTGTAGCTGGAGGGCTATAGGACGGCTGTCTATGTGTAGATACATACCTAGGTACCTATCCCTACTCTCTCATTTATAGACAAAAATGTGTGGACCGAGTGTTACGAAAAATGCGCGTACGTATACGTATTTAATTAATTATCTGGCTCAAAACTAATAAGTAATTGTCGAACACCGAGTTCGCACTTTTCGACAGCGTACCGCTTCAGCGGATGTGTTTTTCTCATTTTTGACGATGACGAAAAGTACGGTGGCGTTTCAGCATCAAACGAACTTAAAAATATAGAAAATTCAGTCTGACGCGAAGCAAGAGCGTGAAAGTTGGATACAAAAAACTGAAAATTTTTGAACTTATACGGTAATGAAAAATAATGTGAACACAGTCCGCTTTCTATTAAAAACCAGATGAGTTTTCCTGGAGGAAAGTATAAGGATTTTTGGGTTTCTCAAAGAGAATGAAAAATGAACGAAAATCTGATAAGAAATGGTTAGTACGGCCCCTGAAGTTCGATATTTTATAAATTAAAAATAACTCATCCGCTGTGCGGAGGGTAAAAAATAAAAAAATAAAAAAATAAAATAAAAAAGATGAGAAATTAACGAAAAATGGCCTATATTTTCGATTTCAAAATGGTTAAATTTTTTATGGCGAAAACTGCAGATTTTTAAATGCGACGAAAAAGTAACGCGAAAATGATTAGAAATGTGACTAGCGGTGGCCCAGAACATGCGCAAGGTAAGGTGTACCTATCCACTTGGCTAATTCACGGTGTGCCAGGCAAATGTCACACTTGCAACACGGCAACACACGGAGTAGGTCGACGGGCAACGACGAATTCAGGCACCGGCCGTACGTTCGAAATTGTATCGCCGCAACGCATTCGTGTCGTAGATTAAAATTTTATCGTTTTAAATGCGCTTTATGGAGAGGAGACGGGCTTCGCGTTGAAAGTGTTTCACTTCATCGCTGAAAGAAGCTTATTGGCGCATGTGGGGGCTACCCCGGTTACCCTCGTGTGTGGCCACTCGACACGGTGTGCAAATGGAAACAGCCATCTGCGCGAATTCGAAAAGTGGCACCCGTTAAATTAAACGTAAAGGTAGGGGGATGCGCGCAACATTAGGACGTACGTACGGAACGGCTGCGTACATCAATATGAACCGAATGACCGCATCTCAACGCTGCGAGAAGGATGCAGCAAAACGCATTACCTACGGGGCAAGAAAGTCGGCACATCAAACGTCGTAGGTAGGTAGGTAGGTAGTGAGGACAGTGCGGACACTCTCGAGTGCGGTTAAGCGCGCGAGGTGATTTCACCGATGACGGAGCAGGTGGGGACGCCAGCTCGGACTGGCGCACAAAGTAGGTAGGGGGAAAATCAACGGGCCGATAAACGCCATGTTTAGTACTCTTCTTCGGCCTGGTGCCGGTACCGCAGCACAACAAAGCGCAGTTTGTTGGAGTTTGTCGGTCGCTCGAGAAAGGTGAAAACCTACGGCAATAATACGTTTTTGTCGGGTGACCAGACCGGACCGGACCGGACCGGACCGGACAGGACAGAACAGAAATGTAACGTAAACGCGGGTACACGCGCCTACCGCAAATTCTCCTGACTGGTTGCGCCGCCGAAAAGGTGGCGTTTCGTGAGATGCAAATTATAGTACCTACGCACACGCACTATAGGTAGGAGGTGCGTACGTATTTTCAGATTGTCGCAGAAAAGCAACGTAAAAAAATAGTGGCGACCGGGCGATAACGAAAAGGTACGGAGGCCGTAGCTAGCGGCTACAGGCGATGAGGGGGGCGACGCGCAGCTACCGCTGCGGAGAAGTGCTGCCGATTGCCGATTACTTACCTTCAGATGCTTCGAGACGACGGGCTTATATTGGCGACAGGTCGAAAGGTAACCTTCGGACAGGACGCACGCGTGGACGAACGTTAGTACGACGAACGCGGCGCACAATATTTTGAATTGCGGAGAAAACGGACTGCGGGCCCTGCGAACGAGAAAAGAACGAACACTTTCCGTCATCGGGGGCATTCGGTTGCGTCGAAGCAGTGGCATCGCACGGCAACCGGCGCCGAATTTGTATTTGGACGCGAACGCGATCCGGCATTCGCTCGCCGGCGGCGCCGCAGTCACCTGCCGGATAGGACCACCGACGCAGCGCGCGCGCCTTCTTCCGTCCAACCGTTTTTGGCGAAAAAAACGAGTGCGGCCCTACCAGTAGGTACGGCGGACGGCCCGCTCTGCGGACCGGCAGCGTCGACGTGCGTGCCACTGCCCACTCGACGGGCGAGCGCGTGTACGTACCTGTTTAGGCGCGCACTGGCTGGGGAGGGAGGCGGGTGCGCGCGGGCCACGTAGTCCTTGCCGTTGGACCGCAGTTTGAGGAAAAAGTAGACAGCGACGACGAACGCGAGAACGGAGGCGCCGAGGCTGAAGTAGGTGACGGCGCCGCACCATACGGGCGAGCCGCCGGAGAAGGTTGTGCCGCGTAAGCGCGCGTGAAGTACGCATCCGCAGCCACCTTCCGGGCACGCGTCCAGCGCAGCGGACCAATACGACCAGGCAACCGCCAGGGCGACCGTGGCGATCAGACCGGCGACGCCGCTCGCGCCGCTCAACATGGCCGCGTGCTTCTTCTCGAACATGGCCGGCCCTGTCGAACGCGCCACCAGCTGCGACCCGCGTCCCGCGAGCCGCGACCCACGACGACCGCCGCGCTCGCCGCACCGGTCTCCTCTCTCCGTCCCAAAAAGAACGTGCAGCCGCACCGCAATCGCTGGCCTACGTGTAGCCGGCCGCCCTTAAATCGAGGGCGAATTTCGTAGCTTTCTCAGTCGCTCTTCTATCGTCGCAGCGGTTTCGATGGCCAGAGGCGTGCAAACTGGCTGCGACAATCGGCACGTCGTCCAACTGGCGACACACTGCAGCCTACACACCAGCCATAAAAATATTAATAACTCAATCGTCATCGTCATCGTCATCGTCATCGTCATCGTCATAAATAATAATAATATTATAATATTAATAATAATAAACGATAAATAAATAATGGCGTTCTACAGTCGATACGCACATTTACGTAGGTATCTACGGATGGTGACAACAAAGAATGAATTTATGTTGAAAAAATAATTTTTTGAAAAATAGGTACGCCGTTGTTTTAAAAAAAAAAAAAAAAATCGGGCAGCAAGAGTGATCGTAAAGAGGGGTGGAGGTGGAAGGAGAGCAGAGCGGGGCGGAGCGGAGAAAAGTCGCGAATTAAGGCACCTGGCGGCGCACTTCGTACAAAAACAAGTTGGGCACTTCGTGACGTGACGTGACGACGATGCAACAAGACGACTATTTCCTGAATGCGTCGCAGCAGCAGCTGATGGCGGTGGACGAAGTGACAGGTGGTATTGCGATGTCCAGTGGTGGGAAGTGACAGTGCTTATCAAACGCTATCACTTCTGAAACAGTGTTCATGGAGATTGTTTACATTTACTTTTTTATACGCTATTCCACGAGCAAAATATCTCTGCCGTGCATCATCCGCGGTACGTGTGTATTTTCCAAGGGGTCAAATTTTGTAATGGCTGCCGTTCAAAGACCAGCCGACCGATTTCGCTCAAATTCAAAACCAAACCAGTCCCTAATAGTATACAACTACCATAAAAATTTCGAGCCAAAATCTTTCAATTTATGGGAATTATCGTGATGACAACGTGGTGGGTTTGCAACACTTTGAAAACCCCTTCCTCCGAAACTACCGAATGAATTTCAACAATTTTAACACGAATGTGTTGCCCATGAAAGCTTCTAACACTATCTTAAGTTTAATTGCCATAAGTCAAAAAGTAGACGCTCCACAGACTCGCAAAAAATCCCAAAATCAGTAAAAAAAGTGTCAAATTTGTAATGGCTGCCATTTGAAAACCAGTCGACCGATTTCGCTCATATTCAACACCAAACCAGTCAGTCCCAAATAGTCTGAAACTACCATAACAATTTCAAGCTAAAATCTACAAATTTACGGGAATTATCGTGATGACAACATGCTGGGTTTGCAACACTTTGAGAACCCCTTCCTCAAAAGCTAACGAATGAATTTCAAAAATTTAAACACGAATGTGTAGCCCAGGAATACTTCTAACACTACCCCAAGTTTCATTGTCAAAGGTCAAACAGCGAAGGGTTCACAGACTTCCAAAAAGTTCCAAAATGAGCTAAGCTAAAAGTGGAAATATATGTATATCCATATATATATATATATATATATATATATATATATATAGATTGTGTACGGAAGAATTTGAGTGACCTATATATTCGTGATCTATGACTCAGGATCGGCGCTTTTCCACAGCTCCCACCCCCAGGTCCCGTCATTGCACCAAATGCGATAGTTGTATTTTCCTTTAGAAAATACACCAACACAACAATACCTTACTTATTATAACCGCGTTTTTTTTTTCTCGAAAAAGGAACATCAGCTTCGTTGCTCGGGGGCACGAAAATGTTTTCTTGGGGCGGCAAATTTTCTACAGCTTGGGGCATCGAGAGACGTAAATCCGCCGCTGGGTCCAGTATTACATAATTGGGATATCCAGTGGTTGTGGAGCACTAGTGCTTATCAAGTGCTATCACTTCTGAAAGGATTTACACGGAGATTGTTTACATTTTTTTTACATGCTATGTCCCATTCCCACGAAAAAAAGTATCCGTGTATCTTCCTTCTAGAGTTATTTTTTACGCAACTGTCAATTTTATTACTCACTAGTAACCATAATAAAACAAAATCATCGTGTTTTTGTTATTAAAAATTCAATTTCTCTTCTTAAATATTTCCCTTCAAAAATGCCTGATTTATACTTAAAAACAGTTGTCAAACATACGTGATCATTTATCACCCTTTCCGAACTCGTAATTTCTGCCACCAGATGACCAGAACAAAATTATTTTGCGCTGGACATGCCAATAGTCAAAGGTTACGTTAGTAGTGATGTTAAATATCGATAGAAAATAGTATCGATAATATCGATAATTATCTATACTTCTACGGCGAGTTGAGTTTTTCTAATTTTGATTCGAGTTTTGAGCGTTGTTATCAGTGTTT